>LFNC01000079.1:0-37563 GCA_001235845.1 Perkinsela sp. CCAP 1560/4 | reverse complement strand
ACTGTCGGAGGCGACCAGGAGACGCTGACCACGGTGGAGGGTTCGGTCTGCGATGACTCGATGGAGGCCGGCATGGAGAGCCAGGCACTCGGAGCGAAGACTAGAGCGTCCCTTACCACAGACGGAAACTGTTGTGTAGCTCTCGATTCCTTTGGCAAAGAGAAGCGCTGCTCCGGCAACCGAGGAAGTTTCGGCAACGTAGGACCCATCGGTCCAAAGTTCATAGTCGGCCGGGTGTCGGTGGGCTATCGTTTCGTCCGAGGCCCTTTTCTTTACGGAATCAGCCATTTCTTTGGTGACTGCCTGAAGGGTCCAGGGGCGGATACGTATCCGAGGGTTCAGTGACGGAGCGTCGGTGAGAGGCTCGACGGGCCCATATGCTTCCGTGATTTCCGTGTGGAGCTTGCCGATCTCGCTCGATGGTGGGAAGCATCGGGTGACATTATCTGCGCGGGATCCACCACGAAGGGTCGACAGCAAGAACGTCTTGTACGTGAGGTACTTCGCCGTTTCGGACACGGAGTCCAGGTTTGCCTCGAGCAGCGAATCGTGCGTATTCGTGGTGGCGGGCAGACCACACGCCAGGCGGGCACCGCGGGCTTGGATGCTATCCAGTGTCGCTAGATCTGTGGCGGACGCGATGCCAAACCACGCTGCACACGCGTATTGCATGTACGAGGTGACCATCGCAAGATGGAAGCACCGTATCGCGTCCCGTGATGCACCAAGGACGGTGTTGCAGATCGCCGAGAGCTGCAGGAGGCTCTTCTGGCACTTGGACTTCATGGTCTGGGTGTGGTGACCGAAGCCTCGATGCTTGTTGAAGGTCACTCCCAGAAGTTTTGGGGCGTCGTCAACCGCAAGCTCTGTACCCCGGTAGCGAACGACCGGGGCATCGCTGCGGCTGCGGAAATTGCACACCTTCGTTTTGCCCACGTTCACGTCCATGAAGTGGGCGCGTGACCAGTGGTCGAGCGCGTCGAGAGCCTGGTTGAGCACCAGCTCCCTATCTCTGCCGCGGGCGATGATGGTCAAATCATCAGCATAAAAGTAATGCTGTGCCCCAGAACGATCGAGATCGGCGGAGAGTACGTCCATGAAGACGTTAAAGAGCAGCGGTCCGAGCACCGTCCCTTGGGGGACACCGCACGTAAATGTTTTCACGCGCGAATAGTGTCTGTGCCCCATGCGGGCGCGCACCTGGCGATCACTGAGAAAACTGAGAGTCCAGCGCACCAAGTAAGGGTCCACATCCAGCTGCTGAAGTCGTTTTAACAGCAGATCGTGGTCCACCGAGTCGAATGCTCGGCTGAAGTCCACGAAGACGGCAGACGTGAGCGGGGTTTTGCTGGCGTTTGTGGGTTGCACATGCGCTCGCAGCCACATCAGAGCATCGGTTGAGCTCCGGTCCGCGCGAAAGCCAGCCTGATTGTCGGACTGGACAAGGTGTCGGAGGCGACCATGAAGAATGCGCTCCATAAGCTTGGCGAGGGTGCTTGTCAGCGTCACGGGCCGATAGGAATCCACTCGGCCGGAGGGTTTTCCCGGCTTCAGGATGGGAACGATTGTTCCGCGTTTCCATTCCCGGGGGACAATGCCGCGCGAGAGAGACCGGTTGAAGGTGCGGAGGAGCGCAACCCGGGCGATTTTCGGGAGGTGGGCGAGCGCCTCGTTGTAGACGTCGTCCGGCCCACATGCCGTGGCATGGCTCATGCATCCGAGGGCGACATTTAGTTCGTGGCGCGTGAGTGCACGAGGCAAACCGGTAGGGCGCGGCGGAGTTTGTGGCACCTTGGCCCGCGGGTGTCGAGTGGCCTTCGTCTTGAAGAAGGAAACGAGGTGGTTCGCCGCACTCGTTAAGGGGATCTCACGGCCGCCCTCAACAACGAGGTTCGTTGGCGTCGGGCGTGTGGACATGATGTTGTGCAACATTCGCCACGTTGCCGAGTTCGATGTCTTCATGTCCGCACACGCCTTGCCCCACTCGTTCTTACAGTGCATGTCGAGGAGTTTTTTCCTTTCGCGTGTCGAGACGAGAATTGCACGCCGTTGCGCTGGGGTGGTCCCATGAATCTGATTGAGGAGGGCTTCGCACTTGCTCTGGGCATCCTCTAAGTCTGCCGACCAGAAATGTCGGACGCGCACAACTCCTTTTGGGACGGCTTTAGCAGTGGCCTTTGCGATGCTCCGTGAGAGAAACTTCGCTTGCTGGTGGGGGTTTCCTCGCATGGGGAATGTGCGACAGTCCGCCGCAACAAGGCGGCTGAATTCCTGCCAATTGGCCTTGCCCCAAGAGTAGAAGGAGCGCTTTGGGACGTGGTGTGCCAGGGGAACGTCGTCACCGATCACGAAGTTGAACGTGATCAGGAAATGATCGCTGTCAGGGTCGGGTGTGGACTGCCACCTTTGAGTGGTGCAACCCCGAGCAAGAGTGACATCGGGCGCGGAGAGGCGCCCTTTGCGAACGGTTAAGCTGCGGCGGGTCGGGTCACCGGTGTTCAGGATCGCATATCTTTCGTCGGTGCAGAAGTCGACAATATGCGATCCACCGGGATTGGCATCAGCGTAGGTGTCCCACCGCCCATGATGGCAGTTGGAATCTAGGCCAATGAGGTGGGTGGTCCAAGCACCTTGTGAAAGGCTATGGACGGTAGCGGAGCCCACTCGGTTCCCGGAAGGGAAGTACGCCGAGGTAAAGTAGCACAGGTGTGCGCCGACTTTTACACATGCGGTGATTTGTTCCACCACGCTGGTGATTGATTGCGAGACCAGAGAGCTTTGGAATACATCTCTGACGAGGACTGCAACTCCTCCGCCTCTCGCATTTCGAGAAACCGCGAAGAACTTATACCCGTCTAATGTGAGTCGGGAGGCTTCGTCTTCTGTGACGTGCAACTCCTGGAGAAGGAGGACGTCGAGGTTGTGAGTAATGGCCTTGTGCAAAAGGCTGAGCCTTCTACCAGGCGTAAAACCTAGTATGTTGAACTGGGCTATGCGTAGGGCCGGCCCCGGATTCGGGTGCACGTCCCCAGCCCGAAGAAGGAGAAGAGAGAGATTGATATCTCTTGCGGCACGCATGCGCGTGCACCATGGTGGTAGGTGCGTCGGGTGAGGTAGGTATGATATGACAGTATGGCAGAAAGGTATGGGTAAAAGAATGAAGGCCGGAGGAATAATGTGCTGTGATATTTTGTTTCTTAATTTTTTAGTTTCTTGTTTTTTTAGTTTTTTATTTCCCGATCGTTTCGTGTTGGCCACTGACGCCAGAATTCCATGGCAGTGGAGGATGCTTGAAGCTCTTGTTGTCACCCGATGCCTCCAGGGCGGGTCCCCGTAGAATCGGGTGGCTCCTGGCTTCCCCCAAGACGGGGTAGTAGTCCGACCCACCACGGAGAGGTGGCCATCCATCGGGTCGGCGACAAAGCGGTTACTTTCGAGAGACAATTCCTTGAGGCTGGTGGGCAAATTCGTCAAGTCGACAGAACCTGTCAGTTGATTGTCCGCGATATACAGAATTGTAAGCCCATTGGGTAAGGTTTTTAGACAGACACTCCCACTAAATGCGTTGTCATTCAGTGAGAGCTCTTTGAGAGATTGCGGAAGCTGTCTCAAGTCGATGGTCCCAGTGAGATGACTATCGCCGATTGCGAATATCTCTATTTCATCGTGTAGGCCACACAAGTTGATAGATCCTGTGAATTCGTTGGCAAACAGATATACAGTTTTTAAAGATACCGGCAAGTCAGTCGGATCAAACGATCCACTGACATTGTTCTCTGCTATATCAAAATAATGAACGGTGGGTGGTAATGCCTTCCACTCAAGTGAGCCTTTCAAGCCCATGATGTCCCAATGGATTTTCGTTACTTCACCAGTCTTTTCATCAACAATAACTCCTCTCCAATCTGCAATGTCCATCGGGTCCGCACGACTGCCGCAAATATGGTCGACATCTTCCAGCCCTTCAATAAGCATTTCCATCAAGCATTGTTGAGAGAGGGAGGCGTATTCGAATCTTCCAAGCGCTGAGTCCACTCCACAGAAGGGTATTGGGGAAACTGAAATCATATAATCTTGTATTTGATAGTAAATCAGACATGCGCGAAGAAACACAAAATTCGAGAGAACTTGCCATAATCTATAGGCTTAATCGGAAAAGTATCAGCTAGGGACGAAAGACTACTTTGATTGTTGTCATTTGATCGCACAAGTGCGACCATTTAAAGAAAGTGTGGCATCATACTTGTCTGTGAAACACAAAGAAAACGAGGTTTAAATCTATTTATTTATATGTAAGATTAGAATAAGCAATAATCATCGAGATTGAACCGACGCTTAAAGAAACTATCTCACTCAGCATCATGAAGATGCAGTCCCATGAGATCCCGCAAGCGGAATTCTTAGAACAAGAGGTGTCATTATATTCAAGATCATCATGGAAATAGCGTGATAGTTTGTTGAGCTCGGCGAATCTGCCAAGCTTTCGCAAGTTTGTAGAGCGATCAGTCACAAAATTTGTTTTCAAACAATCGATTTACCATCGATTCTCCAACATATGCTTGTTTACGTCGCATCATCTGGGGAAAGGAACATATGATTTATAGGCTTAATCGGAAAAGTATCAGCTAGGGACGAAAGACTACTTTGATTGTTGTCATTTGATCGCACAAGTGTGACCATTTAAAGGAAGTTTCGCATCATATTTTTCTGTGAGAACACAGGGAAAAGGAAAGTTGAGGCTATGCCTGACAGGGAAACATTTGTCACATCGCCTGCTCCCACTTCAAGATTTGGTGGAAAGTTTCATACATGTATGACTCTATAATAGCATGTGTTAATTTTCCATGGTTTTCATTCCAAAAGTCGAGTTTCAATGCAAGAGTCCTTTGTCAAGGCTGTATAGATCGTTTGAGCTTCAGTCATATTCATCAATACGCACAAGACAAAATAGAGGTATGATTGAGCAAACAACAAATTGATGGATTGTTCGGTTTGAGGGGCCATGCTGCCACACCATGTAAGTTGCTCAGACAGTGATCATTGGAATAGTCTAGCACGAGGTAATGAAAAACAGAATACAAATGAATCTGAATTCAGTAAGTACGTATTACACGCAAGCTGCGTACGCAAGAAAGATCCTAGTCAACAGTGTTCTCACAGCTCTTTTTACATAGGATGTCCCGGATCTACGTAAAAGTCACTTTGTTGAGATATTCGTGATTTGAAGCGCTCGTCTTCAATCACGGAAGTGTTGTTTTTGCTTGTACTGTCTCCCATCGAATTTTCAGCGCTATCGACATAGTGCATGCCGGTCAAACGGAACAACTTTTGCTTCTTTTTCTCGTCTCGTTCGACTTGGGATGCCAATTGCTTCTTCTTTTTATGCGCTTTGCGCTTTTCCTTCGCAGAAAGACGCTCCTCGGGTGCGTCCAATGCAGCGTTGGTCTCATCCGTCTGAACATCTGGGAAGCCTTCTTGGGAATGGGCAAAGTAGGTGTTCTTTTGAAGCACGGTCCTCAGCTCTTCCTCAGTGGACTGGATAGGGTGATCAGCCGCCAGCACCTCTTCGTGGGAAATTTGCCCGAGCATTTCTTTTCTCTGCTTTTTTTTCAATTTTCTTTTGAGCTTTGACTTCTCAGCGATGGATGTGGCATCTTGCATAGCTTTATCTTGTATAATTTTTCGATGAAGCTCCTCCCTGGCTTTTTCGTCCGGTACAGTGAACTCGGCAGTGAATTCCCCTGTTTCAGACCCAGAATTTTCATCAGAGCGATCAGCCTGATTTTCTATCAACTCAGCAAGCTCTTTCTCGTGGTTCATTACCTCATCATCGGAAGAAAACTCATCGAGAAGGCTTTCATAGCGGCTGCGCATCGATTTTATTTCATCATCCTTTTCATCAATATCGCTCGCAACGTATGCATCCAGATCATCCATGCGCATATCGTCGACGGCTGAAAATGCGCTGGTTAAAGCTGCGCGTCGGCGCGGGTCTGTCGTGTCCCATAACTCATCGATCAGATTGCCGGCCTCGTCAGAGCTACCGCTTGACTCCTCCAACTCAACTATTTGACCCTCTTCATACTTCTCATAATCCGCATGTCGGGAATGTTCTTCCGTTTGTTGCCCTGGAGAAGGCATTTTTTTGCTTTCCTGGTCCATCTTTGACTGTAACCTGGATGAAAGCAGTCGTAGAATTGGTGGGAGCACATAGAGTGACGGATATTCGGCTGACCTATCCTGTAAATCTGCTTCTTTAAAAACCATGTCTCCCGGAATAACCTCAAGAACGATAGGATGTCTGGCAAATTCAATTTCGATCCCATTACATGCTCTGTAGACTTGAAAGGCTGTTTCGGCGCTGTCAAACGTGAGAACAGCGTAGTAGAACCGCCGTTTCATTTTTTTGTAATCTTGCACTTTGCTTTTGTCGAGATCAGTCGAATCTGTCTTTTCCTTGGCTGTCTTTTTCCAGATATCTGGCATTCTCCCACCTAACTGATTCTCTTTGCCCAAACTACTGACATAGATGGAAACTTCTTGCAATTTGCCTTCAATAGGAGTAAAAGAAGAGAACAGCACGTGAAGGTCGGCAGCAATGATACAGTCCCATATTTCGAAATCCACCAGCGCTAATCGGTGCGTGAAGGAAATCAGATCTTCCTCTTCCGCAGAAACCATTCCCGGAGTTTCAACGATTGATTCGTTTTCAGCGCCTTGTGCAGAATATTTATCCGATGATTCTTCCACTTCAGGGCGGTTAGTGTGGTCTACAGGGTAGAGATGACTATGCAGATCTTTCAAGTGCTTCTCAAAGCGGTGGTCACCATTGCCATGTGCTATTTTCTCACCATTGACCACTGTGCTTGATGATTTATCTCTTTCGCCTGATACAACTTGGGAACTAACATCGACCGAAGAAAAACGAGGATCTTTCAACGTTTTTTGAAACGGCACAGCGGATTTTTTTGTCTTCTTCGACAATTGTGATGAGGGCTTCCCGTCCTTCATGATAAAAGAATACAGATGGCCTATTGAATATGGAAAAAACGATGTCTGGTGCAGAGAGGCATATATCTTTACAAAACAATGTCAAGCAATGTCTTTTCTGACACGATTCATGAGGAAATAGACCTGGATTCCATACTTTATATTTTCAAGTGCTTTTGTCGACCCTTTGAGCTGCATAAGGAGTCCACCGAAGCTGATATAAACAGCGGCATTGTCTCCAGCATTTTGGTCTTCTGTGCTACACCCGTATACCCTACCGAACATCACGTAATCGTAATGGTCGAGCAGTGTCGTTCTGTTGAAAATACGCGGGTCATAACGCTGTCCACCTTTGGGTTGAGCCTGTGAAGCGAGAGCTTCCACCGTAAGATCAGGATTGCTCGTGTACTCCACAGTCATGGAAAGGGCGATAGTGTAACTTTCGCCGATTGAAACTGGATAAATTTCTGTGTTAATGTCTACGCAACAGCTCATTTGATGAATTTGACTGTGTGCCTTGATGCGACTCACTTTATCAAACTTCTTCTCGATCTCCGATATTGTGAACATATCCTCAAAGAGAAGAGGGGGTGGAAATAGTTCCTCCTGTTTCATAGTACAATATATCAAGATAGAAGAGACTCAGAAAATTCATACTTCGAAGCCATCTCAACAAAGTTCGCATTCTGATATCTTCTTGCTATTTACTGTTGGGAATAATTGTGCAATTATATCAGTGGATCACCAAAACACTACGGAGATGTGGTATTCCGTCCCAACGTACGCATTTCGATAAATCACATTTTTTCAGCATGTGTGTAACCCTGTTCGTCATGACACCTTAAGGAATATGCTTCACATTCTCATTATATTGTACGTTTGGATACGGAACCATGCAGCTACTTCGCCAGATATTATCAATGTAGGTATACAATTGCTCAATAGGTGAATTCAAACTTCGCGAGTTTCTTTTTTCAATACATTTGTTCCATCTGCTCTCACTCGATGTCTTACCGAGTCGTTGACACATATTTTGGGCTTTACTCAACTTGACGTCGGATATCACAATCCGACGCCTGTCTTGTAGATACAACACAATGGTGTTATACTCTACCCCTGGGTCTGGTAGCGGCATCAGTGAAACTGTTCTTGCATCTTCAATATCTGAGGAATTCAATTTTTTGACACCGATGCATCGACAAATCGAGACCACTTGAGTGATCTCAATCGCCTCTTTCATCCGTTGAGCCGCATTTTTTGAATTCTCGCGTCTAACAACTTTGGGATAGAATTCCCCACCTGGCAAATAAATCTCTTGAAACGGTTTGGAGACTAGGAATAAACACTGCTTCGTGATGTAAATGCTCGCTGCCAATGGCCTTTTACCGTGCAAAACAGTGCATTGAAACCATGCTATAAGTTGTTTATCACTATGGTCGAAGAAGTCTGGGAAAGCGCTAACAAGCTTATTCTCAGCTTGATGAGAAAATACGTTTCGCTCAATTTGCTCTGCACTAGTTGAGCGCAGTTGATCGAGTCCGAATTTTGAATATGCGAAAAAATCGGACACAGTTTCAGTTAAATTGGTCGGTTGGTGCTCGAATATGTTTATCTCCTCTTCATCGGGTACAGTATTCTCCGTCCGAGCGCTTTTCATTGGGGACGCCGGAGAAGGCGGTGGGATCATCTCTGGGTCGTATGTTTCTGCTTGAAGTGGAACAAATGTAGAGTCTGCATACTGTTTTTTTCCGTAGTTTTTTTCAACAAATGTCTTCGGGCAGCTCCCGATATTTTCAACTGCACGTGTGAGAGACTCTATCGGCGCATCATTGTCGAAAACATTTCGCAGCTTTCGCTTCAGCTTATCAAACATTGGTGTAGTATTTACTAAATGAGTAAAGCAGATGTATTTCATTGAATATACGGAGTTTCATGCATCGCTGAAATATAATCTTCTCGTGTACAGTAAAAGACCATGCGTTTTCATACTGACGAAGCAACCACGACAAAGGTGAGTTTGCAAAACTCTTTAACTTTATCGATGAGAAAAGAATGCACAGAAAGAATTTCTCCCGGGAATGCTTACGAGGAAAACCACGGGTGGTTCAATGCATCTGCCGCGCTAATTCTTTTCGTAGGATCATACTGTAGCATGGACCTTAAAAGACTGAAGCCATTCGGGTCGAGTTCTGGAAACTGTAGATAAAACTGTTCTCCGTTCCAAACAGGGAAGTGCTTGGAGAAATACTTACAGCGCTCGAAATCTCCCCAGTCTTCGCTAGATGGTGTTCCCAGCATCTGAAAAATCTTAAAAATTTGGTCTATCTCACAGTCTCCTGGAAAGACGGGGTTTCCGCCGCTCAGAAGTTCACCCATAATGCAACCTGCACTCCAAACATCTACTGATGGTGAATAATCCGAAACACCTAGCAGAATCTCCGGAGCTCTATACCATTGCGTCACTACTTCTTGCGTATAACAAGAGTTACTGGTGCAAACCGCCCGAGCCAACCCGAAATCTGCTAATTTCACATTCAGTGAAGAAGGAGATATGAGTATATTGTGCGGTTTGACGTCACGATGAAGAACTCGCCGAGAATGGCAATGTGCGAGTCCACTGAGAATTTGAAGCACAATACTTTTCACTGTATGAATGGGCAACTGAAAGTCTTTCATATAGCGCTTTAGATCCATTTCGAGAAACTCAAACACCAGACATAACTGGGATTCACAAAAGACAACGTCATGGAGAGTCACGACGTTAGGGTGAGAGAGCTCGTAGAGAATTGATATTTCGCGAATCGTGGACGCCGATATGCCTTCTTCAATATCCTCAAGTATTCTCATTCGTTTTAGTGCGACAGTTTCGCCCGTATTTCTGTCTCTACACTGGTACACTGCGCCGTACGTGCCCTCTCCTAACTTGTGCATTTTCACGTATCGTTCGATTTCATTACCATATACAGCATCTCCAAAAGACTTTTGAAGCCACGGAGAATCGTCTCGTTGAGCTCCTAGAATAGGCTGAGTAGGATCGTCATTGACTTCATCAGTAGCAACCGATCCAACGAAGTTGGCAATATCGATGTGACAAGGCTCCATTCTAGAAGGGTCATTCAAATGAGATTCCTGTTGCTTCATCAAATTCAAAGTAGGTTTCTGCTGATCGTTCCAAGAGTATGCCTGAACAACCGAGTGATTAGTCCGGTCCTGTAAGTATTGAGGACTTAAAGTTTGTACCCCTAAGTAATTCCTTGATTCGGATTCAAAACGAATTTCCTGCAACGGAGATTCTACGCTGCTACTTTCTTCATTTTGACTTTCTCCGGAAACTAAAGCAAGATGGGATCTTCGATTGTTCTCTGTTGTCATAGTGTGCGATGACATATCTTTCGAGGTCACTTGAATAATATTCTCTTGATGATGTCGACCGATTTCTATCAAATACGCAGCACAGCCTCCTAGTTCAGTAAATGCAACTTGAAGTACCAATAGTAAACTTAAAAAATAAGCAGATACATGTTCTAGAGTGGAAGTGTTATAGTCAAAAAACTATGAATTGTTCGCTAGATCCCCAAACATGGATTTTCGTGTTTTGTACGCTGGAACGTGTGTAGAAAACACAAGTCTTTTCATATACTAGATCACTTTTTGATGTAACTACTCACACTTTCGAATAGCCCATTATACAGCCCAATAAATGTCTCATAAATATTGGAAACGCAATTCCTTCAAATTCCATTAGCACACAGAGTCCTTTCAGCTTCGATAGAGTTTAATCATCTTTTTCTGGCTGAAAGAGGGGAAATTAACAAGATTGTGCTTAGTACCGCGTATTTTGGCTTTACTAAGTAGAAAGAACAAATTTTGGAATATCCTGTAGATAACAGAAATCACACACTAAAAAGTGGAATAGCTATGTTTTCAACTGATAGAAGTTGGATTTCCACTTTACAGCTTCAAACGAATATATTACATGCAGAAAAAGGATGACAGCCGTCGGAGGCCAGAGGATGATTTCCTCGTGTCTTTCCCTTTGACAGTCGAAACTACCTGTCGGCTCGACTACCCCCGAAAAGAGCTGGTGACTCCAATTGTCCTCCCCAAGTACAGCAAGGCGGACCTGGCTGTGCCACGGAAACATGGTTTTATTTTGCCTCCTCATGTAATACAGGGACAAGTTTCGACTAAGCCACAATTTACGTTAAACATGCCTGATTTACGTATGATGGCTAATACAATTCGAGAGTTTCGAGAAGAAGAATTGTTTCGAAAGAAGTTTTACCCGCACACAGAAGGACCTGCTGACAGCGAACGTGATGAAGAGCTCCTTACTGAAGCCCTAATCGACATGCTTAGGAAGGCAACCTTTATCCTCGAGGAAGCGCAGTGTGTGAACCATGCTGAGATGCAGCTTTCAGATTTTGAGGAGAGTATGAGAAAGGAATACCGAGACGAAAAGTTTTTTGATAAGATTG
The DNA here is from genome assembly GCA_001235845.1 of Perkinsela sp. CCAP 1560/4. Classification (NCBI taxonomy): domain Eukaryota; phylum Euglenozoa; class Kinetoplastea; order Prokinetoplastida; family Perkinselidae; genus Perkinsela; species Perkinsela sp. CCAP 1560/4. The sequence continues at coordinate 26,095 of LFNC01000079.1, read as the reverse complement.
GTACTACCTTATGTGAGAGAATACATACACATTGGCGTACGCGAAGGATAACTCAGGCTAACGCAGAACCTGCCGTTCATTTCCCTCGAGTAAATGATTACACAAATTGCGCTTCTCGAAAAGAAATTTATAACATTCCATTCGTAGAAAGGGAGGGCGTAGAATTCGAGAAACTTCAAAGATTAAAAAAGACGACATCGGTTCCACATTACGTCGCTAAACAGCAAGCAGCATCCGTCAAAAAACAGTTGCTGGAAGAATTTATGCAAAAGATTGATCGCCTGAGGGAATTCCTTGATTTGATCTACTTGCGTGAGCGTGAGAAACAAAACCTTTCCCTGGAAGATATGTACCTGCTTGCAAGGGCACGGTCAGCCTTCGAGCAAGGTTAAGCTTTCTACTGAGAGCCAGTCCTTGTTGTAAATCTTTGAGTTGGTAATGAGTGGCATTACTGTTTTTAGGGGTAGCTTGCTATTGGCTATTTCGAATGGGTTTCTTTTAAAAGATTCACTTCTTGTAGATTCAATCGACCTATGCCTTTGAATGTCAGCATGAAAAACGAATCCCTCTATGAGTCCAGTCGTCAAGGGGACGTTGAACGTATTCGAGCCTTTTTGGAGTCCTCGAGTGCTCTAAATGAACCAGATCCGAAAACAGGCATGACTCTTCTTCATTATGCTTGTCACGGAGAACAGGCTAAAATTGTAGAGTTACTATGTATGGACCCTCGCCAAAATATCAATGCTCAGGACAACGACGGTTGGACTGCGTTGCACTTTGCAGCTGATCGTGGCAGCTCCGAAATTGTATCTAATCTCATAAAGATAGGCGCTAATGGGACCATTGCGGACACATTTAGAAAGACACCACTGCACTATGTTGCGGGCAACGGAAACTACAGTGTCGCCCAGCTTATGGTAACAGCGTTTCCCCAAACAAGGAATATGAAAAGCTTATCAGAAAAAACGCCCTACGATTTGGCCCTAGCGAATCATCGCGATAATGTTCTGGGGATCCTCGACCCTCGTTGATACTATCTTTTCACAAGAAACAAGTGTAGATCAGCATAGTTCGTCTAAAAGTAGTTTTCCGAAAATGGGATATTGTCCAATGGGATCTTGAGTTACCACTATTCATTTAAAGAGATGACGAAGGCACGAAAAACAAGAAGGATCGCTGTTAAGCGAATGGTCGATCACAATAAGTACCAGCAATCAAAAAGTAAAGCTGAGGCCGATGAACAGAATATGAAAAGACATGCGGAAAGGCATCTTGTTGATCGGGAAGCTCGTCAATTTGATGTGGAAAGGATCAAAAAGCTACCAGTCGCTTCGAGTGGAATGTTTCTCACGTACAACAACTCGCTGGGGCCTCCTTTCCATATACTTCTCGATACCAACTTCATCAACTTTTCCATGCAAAACAAAATGGAGATCATTCCATCGTTAATGGATTGCTTGATGGCTAAGTGCATTCCATGTCTCTGCGATTGCGTCCTTGCAGAGCTAGAGAAATTAGGGAAAAAGTTTCGCATAGCACTTCGACTGGCCAGAGATCCTCGGTTTACGAGGCTTACCTGTGATTCGACCTATGCAGATGATTGTATCATTCAACGAGTCACTCAACATCGAATTTACATTGTTGCAACGTGCGATAAGGACCTGAAAAGGAGAATAAGGCAGATTCCCGGGGTTCCGATCATGTACATCAGTCGCCACAGGTACACCATCGAAAGACTTCCGGAAGTTTTTGGAGCTCCGGACTCGTAGTTACTTTTTGGTAGCATACCAGTTGTTTTTTTTATCAATTTAGCAAAAAGCAATAGTCACTGCGTTTGTGTTTCGTCTAACATAGTAACAGTACAAAATGTCCTTCCCAAAGAAAGATGCAACAAAAAAAGGAGCACAATCGGCTACTACCGGACCTGCAACGGTTAGACGAGTGGATGACCGAGTTCGCTATTTGATTGAAAATGCAGTAGAGTGCAATCATCGATGCATCTTTGCATTAGTAGGAGATGAAAGCAAGACGCAAGTGGTGAATCTACACTATATTCTGACAAAAGCGCGTGGAGGTTCGGATAATCAAGTAAATGTGCTTTGGTGCATGAAAAAAGAACTTGCCTTTGGGGGAATGTCTCGGAAAAGAAGACTGGAACAAAACAAGAAAGAAAAACTCAGTGGAAGGATCGTTTCCGCGTCTACACATGAGAACTTTGAAAACTTCTTGTCCCAGACGAACATTCGATATTGCTTCTACAAAGAATCAAAAAAAATTATTGGAAACACATACGGTATGGTTATTCTTCAAGATTTTGAGTCACTCACACCGGACGTGCTCGCGAGGGTGATCGAAACGGCAAGCGGTGGAGGCATCGTTCTGTTCATGATGCGAGCACTAAATTCACTTGAGCGACTACACAGTTTGCTTGTGAAAGGCAATTCCAAGCCTTCGTTGCACGGAGCAAGTAACTTTCAGAATCGTCTTATACGCAGTTTTGCAGAATGCCGAAGCTTTTTGTGCATTGACGATGGGCTCAACATCTTGCCCATAACTGCCGGAATTTCGAAGTTACAAAAAGACGTCCATACGAAGCAAAGGGCAGATTCGCGATCTCAACGAGAGAAACGTGACGAGCTTCAGGCGGCGATCTCACGAGCACACTCGGACACACCAGCTCAGCTGCATAACCTGACTTTAACTTACGAACAGGGTGTCGCCCAACTATCACTCGCACGGGCGATCACTGAGCAACGGAGGAGTAGCTTGAAAAATGTGCTTGCGCATTCGCTGAAGCCCACAGTTGTCTCACTGATAGCACGACGAGGCAGGGGGAAGTCAGCAGCCCTCGGGCTCTCAATAGCGTATGCTCTTCATGAGAATATGACACGGATTTTAGTTCTCGCACCATCGGTAACTCATACGGTCACGCTCTTTGATTTTGCTATTCGTGGTCTGAAAGCATTGGGCTATACCGAGCATGTCGACTTTGAGCGGTTCCAGTGTACTTCCGAGGACGAATCGTTGAACGCTGCGTACCAGATTGTTTTCACAGGAAAGAAGGCGATACAAAAAGTCGAATTACTCGCACCTCTTGACGTGGTACGACTATCCTCTGCAAGTCAAAGACAGACGACTTTGCCCATATGTGATCTCTTGGTTATCGATGAAGGAGGATCACTTTCGGCAGATATTGTACAATTCGCGATGCGCATGGCGCCGCTGACTTTTATGGCAATAACCTGCCTAGGCCTCGAGGCAACAGGGTTTCCCTTCTCGGAAAATGTCTTTCGCCACCTTGGGAAGGTCGAGAAGGATGATCGAAATGAACGGGAAAATCCGCTCTCAGAGAGCTCTTCTCTCTGCCAAAACAAGCAAATTCTGCTCCACGAACCAATTCGATATGCTCTGAATGATCCTATTGAAGAGTGGTTGAACAAGCTGTTCTGCTTTCCATTTAAGGGAGATTCTTGTGTCGCCAAAGTTGATGAGCTCATTTCCCTCAGAAGCAAACCCCATCCAGACAAGTGCCGGCTCATGCATGTCTCCAAAAAAGAATTGTTTTCATACACGGGAGGAGCGGAAACTTACCTCAGAAAAGTGATGCTTGTGCTTTTTTACGGAGAGCGTATGTGCCATCCAGATGATCTACAGGTTTTATGTGACTCGCCGAATCACCAACTTTTCGCACTCGTTGGACCATCCTTAAAAGAAACTGATGATCTCGATGTTTTGTGTGTCATGCAAGTATACAGAAAGCAATGCGATGATGAAAGTACCGAAGATGCTGGAACCTCAGAAAACGACTCTATCTTTTCGACACTATCAAGCTACTACGATGAGTCCGACTGTCTGAAGCCCGGTGGCCTGCAAGTGGTGAAGATAGCCACCCATCCCGAAGCGAGGCGATGTGGATATGCTTCCCAGGCAATCACATTGCTCGCGAAGAGTATATGTGCGAGCGAGCAAGATAAGAAAGGCACAGAAAACGCTGAAGGAATTTTCCGCAGCTGTGAGAATGCTGATTTTCTCCATAGCATCCAATACATTGGGGCACGCTTTTGGGCCAACACTGAGCTATTCCAATTCTGGTCACGATTGCAGTTTACTGCCGTATATCTTGATCAGATGGCATCCCCATTTTATGGCGAGCACTCTATCATAATGATGCGTTCGTTACGGAAAAAAGCGGAAAAATCCGGTGTGACTCCACCGGGTGACATTGTTGAAAGGATCCAGCGTGAGTTTTCTCGACGCTATCTTTGCTTAGCAACATCGGTTTTTCGTGTTTTCCCGTTGGATATCAGCGTTGCGATAGCCCTTCACGGTAAGTCCCATTGGAGCTCACAGGAGGAGAAGTTGGCACACATCCAAACTGAGCTTACAATGGCCGACTTTTCGCGTTTGAGAAACTTTATTGGACTGAAGACAGATTTCGGTCGTATCACTGACTTGGTTCCGAGACTCGCCAAGCTTTTCTTCATGCAGGCTCTTTCAGGAAACACGAAAGATTCATTTTCAGGCAGCAACAATCGCCATTTGAACTCATTAATGATAACAATTCTGATGGGTGTAGGAATTCATGGGCATAGCCTGGACTATATCATTACCCAAAGGCCGTTTGCAAACACTGCTATTACCATATTCCAGCTGAGGACTCTGGTAATCGATACAATCGAAATACTGACTGGACACTTAATTCCGTTTTTCGAAGATCGGCAAAAACAATTCTAAAAAAAGTGAAAAGTCGTTCTTGAATCCCACGTAAAAGTGAAAGACGTTTGATCCAAATCGCGCGTTTTCCGTTTTGTTTTCAAATAGCCAAATGTTTGCGGGCGGTAAAGACTAGACAGCCTATGTGGTGTGGATTGCCCCGGGGAAGAGGAATGGGCAAGATGTTAGTCACATGAATCACTACATCTATCCTCTTGTGAAACGAGCATGAAAGTGTTTAGCTCGGGAAAACCAGCGCGCATTATCTCCGAAGTATGTGCAAAGACATGACGAGCGGGGTAAATTTTCGCGTTCCGGATGGATCATAGAAGTTGTAGCCATACAACCCGTAGAGGGGGGGCGAATGTCTAATAGTGCCTTTTGCTCTCTTAATGCAGAAATTATACTGGTCAAATGTGAGTTTTTCAAATCAGTTTTCTTTCACTAAAGGATGAAAGTTTTTGGGGCTAGATGCCGTCCCAGTCCTTTATATTTTGCTCGATTTATCGGAAATTCACTCGCCGACGGAGAACGACTTCCTTTAAAGCAAAAAAACAGTGAACTTGAAACTGATGTCACCTCACCGCTTTTCTGTAGAACGTCTCAGACTCAGATGTATGTTCCAAGATTCGGGAGAAATCGTCGGAGGAAAGAAACTGAGCTGGAAATGAAATCTCTTCGAAACGAGTCCAATCTGTCCCGTGAAGAAACGGAAATCGCGGAAGAAAAGGCCTGGGAAAGAGTTCACAGTATCTACAAATTCATTCTCAAACCCGCACATCTGAGCTGGGCGGATTTTCTGCAAGAACAGGCCAGGTACGAGATAAGGTGGAAACTTCTGTCGACGAAATCCCAAGTAATGAGCCTTTCGATCAATCAAAATGTTCTTACCGCAATGGAGGCTGAAAAGGATGGAAATGTGAATTTGGGTTCCGCTGAAGCAGATTATGCTCCGAAGCTTCACGTTCTCTGCGATTGTACACAACACCACACGATGAACGACCTCCTCGCTGCACTGTGTCACCATTGGCATTCCGGAAATGCGTCGAGTAGCTCAGCTGTGAGGGTTATGGATGATCGAGGGCAAACCTCGGAAATGATTCTCTCAACCGAAAATGGCCGCTCTTCTCTGTTTTATCTTGGCGGAAGCAATCTTGCGACGGCTGCAACATCCGACAAAGACAAGTTTTCTATCATTCCATCAATTTCTTTGGCAACTATGACACGTCTCGTCCTCGAATCTGTGGTACTTTTATTGAAGGACAGTTCGTTCGGATTTCCCAACTATAAGCTTTGTAAAAAGTCCCACATGAATGATGTTAAAAGTATGTGGGGAACGCTACGAGCAGCAGCTTGTCTCCTCGAAGAACCCCTACCGATCGCCGAGGATCAGCTTGGTAGCTCGGTCTGAAACACTCAATATATAAACTTCCGAGTCTTTGCTAGGGATACATAAAATTCTCAAAGTATTACTTTCTTTCTTCACTATTTTTCATGTTTCTCAAACGCTTGCATAAAAAGCGAAAAGTCGTGAAGACAAGAAGGAAAAACTCGGAAAACTTCGAAGAGGTGCACTATTCATCGTCTTCTGAGAACTCATGTACCGATGGAGATGCAGAGACACCCATACAGATAAAGGACGCAGTCGAGCTGAAGCAGCTCCCTCTAACTGAAAAAGAAAGTCGTCTCATATCTTCTGTCGAAGACCTCAGCATCCATCCATCACCGATAACATGCGCTGTTGTCGTGGGCGATGGAGACTCGGATGAGATGGTGATTTGGTTTGGAGATAAGTTGGGATATGTTTATAACTCCAAGGTAGGCTCAGGTGTCCAGCGGATGGATGAAAAGCACGCCAAGTGTGTCGGCGCCATGTGCTATTCCTCAAATCTCAAACGAGTCATCACTGGTGGCAACGATGGGAACGTTTTTCAGTGGGACGCTAGTGAGAGAAAACACTTCCATTCTTTCGAACGGGCGCATCGAAGTGCAATCACCGGATTATCCACATCAGCTCGAAGTACACTTCTCTTTGCTGTTTCAACCGACAAAAAAATCACTGTTTGGAGTCTCCAAGAGCAGATCCTTATGCACAGTTTCTATGGACCCTTATCCTCCATCTACGGGGTGAGTGCCAATCACCAAGAGTGTTGTGTCGTTGTGGGAGCCGACAATATACCACGGTACTACAAGGTTTCGCAGGGGAAGCATAACGCCTATGATCCGGCGAGCACCTATATCGAATGCGTTTGCTTTCTCAGTGACAACATTTTTGTGTGCGGCACAGCGCAGGGAGAGCTCGTCGTTTACGATATCAATAAAAGTAAACCTATGCAGACGCACAACCTCAGCCACAGCTTTGGCTTTGTTGGAGACGGGGCTGGTTTTGAGCAGGTGAGCAGCCGCTCAGTGATCGATGTACCGAATGCGTGGAATGGAAACCCTATTTGGTCAATCTGTTCTTTTTCCATTTCATCAAGCGACGAAAATCTCATGTTTGCAACTGGAAGCTGTGATGGTTTCATTCGGATATGGAGAGTACTCGATGGAGAAATAGTACAGGTGGGACATGCACCAATAGAAGGAATAGTCACATCCCTTTCTTTTTCGCCATCTCTCAAAATGCTTGTTGGAAGTGTCGCAAAGGAACCGCGAAATGGTCGATGGAATACTTGGACCACAACTTCGAACAGGATCGTTTTGCTACACATGAGTAGTTATTTTGCTCCGTAGGCTTGACTTTCGGATAGCTTATGAAACTGGGTCGAATCAATCAATTTGTGCATTTGTATTTTCTGGAAGTGAATTTCATATTTCTTACGTAAGAATGCGTCATGCAGTCAGAACTCACATCATCTCTTGGTCTTCTGCGTAATTGGCTTGAAAAAAATTTGAGCCAGAGGCTGATAGCATCGGATGATTGGGCAACACAAGTTTCAATAAGACAAATCGCCTCGCTTGAACTGCCTTTTTGGAGGTACTATACGCTTGCTATGGACAGTTCAGTAGAGCATACTCGATCCTACTGCGAATCCTTCGTGGATTATGCTCGAACGGCAGATGCCCCCGATACGGCATTCTTTTTCTCCGCAAATAAAACCTTGGGAATGCTCTATCGGAAGAAAATAAGGCACAAGGGGCTCTTGCATACTGTTGCCCATTCTGTCGAAAAATGTAGAGACCCGAATGCCGTATGTAAGGCCATTCGATTACTTGCGATCTTGCAATACGATAATCTTAATTTTTGGCGCCAAAATCTTCCGCACCTTATTTGCGAATGTGAAGTTCTCCGAGGTGCATCCCCAGAGAATGTTTTGAATGTCATAGAGGCTTACTTGATACAGGGAAAAGCCAGTCGTGTGGTTTTCTCATACTTGGAAGCTTTGGTATTGGAAAAACTGAGTACTACAGATGTGGGTTTTGTTTCCCAGTCGAACCAAAATGTGGACACCTCCAAGGAGTTAGCAATCATGGAAGCATTGAAAGAATACATGAATACACTGGATTGAGAAAGTGTAATGTATCCTTCTTCCTCCCATCGGTGATTCTTGTATGATAAAGTTCAAAAACCCCTGTATTTTCTGATTGCGCTCAATTCCGAATTTTTAAAGTATATTTCCATTAACTTCTCATCATGAATACTGCACGATCGAACGATGACCCAAAAACCTTTCTGCGAAACCTCGCAACTGCTGTTCGCAAAAATAGTATCACTGAACTGAAAGATCTCTATATCAATACCTACCCAATACTCCTCGAAAAGCAATGCATGAATCCCGATCACAATTCGGGCGAAGATGATAGTCACCGAGGGCGTGGGAAAGGACCACGAAAAGGACAAGCGACGACTGAGGGTGCGAGCAACATTTGGATCGTTCAGCACTCGACGATTGAAAATACCACAGGCGGTGATACACTGACTGGCTTTCTATACAAGGAACTGTACTTCCGTGCCTTGTACCAGAATAAAGATATATCAGTCCATATTCGAACAGAGTCATGGGAGAACTACACGACGTTTCTCGACCTTCTGGCAACTGTGAAAGTAAACATTCCGAATACCTGGATGTGGGACATCTTCGACGAGTTCTTGTACCAAACGCAAATCAACTGCCATGCACGGTGCAGAGAGACTGATACTGTGGGAATTCGGAAAAATACAAAGATTTGGAATCCGATCACGGTCATTGACAAACTTGAGTTGATCGCGGAACGTGAGACCCACCTTGATGCAGCTGTCTTTTTCTCTCAAGTTATGCTTGTTCGCATCCACACGCAGCTTGGCGATTATTATAGCGCAGTGAGAATTATTGAACGAATGGGGAAGAAGGCGATTGGTCCATCTGGAGAATTTGTCGACAGATTTCGATCCGTCGCGGGATGTCTCCTGACACTCTACTACTACGGTGGCTTTTCGTTCTTGATGATGCGACGATACAGCGATGCGCAGACACTCTTTCTGTGGGCATTGTCTTGCAAGAACATTCACGCAATACTCTATCAGCAGCAGAATATTACAAACATCCTGAGACAAACGAGCAATGCGCTGGCAATTGCCCTTGTGCTCTCTCCACTGAAGGTCGATGAGTATACGCTGTATTTGGTGAAGGAGCCTTTCGAAGAGCTCTCCGCATCCATCCAGGAGGAAGAAACTTTCAAAGACAACTTCAAACGCTCGTGCCCGAAATATATTGTGCCAACCTTTGATGATAACATTGAATCTGCCTATGGCTTATCCCCGTTCATCCTAATGGACTCCCATTGTATGTTTCTTTTCCGAGAAATTCAACAACAGTCCTGTATATTTGCACTGCGCAACTATCTGAGGCTATATAACAACATCGACGCAGAAAAGCTGGCCTATTTGCAGCCCATGGAGCAAGCATCCGAGATGAAGCTGACTTGTCAACTTTTGGCTTTTAAGCACAAGTCACTCCAGTGTGTCATGACTGAGGACCCATTGGATTTGGGTGAAAATGGCGATATGGCACGCGTTGAGATGACAGAAAGTGGAAAGCGGTTTTCCGTTGATGGAGACGTCATCATGCAAAACTCCGAGGATCTCTCACTTGGAAAAGGGAGTACTTTGACAAGCGCCATTCATAAGGCCAATGCAATCGATCGGCTGAGCGCATTGTTACAAGAAGCGAAAATAGAAGGATAATGGTCTTTTAAAAGAAGCCACGCATTTTTTCAATGTAACATTGTGTACCAAAGTGTTCCCATTGCATATCCTTACATTTTCCTTTTGGCAGAATGACAAAAACTGAGAACGAAAATTTGCCCCTCGTGAATTTCCTCGCGGGTGGCATTGGAAATAGCATCGCGAAATCTGTGATGTCTCCCCTCTCTCGACTCGTCGTTTGTATGCAGCTCGATGATAAAGCACGGAATGTTTTGCCCACCCTTAGTCGGATCATAAGAAACGACGGTCTGAAAGGACTTTTCCGTGGAAACCTTACTATGGTCATCCATAGATTCCCCTACTCAGGGGTCCAGCTCCTCGTCTACGACCGAGTCAAGTGTTGCATTCGTGATTTCACGGGATCAGAGGAGAGTTCCTTTCTTACAAAGTGCGTTGCCGGAGGCGTGTCGGGCTCAATAGCCACCGCGCTGTGCTTTCCCCTCGATGTCGTTCGGACGAGGCTCATGAGTCCACAGTCAAATTACAACGGCATAATCAACACCCTCTGCCGCATTACAAAGGAGGAAGGGAAAGCTGGTTTATACAAAGGTCTGACACCAACGATTCTTCAGCGCATACCAGATCTCTGCATCCACTTTTCCGTGTATGAAACCAGCAAGTTTTGGCTGCAGAAAAATTACGAACGTGAGCTTGGTTGGACAGGGTGCACGATGGGAGCGAGCTGCATGGCTGGGATTACCTCCGTCAGCTGTACATTGCCCTTGGATGTGATTCGTCGACGAATGATGATGGACGGCGCAGGCGGGACGACGAAAATCTATTCGAACATGATTCAGTGCGGTATGCACCTCGTGCGTACAACTGGTTTCGGGACTTTATACCGTGGGTTTAAAGTCGAGCTTGCTCGTGTGGTTCCCCAAGTTTGTCTCAGTTGGTATCTCATCGAATCACTTCGGGAGTGCCTGAAATGATACCGATGATTTATCGATAGAACACGATATATGATGGAGATTTGGTTTTAAAGACGTTTTTCGTTTCTCACTGGAGATTTCACTCTATTCCCAGCCTTTCGACGTACAGTCTCTATGTCCTACCTCTATGTAATATTTCCCGACAGGCTTCGACTGGAATCGTTTTCTCACCAATGAGGGTAGGGATTCGTCAGTACTTTTCGAATCACCGTATACTCCATCCGAGGCTCTATCAGTACAGGCGCGCATGGTGCTCGACACAACCGGCTGTCGAAAGTCGCGTCTCCATTCGGTCTGCCATTCGAAATCTGGTCGGCCTTGATTACTTGCAGTGGCTAGTTGATAACCTCGCCACCAACCGTCGTGGTGGTTATTCGCGCGAGATAGAACACATACAACGAATCAAACAGACCCAAAGCCTCAAAGGATATTTCCATTCTCCCATTCAATTCTTGGAATCGTATTCAAATTATTTTCAACTGAGCAAGGCAAAAACCCTTGTCAGAATGAAGTTTGCACCGGACTTTGAGCTATCTGCGGCCTCGGTCGTCTCTGCGCTCCGCGTTCTTCTTCCTTTTTGGGGAAGTATTCGGCTGGAGTCCCTTGCAGTGATCCTCAATGATTCAAACATACAAGAAGTCTACTCTTTTCTGCATGACGAAAAAGTTCAGGAAGAGTATTTTTCCATCAAGAATTCACAAGGAAAGGTTTTCGTCTACAACAAGGCGAATTCGGACGTGGTCTCGAAGGGTTTTAGCACTGGAGACAACAAGTGCATCGTAGATATGCTATCAGCTGCTGAGCTTTTAATGAACACTGTGCCCGATTATTACGTTCCTTTTGAAGAATGTGCGAAGAATCTTCCCAAGAAAGAGCTGGACATGGTGCGCTACACATCTGTCCGTCGAATATCAATTGTACTTGGAGGTGACCTGGAATGTGCCTATTTCAAGGGCTTTGAAGAAACGTATCTTCGTCAATCAGCACGGCCGAAACTTTTCGATTTACCAAAGTGTAAGTTCAACTATGAGGGATATGATGTTATTACCTACAGGGCGATTAAACTCGCGTTTTGCCTGCCATCGGATCCAACACCAGTTGCCAATATTCAAGCAAATTTATTTCCCTCGCTAGTGACATGGGGTAAGAACTGTGCTGCGTACACACCATACGATGTTATTGGCATGTTTCCTGGTGTTATGCTCGCATTGCCAAACTCCAGAGTACAAAGCCTTGTTCGACAAAAGTACCCCGAAATTTCCCCTGTCAAGGAAAGGCAGACAACCAAAGATGAAGAGTCTATTTTCGAAGAAAAGCTTCGCTCGGAAAAGTACGCGGCAGATCTCGACGAATTGCTAGAGCTTACCTCTCATCAAACAGGAAATTTTACAATTTTCGACACGAATTTGCGGTGCGATCGCCGCCGGGATGGCACAAAAATGCTCATCTCTCGTGAATCTGCGTCATTGACTGATCAACAAGTCATGGATATGATTTCAATGCAACTAGGCGAACATGATGGGCTTCCACTCGAAAAGGTCACGGCTGCGATTCGAGAAAAATTGTCTGTTGAAGACCAAGCAAAATTTCGTGAGGCGGTGTACGCGCGGCATAATGGGAGCTTGGTGAAGCTCATCCGCAGGAACTCAAAGTATAATCTAGTGCTATCCCAGGAACGAAAGCCAGACTCTCATACATTCCACTATATCATCACGCGCGCGAGTTCACATGAAAAAGAACAGGGAAATACCTTTTTTGATGAGCAGAAACTCCTAGCAGAAATTGTGTTTCAAATTAAGCATAGTCAGAGTTTGATACGCGAGATTGACCGTACCGTCGGTATCACTGCTATACACGGATGCTTGCCTGAAGATGCACGCAAAGCGATAAAAAAGTCCGGAGGAATGCTCAAGTTTATGGCTTGCTTTCCAAAAGTTTTCGAAGTCTTTTCTGAAAAGTATGTGCGGCTTCTGTAATGCGAGTTCGCATACCCAGCTCAGCAGTGTGATCTACTGAATCGATGGTCGGTGAAGGTCAAGCAAAGACTTTGTCAAAAATAATTTCACTACTTTCAGTTCTCTTTGTAATCTCACAATGCCGAAGAACACCGGGATGGGAGGAAAGAATCGAAAGAAGGGCGCCAAAGGCAAGGGCCAGGGAACGAAGCGTGAGCTCATCACCAGGGAAGACGGCCAGGAATATGGAATATGCACCGCCATGCTCGGGTGCAATCGTATCAAGGTTCATTTGTTTTCAGGAATGGATGTTATTGGCGTCATTCGTGGGAAAATTGTTCGCCGAATGTGGATCAATCTGGGAAACGTTGTTCTTTGCGGAAACCGAGAGTTTCAAAGTGGTAGCCCAAAAGTAGACGTCATTCTTCGCTATACGCCAGATGAAACCAACGAACTTCAAAGAATCGGTCAGATTCCTGATATATCTCGGTGGTCAGTAGTCGGCCGAGGTGGAATGGTTGAAGAGGCAGAAGATGGAATTAGCGGTAACATCAAGTTCACCTCACATGGAGCTAAAAAAGAAGTCAAAAAGAAGATTTCCGATGGATGGGAAATTTCTTCGGACTCGGAAGGGGATATGGGAGAAGAAGAGGGAGAAGAATATATGTCGGACTCGGCAGAATCAGAGATCGAGCCCGACGTCGAAGTTATTAAGAAATTCGACCGTCATGGGAAGAAAATGCAGGGGAAGCACACTGATTACGCGAAAACCCAGATCTCAAAGGCAAAAAGCTCAGGTCGAGAGGTTCCCCCGCAAATAGCACGATCAATGGGCTCCCTATCCATCGATGAAGCTGAAATAGACGACATCTAGCAAATTTCGTAGGGCGTAAGTCAAATGGAAAGGAAACCTAACTTTACTTGTTTTACTTCTAGGGAAGAAAATTTGATTGGAATGGTCATCCATACGTATTGAATATACATTTTCTTGAAGGTTTTATTAGGATGCATATATCGTAGCGCAGAATGAGCAGTACACCGGAAGTTGGTCAGTCGCTCCCCTACTCGAAGAATGAGTTAATAGAGAAATTCCGAAATTTCTTGTTTCGAACTGATAGGCCGGAAGAAATCCGATCCGATTGTGTGGATATTGTTGAATCTCGAGATGCTTTACGTGCTTTGGATATTATCGATAGGGCTATTCAACAAAAGCTGTCTGCTCAATATACTGGACCAGCAGAAAAAAGGAATGTGATCTGTGCTCTCTTACGATACCTGCCGAACGCCATTTACAAAGTTAAGTCACAGTTTCAGGGATCGACTAGTGTTGACTACCACTCAATGGCAATGATTTGGCTTCATAACTTGATGGGCGCAACTTTCGAAGGTGCAGCATATCCACAGTGTGAAAACGCTGAAAAAATGTGTAGTTTACTGACAGATCCACGGATCCCGCCAAATACACTGCTGCTCTTCCGTGATCAACTGGAAGCCCTTTTAGGGATACTTTCCCCTTTTCAGGATGACATTTTGACGGAACTCTTTCGAAAGCATATATTACCTTGGCTTACTGTGGCAACGCAAAATTCATTGGAGGCCCTCAAAAAAGAGTTTCAGAATTCCATTCAAGTCAAAGCAGATTCTGCAAGTAAGCTTGAGTTATCTCCCCTTGGTGGACTTATTGCCGACATACTGAAAAATCTGCATTCATGGGAGCTGATGATATCTGAAAGTGACATACTTCTTCTTTTTGATCAGGAGATAATACCCGTGATTGGGATCTGTGTGCAAGAAGTAAAGCGGCGATGTGAATTTTCCGCTTTAGCCAACGAAGTCTTTGAGAATATAATATTGCCGGTACAATCCTATAGCCCCCAAGTTGCACACCTGCTCTATCAAGATAGCATCATTTCTGATGTGGCAAGTCTCTTCCAAGGCATTATGCACAGGGCCACCCAGGAGCATGGTAAACTCTCTATGAAAACGGTACATTCAACATTGAACCTATTTGAAAACCTCTTGGCTCAGAAAATTTACTTTCGAGGCCTTATCCAAGAAAAAAAAAGGGTTGATGGAAATCGAATCAGTACACCTGCGATAGTTACTCGGCTGGATAGTCTAGAATACAGTTTGTCCCAGTCATTCGTCAAAGTACTTTCGGTCCCGACGGTTTGCTATGAATTCCTGTTGGTTACTCTTCAAGTCGTCAGTGAGCTTCCACAGAATGCGTCGGAAGCCGAAATTCAGGCGGAGGTAGTAAAATGCGAGCCAATATCAATCTATCTCCAGATATTCAATGCGCTGCACTTGACTGAACGATCTGTCGTGCTCGAAAAGGCACTTTTACCGACGTTTTTAGCATTTCTCTGGCACCAATCTGCGATCAGTCACGTTCATAGGATGTATACAGTGTATCGAACCATTCGCAAACTACTAAGCAATGAAAACAGTTTTGCGGGAAATAATTTGTACCAAGCTGTATTACGTGAAATTGATTCGTATAGCGATAGTCTACGAGGCAGTATGGAAGAATGCTCGCTATATGAAAAGGATCTCGCGATAAATATCGTGCAGTGTGTGCAGCAGCAAGAAAGCACCGATGCACACGCAGAGCCTACCGCCACCGATACTTTGCACAATGAATTGCGGAATAGGATAGCCCAGGCGCGCGCAGGAGATCTTATCTTCCAACTGGCAGAAAAACTTGAGCTACCGATGCGGAGGAAGTATAAATCTCCGGAAGGTACCACCGTGTACCAAATAGGTGATGTTGATATCTATCTTTCTGGATCGGTGATTTATTGCAAAGGAATCGAAAGCAAAGAACGCTTCGACCGCATATCGCTGGCGACGCTGTTTAAAAAAATTGAAATTTCTCTCGGATCGCGCTAGTCTGCTCATTCGGAATGAATCATCATCGAGCAAGTAATTTGTGTTCAATCGACTTTTATCTATTCGGCTACGAAACAATGCATCCATTGGCCCTTTTCCGTATGCGTACTGCAGACAACTGAATTCGGAAGAGTCAATCAATGGACGTTGACGCGGGATGTGCTCCTTGAACTCCTCATATCAGATATCGAAGACGTGTACCGAATATGCCAAAGTGTCGATTTTGCCCGTCTTTCGAATGGACTCGAGCATCTGGATGTTTCAAGCATCGAGATAACTGGATGTATACGGGCAGAAAAATCTGAAAGAGTATCAGTCTAATTCACTGAATTTACGTGTAAATTTACGAATAAAGCGTGGTTGGAAATTATGCATACGAATTGACTTTTTTCGTGGACTGCCATGTGGAACACCCTTTAGTATCCCTGTAGTTTTGTTTCAAGGAATTCAGATAATCCGAAAAATGCAGGCGCCATTTTGGTCAGGAAACAAAGTTCGAGAGACATTTCTTAATTACTTTATAGAGGAACACGGACACACTTTGGTCCCACCCTCGAAAGTTGTTCCAGAAAAAGACCCGACATTGCTGTTCACGAACGCCGGCATGAACCAATTCAAGGACCGATTTCTTGGAAAAGCGAGCGCCGAAGTTGGATTGAAAAACGTCCGTCGCGCGGTGAACAGTCAAAAATGTATCCGCGCCGGTGGAAAACACAATGATCTTGAGGATGTTGGACGTGATACCTACCACCATACGTTTTTTGAGATGCTTGGAAGCTGGAGCTTTGACGACTATTTCAAACATGAGGCTATCCCGATGGCATGGGGTTTGCTCACAAAGAAGTTTGGCATAGACGCGAATCGATTGTATGTCACAGTGTTTGAAGGCAACACAAGCCAAGGACTCCCTGAGGACTCCGAGTCACGTGGGATTTGGGAGAAACTCCTGCCGTCAGAGCGAATTTTATTTGGCGACATGAAGGATAACTTTTGGGAAATGGGAGACACTGGCCCATGTGGCCGCTGCACTGAAATACACTATGATATGGTCGGTGGAAGAGACGCATCGAGTCTCGTCAATAAGGATGACCCGACTGTGGTTGAGTTATGGAACCTCGTTTTTGTTGAATACAACAGAGAATCGGATGCCTCTCTTCGACCACTTCCAGTCAAACATGTTGACACTGGAATGGGCCTCGAGCGGCTGGTTGCAGTCTTGCAAAACAAGACGAGTAACTACGACACTGATCTGTGGTTACCACTTTTCCAAAGGATTCAAAATACGACAGGATTCCCTATTTCATATGAAGAAGACACTTCGAAAGACAGGAAAGGTACATTGGACACGAATATTGCGTATCGCGTTGTGGCAGACCATATCCGGACGTTGACTGTCGCCATCACAGACGGTGCCGTGCCCGACGCAACTGGGCGCGGATACGTCCTGCGAAGAATAGTTCGGCGAGCCATCCGATTCGCTCAGGAGTTTTTGCAAGCGCCTGAAGGATTCTTGCTTCCGCTAGTTGATGGCGTCAATGCGTCATTGGGAAATCACTTCCCTGAGCTTCGCGATGAGAACAACCTCCGTCGAGTGAAGGCGCTGCTCCACGAGGAGGAAACGGCATTCAACCGAACGTATAAAAAAGGAATGCAACACTTTATACAACTTCTCGACAGACTTTCGCTGGAGAAATGCAAAACCTCGCATGGCATCTCTGGAACCGACGCCTTCATTTTGCATGATCGCTACGGATTTCCGGTCGACTTGACTCTGCTCATGGCAAAGGAAAAAGGTGTTGCCGTAGATATCGACGGTTTCGAAAAGGAAAAACTGCGCGTCAAGAGTGAGAACGCCGAAAAGAAAGACTCCAAAAAAGATTTTCTCGATAGTTATGCAATGTATTATCTCCAAGACAACGCGGTTGCGCATACCGTGGACGAAACAAAATTCTTTGCTGAAGGGACAGCGGTGTCAGTGGGTGAAGTCCTCCAAATGTATTCTCACAAGGATAAGGAATGGCGCCAGGAGGTCACAGGCGATACGGGCTTAGTGGGAATAATCTTAGACCTCACATCATTCTATGCGGAGGCAGGTGGCCAGACATATGATACCGGACGCCTCATACATTCATCTGATGAATCGTCAGTGTTCGTCGTCCAGGAAGTCCATAAGTTTTCTGGTTACGTTGTCCACATTGGCATAGTCACGAGTGGCACAATATCCAAAGGAGATCGTCTGCGCTGTCAGGTTGACGAAGACCGACGCAAGGGGACCCGGTCGAATCATACAATGACGCACCTACTGAATCACAGGCTGCGGGAAACCTTGCAATATGGACATCCAGAAAAATGTGTCGAAGTCCATCAAAAGGGAAGTTTCGTTGGAAGTAATTTGCTGCGATTCGACTTTTCCTGGAACGAGAAGATTTCTTTACACGATTTGGAACTGTTGGAAAGCAGGATGAAAAATGACATCGAAAAAAAACTCACTGTATTCTCAAAGGAGGTGGATATCGATATCGCGCTGAAAATAGCTTCACTCCGAGCTATGTTTGATGAAAAATACGGGAAGACTGTGCGTTTGGTGACAATCGGAATATCCTTCGAAGAAGTGGAAACGGACCCAGAAAACCTTGAAAAGCTGAAAAACTACAGTATCGAACTCTGCGGCGGTACACATGTTGCCAGCACGGCGAGTATCAATGATGTGGTCATTCAGAGTGAGGAGGCACTGACCAAGGGAGTCCGCCGAATAGTTTGTCTCACAGGGCCAGAAGCGTCGCAGGCGAAAACGCGTGGGAAGGAATTCGAAGACGCCTTCCGTTCGATTCGAAAATCGGCGAGTCTCGACTCCTCCTTTGAGGCCATATCGAGTTCGATTGCCACCAACTCCAAAGCACTCAGCAAATTAAGGGACGAGGTGAACGCGAGTTCCATTCCGCTCATCACGAAAATGAAACTTCGAGAGGAAATAAATGCCGCCATCGAGCAATCCGTCGCGGATAAAAAAGTTGTTCTCGCGCAAATGCTTCGAGAAGTTGCGCTCGCTGGGGAATCAATCGTCGGCTCCCTGGATACCAATGCAAAGTATGTCGTGCAGGAGATCGTCAATACATTTGGCGTGAATCGTGATGCCATCGTCAAACTCCATGATACTATCCAAAATGCACGTGGTGATGCTCCTATTATGGTCGTTCTCTACTGTCAGAGTTCGAGCACCGGAATGGTTTTGGCATCATCACCTATTCCGAATGATATCAATGCCGCCCAATGGGTCAAGCATGCAGTGGGGAAGGGAGGCGGAAAACCGACGCTTGCCCAGAGCGGCTTTCAAGGTGAGCTCGAGCCGGTGCTCCGTCGTGCCCATGAGAAAGCTGCAGAATGCCTGCGGATTGGTGTCGAATGAAGGCATCACTGATTGATGAAATCCGAAGAAATGCGTCGTTTTTCGCTCCCACCGTGGGGATGAATCGGTTTGATACACTCTACCATTCATTGCGCTATAATTATAATATACTTCTAATGAAGCGAGTTTGTATTCCCGCAATCTCCGCGCCACTTCCATTCCTCAACACAATGGTGCCGAGCGAGAAATATTTTTCGAGTGTCTATGGAGTCGATTGTACCCGCAAGGCCGAAAATACGGGAGTATATTATGCTTTCGACGCAGAACTCGAGAAAGAGATACGCAGAGTAACATGTGAGATTCATGCTGAATTCTTACGTGCGACTGAAAAGATTATCCAAAGTGATGCCGCGCTGGAAGCATGTGGAATCGACAGGCTATTCTGGGAAATTATTCGAAAATCGTGGAAAACGCAGGGAAACCAATCGATTTCTGGTCGGCTTGACTTCCTGTTAGATAATACGAACACTATCAAACTCCTCGAGTACAACGCTGATAGTGCAGGAGGAATCTTGGAAACTGCTGTGATCCAGCGAAAATGGGCCCGTTCGATGCACCTCAAGAAGGGGGAAGACGCTGGACAGAAGCTTGAATTGGCTTTGATTAATCGGTGGAAGAGCATGGAAATCGCCAGGGATGAAGTGATGCACTTCATGATCGACAACGAAGACGAGGAAAAGTACAATGCCGCTTACATGCAGGAAGTGGCGTCAGCAGCTGGCTTCAAGTCGAAGCTTTGCATTGGGCTGGATGACTTTGTCTGGAGTGATGAAAAGATTCACCACGTCGATGGTGAACCTGTGAAATACGTGTGGAAAATGTGGTCATGGGACACCGTTCTGAAATCTCGCCTGACGAATCCCGGAAAGGGGCCCATCAAAAATAATACGAGGCCGAAGCTGCACGATATCTTGCTCCATCCAGATATCCTTGTTTTAGAGCCTCTCTGGAAGGTCGTGACCAGCAACAAGATGGCACTCGTACACCTCGACCCGAAAGACACGTCAAACATATTGAAAGTTTCGACTGAGAGGCCCGAGTCGTGGAAATACTTTCAAAAGCCAGTGAATGGCCATGGGGGCAGCTCAGTGGCTATGTATGAACCCGGCAAAAAACTCATTGTCCAGCGTGGCGGAAGCTTCGCCGACTCAAAATTGATTTTTCAGGAGGCAGCGGCCATCTCACCACTTGACGGGTGCTACTCGACGATTGGATCGTGGATTGTGGGGAATGAGTTTGCTGGTTTCGGAGTGCGAGAAGACACGAATCAAATTATCTCCCAGGATAGTCCATTTCGAGCAGCGAGAGTTGTCAAAAATAGCTCGGAAAATGGCTCTGCGGCAGAACCTGCAACACCATGATAACTAGGATTTTTCTTGCACCTTGGCAGAATTGGCCAGGAAGCAATTGAGACGCGTTCGCTTTGTTTAAGGGATCATTATCTATGCTTTCGATTTTTATCATTTATCGAAAATCGAATGATTGATGCAATTCACGGGCCTTTCCTTAAAGAAGTCGAGTATTTACTACCCCGGGAAGAGCGTTCCCGTAAAGTTTCCAGCGTCGTACAAGTCGCAATATGATAATACGTTTCAGCACTACAAGACAAGAGACTCGGGAAATTATATTCAGGCTGCCCAGCAAGAAAATGCCATACGGCGCTCACAGAATAAAGAAAAGAGACTGGAGAAGGACGGTATCTCATGGGAAAAATACAACCAATTAAAGTATGGCAGTGTCACCGAGAGTAAGCAAGAACAAAAACTAGTGGAAGAAATGGACGCGCAAAATTACATGGCCGAAAACCAGCACTCCAGACCCCCAATCGCCGACATGGAGTATAATTTGAAGCGAAACAACGAATATATCCGTGCGTTGATAACGCGCTGCAAAACCATCCGCACGCCGGGTTTCGAGATGTATAAAAAGGCGCAGTTCGAGCTGCATAGTCACAGAAGGGAGCTTGAGAGTATCGAAAAATACAGAAATCAGCTGGAGGAAGAAACAGGTCTCACTTCTGAACAGCGACTGGACGCATACTTTCTCGGGGACGAGTCTCTATTTCCAGATTGGGCGAGAAACCTCCGTGAAGCCATCCGAGACCGCGTGCTCTATGGCGGGATCGGACTGACGGAGTACGACGAAATTCGTCGACTCAAGTTGCTTCTGCTGCCGATGAGCGTTCGGAGGGCGAAATGGCATGGCATCAAGCAATTCCGGCGTCAACTTGACGGGACCGAGAAAATAATCACACATTCTGAGAAAGAGGTTGTCGCCAAGTGTACCCGCACGCACAAGTGGAATCTTATCTCTCGGCTGGAACGTCAGATTCGGTTACGCATTATCGAGACTCGAAATCCGAAAACGACCCAGTGGCAAGTAAATATGGAGGAAGCTACAGATCCGATCCGAACCACCGCGAAATATGTGCGTTGTGGCCTTCCCACATGTGGATCTGGTCAACTCGACGATGAGCTCGCGACAAAGCGTCTCCAACTTATGGAAGAGGATGAACGCCTTGGTGCGTTCGTGGGCAAGTCGAAACTTATGCAAGGAAGCATCGATCCGAGAGTCAAGTCAAATCTGAAACTGGTCGACATGTGGCGTCCGGGTCATTTGAAAGAGAAACTCGTCAAACGGATCTCTCGCCAGTGCTACAAGAAGCGTTGGGGTGCGATTCTTGGCGGAAGTCGCGACGAGCACGGTAGAAAGATAGTCGAAGAAAGACATGTTTTTCCCAAATTTAATGCCCACAAATCCTTCGCTGAATACGCAATCGAGCGTGATGAGATGGGAATGCCTATGCCGCATGCACGGCCGCCCGTTGGGAAGTCCAGCGAGCCATGGCCAGGATACTACAAATATCAGAATGCGACATTATCGGTTGGGTTACCGAAGCCAAATCAGGGTTGGTACTAGAATATCTGTGCCGAGAAGGGTGTATTTGCCAATTGTGTGGATGACTGGAAGTGGTTTGTACATAGTTGTTTCGGAATTTGAGACGAAGCTTATCCACCAGTTCCATATACTCCACTTTCCTATTATCATTTCATACTTTACCTTTCATGATGCGCAAAATTGCCAAGTATACTGCTGCCACAGCCGTTGTAGGTGCCGGTGTGGGGGCAGTAATGTACCGACGAAGGCTCAAGGAAAATTCTGCGGTTCCAGCCCACATTTTCAATGCGCAACAGGACCAAAGCGCGATCTCCGAGGAAATCAAGCTTCTGTTATCAAACAAGGGCGGTGGATCTCCGGCCAAACTTTTTCGCTACTCAACCTGTCCGTACTGTGGAGTCGTGAAGACCTTCCTTGACCTTCACAAGATTCCACACGAGTGTGTTGAAGTTGAACCGATCTTTAAGAGCGAAATAGCGAGCCACAGGTATTCAAAAGTGCCGCAGCTGCAGCTCAAGCCGACGCTCTATGGTCCGCTGATTGTCGATTCTGCTGCCATTATTGATACGCTTTGTGAGAAGCTTCCGACATCGCGCACCGATGGAAACTCGTGGAAGGCACAGCTCTCTCACCCAGATGTTCAAAAGTGGCGAGAATTTGCCCGTGAGAAACTCGTCCGCTTCCTTGTGATCAACATTAACTCGAGTCTTCTCGAAGCATGGCGTGGGTACAGCTATATCGATCAACATGACACGATCGCACCGCATAATAAGCTCTTTTTAAAGTTTATCGGTGCACCGGTGATGTTCCTCGTGTCGCGCCTCAAAACCCTTCCCGCATTGGAGAAAAAGTACGGCTACGATAAATCGAAAGTCCCGCCGCAAGAGGCTCTTCGTGGCGTTATGACGGAGTGGGCACTCGAAGGCCTCACTGGCAAACCGTTCCACGGGGGGAAGCGTCCAGACCTCGCTGATGTTGAAGTGTATGGTGTTTTGCAGTCCATACGCGGGCATCGGGTATACACAGATATCGAGGCGCATGCGGCCGTGAAGGAGTGGCTTGACCGGATGGATCAGGCGGTCGGAAAGACTGACTCAATCTACAAAGTATAGAGAGATGATTTGTATATAGTGAATTCTATGAAGAGTGTTTGCGGAGAATCGGAAAATTGTTCCCTCTGTCGTACGTTTCTTACACCATAAGTGATCGAGTGAATGTGACGAATTTTCGGGCTTGTGCATCACCGCTCGTTTGACGGCGGGACTTGCTGTTATATCATGCAAGCATTGTTTGAAAAGGGTTCCCAAATCTTTGGAGATTCTGTCGATTCGGAACAGTTTGACTATCGTCATGCAGCTATTTTGAATTTTTTAAACAAAATCAAAGAAATGCCCTTCCCGTATAAGCTAAGCACTATTTCACAGAAAATCAAGAGCTCCCTGTACGGATACACCGAATGGGAAGAGAAGGCGGATGTTGCCACCAACGTCGAAAGTTGGGGACCAAGCACTGTGCAGCTCAGCGAGCTCGCGAGTGGAACCTTTCACCCCACAATTCGCAACGAAATTCTCCGGATTCTTATGAAAAAACTCAAGTTTCGTCCAACGTACTGGCGGCAGTGCCACAAGTCCCTTGTCTGCCTGGAGTACATTATCAAGAACGGGGATGTCAGCATGGTTCCGCTGATTAAGCGGTACTCGCAGGTTATTCGATACATCGCCGAGCACTTCTACTTCACTGAGGGCTTCGAAGACAGGGGACGCAGTGTTCGTGCACAGGCAAATCGAGTACTTTCCATGCTTGACAATTCACAGGCCATTATGAAGGAAAGAGCAGCGGCCAAGACGATTCGAGGGAAAATCACTGGCATGGGGAACTCTTTCGAGGAAAGCCATAGTCCGAGTGAGGTTGATACGAGTGAAATTCGAGAGTTCTCCACAGAGCAAGACATCCAGGAACAACAGGACTACCTCCTCGCTCTCAAACTGCAGCGCGAAGAAGAAAAGCAATCCGGCCGCAGGCTCCAAGATGAAACTTTTCAGCGACGTGCATCCAGCCAGAGATCTCATCCTTCTTTTATTCAGCATGGTCGCAATGAGTACCCGTCAGAGTACTCCAGTTCCCCTCCAATTTCGAGAAATAGTTCAGTCTCTACGGGACACAATGTGTATGAGGATGTGAGTGATTTTATGCCTTCAGCTACATCGAGAAACCATTTTTCGCGTGATACCAGCGAGAAGAATCCGCAAGACTCTCCTTTTGAAATGACCCACACTCCAGAGGACCACTCTCATTTTCATTCACCTTCCCAGAAACAGCCTCTGAAAAACTCTGTAGAAAGCTCGAAAAGCAAGCAGACTAAAGCTGATGAATTTGACTTCAGTGATCTCTTTTCAAATATTGATATCGCTCATGAAGATACGAAAGCCGATGCCACTCTGAAAGAGGATGTCAAAGATTCAAAGGCTGATACAAAGATGCACGCACGTACGCTCGATGATCTCTTCTGAGAGTCTGGATTTTCGTCAAGATGAATTTACTTGTTCCGTCTTACGAATTCTCTATACTAGCCTGGCGTTATAATAGTTTCGTGCTTCCGCATTTATGTAGTTTTTATTCAAATAGACTTACAGATGCTGCTTCATTCGATGTTCACTCCCCACCATTCTCCGCTCCTCCTTCAGTTATGATGATACATCAAATCCATTCGCTGAATGACAAATGTTGACAACCCATGCACCACACTGAAATCCCCCTTTTCGCCTTTCTTATAAATTTATCCGGGAAAAATATGTTCTATCGCATGCTTTTTATCCCTTGTATATTTATAGCTTGCTACGTTGCTACCCTACAAACTGACCATAAAAAGGAAAATATAATGGGANAACTTTTTTTGAGAGCGCAACAGCACAGGCCGAAGTTTCAATCCCTAACTCTCCTCTTGAGGGGTCGTGAGGCGCACCCAAAAGGAGCCACTTGAAACAAATGGTGATCGACAACATGCGTGTGGCCATATCGAATGCAAAAGAGAAGGCCCTACGACGCGTAGTATGGCCGGAATATTGCTGTCGTCTGGCGAACGCTCTGGGAGATGAATCTTCCTTCACCGCTGTACGGAAAGACAAGGCGCTTCCTACGAGCGGACAATTTTCAAAAACACAAGGTCTCAGCACTCCGTTGACGAAAAATCGGCTCATCGGGCATCGAAGCGGTGCGTCGCCGGCCGTCTGACAACGCCTTGACCGCTTTGCTTGTAGAAGCGCGCGGTGGTGATCACGTGTCGATAGACTGCCGTCTGTGAGTACACTTTGTAGTTTACGGAGTGCAGATGCTGGCTGCTGCTTGTTAATTTCTGCTAAAATAGTTCAGTTTCTGTACTTAATTGGTATGAGAAGCTTGATCTTTTATGTGTTCTGCAGTGATGTAGTTTTTTTCATAAAAGCGCAATTTGATTGAACAACAACATTTCACTGATTGTTCAATTTGCACGTGCCTTTCGGCACTCTGCTTTTATCTTTATTCGTGTGGGCTAATTTCATCCCGATTTTCGTACCACAGAGAATTAGTGGACGTTCTCTCGTCTCGCCACCAGAAGGATCTGGGACCCCTCATAGCAACTAACGGCGGTTTCCTCAACCTCCCCATGGGTGGGTACACGTCCTCACCCACCACCTTGCGACGGCCATCAATAGGGTCGGCGCCAAAACAGAAACACGACGAGAGTTTAGAAGGCTCCTGGCTTCCCCCACGACGGGGTACTGGTCCAACTCACCACGAAGAGGTGGCCTTCCATCGGGTCAGGTGATGTAGGTGCCTCTGGGGTGGTGGGTCGGCTTGTACAGCCCTTCGTAGCTTGGACATTCGAGAATTGTCAGAAAACTCCAAGACCACGTCATGTCTGCCTTAATCGCTTTTGACGCCATGGTGGAGCATCGGATCTTCGTGCAGTAGCAGCTGATGAACGGCTTGGAAGGTTGCGTTATCAGGTGGTGCGTTGAACACACAAATGACGTACTGCGGATATGACGGGGGAATTTAGTCCCGAAAAATAGTGGCTGTCATGCGCAAGCAATACTCGCCAGTGTCTCCATGAAACATTATTGAGAGAGGGAGG
>LFNC01000078.1:3974-37748 GCA_001235845.1 Perkinsela sp. CCAP 1560/4 | reverse complement strand
TAAGGAGTCAAGGCATTCATAAATTAGGTTTTAGCGTTCATGCAGTAATGTGCACAATTTTCCACATTGAGGCAATATAAAAGAGCCACTATTGCTTCATCGGAATTAACCGAAAAGAATTGTTAACAGTTCAACTGACAAGTATGGAGTGTATAACCGGAAGGAGAATCGAAAAGAACTTCCAATTTTGTAGATTACACGAGGGACGTGAAAGTGCTCTTCTGAATGTTTCTGCTATAGAGATTTGCCTTTTATTTACTACTGGCCAGCTACTGAAGGGCCAATTTTTAACTTGAATGCATCGTAAAAAGTAGTTTCTCATCGCTTTTTTGAAAGAAACTTAAACACATGTTACTACAAGTCAAGGAGATCGCTATCAGTACTTAACAGCCAATATTCTGTGGAAGCATGCGTTCCTGGAAGAAATTTTCGTATTCTTACTACGGAAAAAAACTTTTTCATGTTGCAGGCCCTACGGATTCCAGAGCATTCTACGCAAAAATAGAATCGATTCGTTCTCACCTACAGAGCAAAACCGATGAGCCACATGCGCCTCCAAGGGACGGTCAAAAGAATAATAGTTATTTGGTGCGCAAGCAAAATTTGTTTACAAGCTTGGAAAATTTTTTAAAGGAAACAATATATCTCCCTAGACTACTTTCAGTAGTTGTTCAAGAGCTGCAAAGAGCAGGAGTTTCTGTTACGGAAGAAGATGCGGTATTCGCTTTGCGAACGGTTGGTGAGGGCTTGAGTTCAAAGGGCGAACCATTCGAAAAATCACTATCTGAAGTCGATATAATTTGGAAAGTCTTACCAAAACCCTTACGAGAAAAGTCAATTAGGGTGCAATATTACTTCCTACAATATACAGGAAATATCTACGAGGCTTTGCTGATAATAGNGGTAGTATATCCACTACCATCGACGGTAAGTTTTTCAATTTTTCATGCTCTGGGAAGTTTTTCGTCATAAACGATTCACCGTTCTAGCTCATTCTAAGGAGTCAAGGCATTCATAAATTAGGTTTTAGCGTTCATGCAGTAATGTGCACAATTTTCCACATTGAGGCAATATAAAAGAGCCACTATTGCTTCATCGGAATTAACCGAAAAGAATTGTTAACAGTTCAACTGACAAGTATGGAGTGTATAACCGGAAGGAGAATCGAAAAGAACTTCCAATTTTGTAGATTACACGAGGGACGTGAAAGTGCTCTTCTGAATGTTTCTGCTATAGAGATTTGCCTTTAATTTACTACTGGCCAGCTACTGAAAGGCCAATTTTTAACTTGAATGCATCGTAAAAAATAGTTTCTCATCGCTTTTTTGAAAGAAACTTAAACATATGTTACTACAAGTCAAGGAGATCGCTATCAGTACTTAACAGGCAATATTCTGTGGAAGCATGCGTTCCTGGAAGAAATTTTCGTATTCTTACTACGGAAAAAAACTTTTTCATGTTGCAGGCCCTACAGATTCCAGAGCATTCTACGCAAAAATAGAATCGATTCGTTCTCACCTACAGAGCAAAACCGATGAGCCACATGCGCCTCCAAGGGACGGTCAAAAGAATAATAGTTATTTGGTGCGCAAGCAAAATTTGTTTACAAGCTTGGAAATTTTTTTAAAGGAAACAATATATCTCCCTAGACTACTTTCAGTAGTTGTTCAAGAGCTGCAAAGAGCAGGAGTTTCAGTTACAGAAGAAGATGCGGTATTCGCTTTGCGAACGGTTGGTGAGGGCTTGAGTTCAAAGGGCGAACCATTCGAAAAATCACTATCTGAAGTCGATATAATTTGGAAAGTCTTACCAAAACCCTTACGAGAAAAGTCAATTAGGGTGCAATATTACTTCCTACAATATACAGGAAATATCTACGAGGCTTTGCTGATAATAGAGCGATGGGCTAAAAGGGCAGCGGAGGGTAAAGAGGCTAGCACTCAATCGGCAAGGCTTTTCCCTGTCCTTAAAACGGACTTTATTAGCGGGGTTATCGCAGAAGCTGCTATACGGATGAGGAAACCTTTTGAGTTCGCCTTATTTCTGCTAGAGCTATTCGTGAAATCAAAAAATCCAGAGAAGAACTCCAAAGACTCGATACTTCTTGAGCTACCTATTCCTAGCAGTACACTTAGTGCATTGTTTCTCACTATTACTAACGGGAGTGAGCTCAAAAGTGCAGCGAAGATTCTAGATGCACAATTGCAGTTGACAGCAGACCTTGAACTTTCAACTGTTTTGGATGGAGTGCAATTTAATGAAGGCATTGTCGAGGCTCTTTTGTTCGGTTGTAGCAGAGCAACAGACTATGAGCATAGACTAGAAGTGGCCCAGGCTTATTTCAGAAGATACAAAGATGAATGTATGCTTACCAGTGGACTTGCACAACAGGTTACCCCCCTGATGTACGAATCTCTTATGTACATTGCTGCCGACCTGGGGGAAATAGACATCCATCAAAATCTTCGAATCGAGGCCAGTCAAGTAAATTGTTCTTTCAAACAAAAACAGCTTGTTGAGTCCGGTACTATAAGTTCTAATGGTGCTTCTGAAAGCATATCAGCAGGACAGTACGCAAGTCATTTGATTGCACTTGCCCGGGCGGGATTTTTGGCCGATATTATTCCTTCGCTAAAGGTGATGCTTGAAAACAAAATAACCCCGCCCATACACTCTTTGGGGGTAATTATAGAAGAAATTGGTAGGTTATCTCAAAGGAAAAAATCGCTTCTTACCGCTTCTTTGAAATCAGCCAGAAGTGATCGAGAGAAAAACATGACTACATGCTACGCAAATTTGCCACCTCAATATCACAACGGCTTTCAGATGATAAATGATGTCTTAAAGCTTATGCGAAGCTTTGGACTTGATATATACAGAGCATCATCCTTCATTGAATACGAGAATGCGAGGGGCAAGACACGAATTCCTATGGGATCACATGCTAGCTTTGTCAAATGTTTGATAGAGGCATATACCAACCTCGGATCGGACAACAAAAAATCACTGCAACCATTCTTCCTACCCTTCCCCGCACAGTACAGCATCGATTCATTTTGCCAATTCGAATCAAAGTGCGACTGCAATTTGCTGGTACAAGATCACAGTTTATGTCGGTCAATATTTTTTCTTTTTCTTCTTCGATGCTTTCCCCAGAAGGCATTCCCAGAAGAAACCGAAAAGGAATTCTCACATGTCCCACCTAAAGCTGCTGTCTCTCGATTGCCTTTACATGAGCTAAAGACTATTAGAAAAATCACTGATATTATTTTCGAAGAAGCATTGGAGGTGGCAAATCCCGAGAACCGATTTCCGTATGTGCAAGAGGTCAACTCGCGTGCACTCCGGGTACAAGCGCATATAAAGAACATTGTTCCAAAAAACTTTATTTTTCCAACTCGCTCGGTTTTTCAGCAGGTGTGTGATATCGAGAACCCAATAATTCTTCTCCCTGTACCCCTCGACCACATCCCCGAGGCCGAGGAAACTGTTGGCTTTGGTCATGCAATTGAAGAATATTTACAAGGACTGAAAGCCTCAAATCGCACAGTAATTATTCCATTCTCTTTCGTTGCGGACGTTCATTTTACAGTCCAGAGCCACGAAGAAGACCTGGAGAACTCTTCCGACAGACACATCCTTGCCCGGGCTCTGGACAAATTCATCTCCAATAAAAGCAATATTTGGTATGTTTCATTCGAAGAGGAGCTCATTGTACGTTCTTACAGTCATCGAAGGCGTTCGATCAGCGAAATCTCAACCGGATCAAGATGCCACCAGACATGCACTTCATGCACCTGGTACTTTATCGAGGGTTTGCTGGAGCTGCTCAAATTGTGCAGTGGAGGCATGCCGATGCCGGTTTCTGTATATGCTGGAGGAAAGGACGCGCAACGGACACCGAAACTCGAGAGGAAATTACATCATTGGAGGGCAGTAGTTGACCTCATAGAATGACGTGAATATTCGAGTTAAGCGTGTTTGGAATCGGAAAATCTTTTTCGCGATGCCAAAATTTGGGCCGAGGCTTATTACACTGCAAGTCAATATTGTCAGCCTTTGTTTCCTAGAGAATGTCTACTTCATGTCTTCGACAGTTTTTTCGTTCAAGAAAAAACCTCCAACCGCAATTTTTAAGCGCACCAACGAATGTCACGATAAGGCAAAGTCTGTCCTACGCGAGCGTTGGCAAGTCAAAACCTCAAGGGAAGTCTCCTGCCAAGAAGGATAAAAGGGCGGTAAACAAGCCAGAATACAGGGAATTAATAGATAGTACGCAGACCCCCGACGCGTCATCGAGTGACCTCCCAGCGCACCAAGATATCAACTCTGCATTCTCAACACCTGTTTCAATGGACTCCCCGGCTTCTTCCGCGAATAACATACAGGATATCGATATATCCACACAGCGGAAGATTCTGTCCATCCAGGGATTCACGCCGTTTCACGAATTCCCGGAAGAATTACTCAACAGGCTCTTCAAGAATTGCCCACTGAACATTCGTTTGCTTCCCTTCCAGCAGCAGGGCGTCGGATGGATGGTCCGCAAAGAACTCACAAGCAACGGAGGTATCCTCGCCGATCACCTCGGCCTTGGAAAAACAATACAAATGATAGCGCTCATACTGCTGAATCCGCTTAAAATAATGAAGACCGATCGTCTTTTCGTCGACGAAATCATCGAAAACGCTGGTAGCATGTGTATTTCTCAGCTGCAGCGAATGGCAACAGTCTGTCGTCTGCTGTACAAACTCCCGGGAATCGGCGATTGTTCTCGATTGCTTCAGCCAGAGACGAACCTTTTCGAGTTGGCGATTCAGATTGAAGATCGATTACAGGAACTCGTCGGCTGCAACAGCGCCCAAGAGCAGCTCGTCATTCAACAGTGCCAGGCACGTCTTGAGCCATGGCTTCTCTACACAAAGCGATTCTACGCAAATTACGAGAATAAATGCAGGATGTTTATCAACTCATCGAAAGGAGATATCAACTTGCACGATTTAAAAGAGAAGCATACTTTCGAAACGAATGAGCTCCGGACGCTAATTATCGTTCCGACGAGTATTCTCCACCAATGGAGAGATGAGCTCCATCGCCACATATCCAAAGACCATCCTTTCACACTTTTCGTCTATCATCCGCAAGGCGAAGGGCGTGTGCCGGCGGAAGCGCTTGAGCTCTATGATTTTGTGATAACGACGTATGACATCGTCCTCCGTGATGCGCTGCCATATCTTCGGTCGTTGGAAGCTGTGGAAAATTCCTCTTCCACCGATCATAAGGGAAGTGTGACGAAGGAAATCCGAGAGCGCATGGAAAAGGATAAACAAGCAAGAGGGGATATGGTCGCTGATCGGAAAAAATGTGGGCCACTTTTCACAGTTGTGTGGAAGCGAGTGGTACTCGACGAGGCACATGTCGTGCGAAATCCGTGGACGAAGCGATGGAAAGCCGTCAGCCAACTTATTGCGATGAAAAAATGGTGCATCACTGCGACCCCGATGCAAAATGATCTTACAGACATGCAAAATCTGTTGCACTTTGTTCAAAGCCCGCCACTTCCGCTGCCTTCTCGATTCGATTCCCATATTCTCCTCAAAGACAAGGACTTGCAAGAGGCTGTGGCGCGATCTCTCCGCGATGTCGTCCTGCGACGCGAACCGGTGATGACACGATGCGTCCCGCTGCCGAACGAGCGAAGCGCATCCGGTGAGCCAATACTCGTCAAGCGCAGGGTGGCCTTGCTGGATCTGCCGCCGAAGATCGAGCGAATTGAGCTTATTGCTTCCAGCGACTCTGAGGTGGAACTTTATAATGGTCTCATTACCCGCACTCGGCGTCTCACTGGTGCGATGGGTGAAGGAACGAAAGGGCACACATTCTTCTACCTCACTTTATTATGCCGACTGCGACAAGCGTGCTGTCATCCGTGGCTGGTGGAGAACGTGAATTTAGCCGAAGGGCAAGTTTTCTGTGAAGAGTGCAAAAACCTCGCGGAGCATCCAGTCGAGTTGACATGTGGACATGCCATGTGCTATCCCTGTCTTGCAAACACGTTTGAAGAGGCGGATGAGCGGCTTGGGGATTCCCTCCCATGTGATTCCATGGATGAGCCGCCAACCGTCCCATACAGTGCCCGGGCGATGCTCCAACTCGATCAAGGCGCTGGGAAGGAGAATGATGATTATCACGAGTTCGGCAGAGTTGTCCGCATAAAGTGTCCACAAGATCAGTGTGAGGGGTTTGTCCGTCGGTCCGCCCTGCGGAGATACCAGAAGCACCGAGAAATCCGAGTGAAATATCGAGAGCGGCCGTTTGTGTCAAGCTCCAAAATCGATACCTGTCTCGCGATACTTCGCAAAATCAAAAAGAAGTTTCCGAGCGATAAGACTGTCGTTTTCACGCACTTTGTGTCGTTCATGAACATTCTCGAGATCGCCCTGGAGAATGCAAAAATGCGGTTTCTGAGACTTGACGGGACCATGAAGTCAAATGAGCGCGCCGGTGTTGTGTCGGCGTTTCAGCGGGACGAGGGCATTCCTGTGCTTCTTGCCTCAAAGGTCGCATGTGGCGTCGGCCTGAACCTCACAATGGCGAATCATTGCATCGTGCTTGATCCGTGGTGGAACCCGGGAATCGAAGAGCAGGCTGTGCATCGGTGCCATCGTATCGGACAAACAAAAGCCGTACATATTTATCGCTGTTTGACGGACAAAAGCATCGAGTACATGTGTTGGCAAATCGCGAACAAGAAGAAAGTCGTTGGGGATATGGTCATTCAGTCGACGATGGAGGGCGGTGAATCGAGCTTTCCCGTCGAACAAGCAGTCATGTTGCAAGAGTCGATTCGCTCAGAGGAGCTGAAGAAAAAGGAAATGAAACTGAAAGAGAAGCGAAAGTCAACTGCAAAGGCTTCAGATAAATCACAGGGCGCTAAAGTGTCGACCGTCCAAAGTCTGTTAATACAATCAATCGGTCTTCGAACAGAGTAAATAGATGTTTATGTATGTTCTTGCTAACGGAGATGTGGATATTCTTGATTTGATGCGAGCATAATTTTACATATCCACTCAGCACCGTATGTTTTCTTTCAAAGCCCTTTCTTCTTTACGGAGGCTCAAGAAGCTGTCAATGTGAAAACCAGTCGACGGGGATTTTTGACGCCTCAACATGAAGCCAACCAACTCATGGATTAACCACAAGGCATGTGTCTCTCCATATCCACCTTTACTGCCACCCTTCACAGTCAAGGACGTGTATTTGATGATTGGGCACGAATCAAAACGGTTTTGGTGACTATTATATAATAATTTAGCCAGGAGACCTTTAATAACGACGGTTCAAAAGAATAAGTGCTAATGGCTTTCTCTCCATCCCCATTCGCACAGCGGTCGAACAAAAATACTGGCAAAAGAAAACACAATGTCGATCCGCAGAATTCGCCGGGAGTCGAGGGCAGTTCATCCGTTTTTTTTCTGCAGTTCATCCCATAGGTCCATTTGGTCAAACCTTCTTTGGTTAAAATGACTCATGGCTGACCCGATGGACGGCCAACTCTTCATGGTGGGTTGGACCAGTGCCCATTCCGTGCAGAGGTACAGGAGACCGCCGATTGTTGTTGTGGGGATCCCGGATCCCTCTGATGGCGAGACGAGAGCAGCGTCAGCCAATACCGTGGATTATGAAACGTGGGATGCAATTGGCCCCCAGGAATCGCGTTGAAAATCACGGAGTGTGTGCATACGTGTCGAAAGGCACGTGAAAATTAAACAAACGGTTTAATAGAATGCATTCGCAAAAAATGACTCATGGGGTCGTTGAATTTTACCTACCGTAATCGCTTACAAAATCAAAAGAATCAACTTTTCTGGAATCATTGATCAGTAAATCACCGACCTCACGCGACTGCCTGCTTTAGCCTGTCTCAGTTGACTTGACCTATCTTCCCAAAAACTGACAAAGGCTCTGTGTAGTAACACCACAAAAAACTCAAACCGATCTTTATTTAATTCATAGATGAAGTGTTGACACGTTGGTTCGATATGAACTGACTTATTCCAAAGGCTGCTCACTTCCATTTCTCTCCACAGTTTCAAATAATATATTATCCAACTCCCGATGCAGTGAGTTTTTTTTGATTTTTCAAGTGCAATTTGATTGAACAACATTTGACTGATTGTTCAATTTGCATGTGCCTTTCGACGGGGAAAATACAAAATGCGTATACTTTTGTTTTAGAATATACAAAATAAGTATACTTTTATATTATTTAATACAAAATGCGTATACTTTTAACGAAAAATAATTATTTAATTATTTTCGGTAATTACTTTGATTTTTTTCATTAATTATTTCAACTACTGAATCTTGCTTACTCGTGCTCAAATAGAATTTGTGTGTTCTTTTTTTGAATCGGCGACAGAGTACAAGGCGAAAATCTCAAAATTGGAGGCATTGTTTCCCAACGCCGCCCATTATCTGCGAGGCATGAAGCCAGAAGAGTGGTGCCTCTGGCCGCATGTCTGGAAACATGCTCTGCATGGACATCGCACCAGCAGTTGCGTGGAGTCTTCCAATTCAGTGATACGACAAATCCGTGCCATGTCTCCCTTGAACGCTCTTGATGCAATGGTCCAGCACCAGATGGAGCATTTCGCTGATCCTCGCGCAGTAGCGCAGAAAAGACTTGAAAGGGGGCACATCGTGACATCGCACGCACAGAAGCTGTACGACCCCCAGCGCGATCTTGCGGCAAGTTATTCCGTGAGTTTGTCAAATAAGCGCTACGGCTACGCGGCGAAATTCGAGCAAGGCGAACTAGCAAGATACAAAGTGGACCTTGCAGAATTGACGTGCTCCTGCCCATATTCCGTTCAATACGAGCTTCTATGCTGCCATCTCATAGCGGTTGCCCAGCGTCGCAGGCGTACGCGTGATAACGATGCCTGGATGTGCACAACCTGTTCGAAGTTTCTGCAAAGGGACTATCATGCGACACTGCAAGGCTGTATTGTAAGGCAGGTCTTATTACAGCACCTCAGTCCCGACTGAGTGACAACGGGCCCTGCCATTGTTGTGCCGAGGCGGCGCAGACGACCGCCAAAGAACCGCAGAAAAGAGGCGAAACCCGCTACCTCTGCCCCAGCTGCAAAGAAGCCGCGAGGACGACCCCCTGAAGATCACTCCGCACGCATCTGAGGGAACAATCATCTCAATACCGGCCGCGAAGAAGCAAGTGGGACGGCCTCGAAAGAGAAAGCCAGCTGAGCCTGAAGGGGTCATAGTTCCTATCCAGATGGGAAATGAACCGACGGGACCCCGGCCGCAAACTCCCGAAACTCGGTCCGAATGAGCCACCATTCCCGTCACAAAGAAGCCCCGTGGACGCCCACGGAAATCCAAGCCAGAGTAAAGACAATACAGTATAACACAGCGAATGGGATATCAGTCGAATTGTAGTGTTAGGATAGGTTCAAGTGTCTTTTCTCTAAAATTCCAGAGATCGTACTCTTATACGAACCATTTACAGTTCTCATAATCCACTAACAGCATGTCTCCTCCCGAAAAGGCACGGATAGCACTTTTGGCATCCGTAAAAGGCTAGAAATTTGTCTGATTTTAATTCAAAAATAAATCAAGAATAATTACGGAAAATCGAAAATAATTATTTTTCGTTAAAAGTATACGCATTTTGTATTAAATATTAAAAAAGTGTACGCATTTTGTATATTCTAAAAAAAAGTATACGCATTTTGCATTTAGCCCGTTTTTAATTGGACGAATAGCAAGCGGTATTCTATGCCATCGCGGATTCATTGCGCAAACTCATCGATTTACAAGGTACCGATTTCGGCCTGGGAATAATTGATATGTCTGAGACCGCTATCCAGTCGCTGAGCAGACTGGTAGGGCGCAGTGGTTTTCGTGGAACCTTGGCCTGTGAGGGTCGGCCCAGGATTCGCGTGCACGTCCCTGACCCAAGAAGGTCGAAGCCATGCAGTTTACAGATGATGTGTCCGCTAAACGGAGTAACTATCAGCTCGATGTGAACGGGCTTATTCGTGCAACCGAAGGTCTCGTAATCACTGCGCGAGAGGTTGAACATTATATGCACATCGATGATGAGGATTCAACGGACCGCATGGATGCCATTTTGGAGGAATGATGTTTGAGATGAGCAGGCCGGCCGGCCGAAATCATCTGTATCGGACACTGATGAATCTAGAGAAATCAGCGAGGGTGGGGATGATGGCCATGGAAAAGGCGACGAGGGAGTTGAAGGCTCGAGAGATATTCTTATATCACTCGCGGAAATCGGTAGTGCGTTGAGTTGCGAGCAACTGAGGATCGCATGTGGAAGACTTACCCTTACAATCGCATTTTCCATGTTTTTTTGTTTTGTAGAAAGGAAACGCTTCCAACGTAGCTGAGTTTTTTTTGGGAAACAAGTCCGATATAAAGATATGCAAACACATACGAACAGAAGATTATCGATACTTCTACTTTAAGCGAAAGTAAAATCGCTGCTTCTTCTGTGCGCTCAATTCGACGTGTTTTCGTGTGTAATATACCTGCATCTCGTGAAGGCATTGCAATCGACTGTAAAATGAATGCACGGTATCTTCAAGGTATGCGAACTCGCTGAGAATGGCACGTATGGGGGAGAGTAACGCTGACCGACGACACTCCTCCATATCAAGAATAAGCGATTTGTGTACACTTAGTGTTTCCTTTACCCATGCGATTACCATGGACAGACGTTCCACGTTATTCTCTGCGGCTTGTAGCGCCATGCCCAGCAGACGAATTAAAGTTTCGACTTGGTGAGCGCCGACGGAGTGAACGCATTTTGGAATGAGCTTCACCGGAGAGGCACTCAAAAACCGGTCAAATTCTTCTTGATCAGCTGTGATGAGAGCTTGCTGAAGGCGGGCGAGGCCACCACCCACATCGCTCGAACCCGCCAGAGCATCATCGATATTTGATTTTTCGAATTCATACTGAGGCAACGCATTTCCCGTGAGCTCCGACGGAAGCGCACCTGTTCGCTCAGCTTTCCTGGATGTCGTTCTTTCAAGATGAGATGTTTTGGTTTGGGTTTTGAGAATCCACTTGTTTCCATCATATTGAATGCCTCCGAAGATAGTCTCTCCGCTCAATTTCACGTAGGCGACTCGGAACGCGTCGGCAGAAAGCACGCGCCCAATGAGGAAGTCGCTGGATATTGTCTGAAAACTCTGAATCATCTCAGCTGAATCGATTCTCCAAATGGAAGTGCTTCCATCGTTATGAAGCAGGAGTGCATACGAGCCGTTCGTAATAATTTCACAAACCATTGCGTGTGTCGTCCAGCACACATCACAGTACTGTACATCCGAATCATCTGCGGTGCTGTTCGCGGATGTATTCTTCCAAGACATAGTAGCTGGGACCTTTGCGTCACATGAAAGCAGTGTGTTGTTTTGGCCAAACACCATATCTGCGGGACGCTGAAGGTGGCCGATATACGAAGAAACGCGACAAATCGATGCAGATTCTCCATTGGTGGAGGAATACAATGTAATCTCCGATGGGGATGATACTGCGATCAAAGACAGATCACCGGTGCATGCGATTCCACCTGCATTGCGGGGAAGGCTGGCACCTGTAAACACACATGTCTTCAGAGACACGCAGTCGAGGAGAAATATCGAATCACGTGAGAGAACAACACATTGCGTCTTTTCCGCAAAAGCCATCGCGATAATCATTGGTGATGCGTGGGTGGTTGATCCATCGTCCAGTGCAAGACTGATTTTCCTTGATTGCTCTGACTTTTGGAGTTCCCAGTGGAGGACTGTGCCATTCCTTGTGCCAGCCAATATATGACTGCCATCGTTTGAAACGCAAAAGCAGGTTGCTGTTAAAGTCTCCTGATCCACTTGCGCTTCGTGGAAGCTCCACATTCGGAGTGTTGTCTCATGCCCTCTTCTCGACCAAATTTCAAAGCCCAAATCTGTAGGAAAGACGATTCGGTCAGATTTTCCACAAAACGTTGGTCGCACATCATGCATTTTGTTTTTCGAAAAGAAGATGGGAAAAAATACGCTACTTTCATTTGCTCGTGAAAAGCGCATGGAATATGCAGTGAACAGACAATTTTCATCGAACTTGTGAGCATGGCGACATATGTGTTTCATTGGTCATCGGTTGAAACGCTTGATTGTGACAAACACTGAAGATCCTAGGAAAGACATTGACACTTTGACTGACTCTTCAAGAATTCACAACATACCTGTCATCCAAAGTTCTCTCCATATCTACCTCAAGCTCACTCAGCGACCAATCTTCGAAGGAGCCGTCTGGAAGATATCTTCGTATTTTAATTGGAATAACTTTCTGCTGCAACTCCTTGAGGGCAATCTGCAGTGGGTCCATTTCACCCTCCAAGGGCACGAGAACAGGTGCATTCATCGATATCTGCAGTGCCCGTGTCCCTAAAAGACGAGCCCGTTCGAACCGCGTCAGAAATGGCGTTGTCACTCTATTTTTCTCGCCGCTCTCGAGTGTTCGATTGAAGGCCTCTGTCTCCATTATAAGAAGCTGTTTGTCCTCTTCCTTCGGATCGAATGCGCTGCTTGCTGGTGAATTCATGTCGACTTCGTCGATATTGTCCTCAGGTGAGGAATTCATAGAATCATCACTCTGGAAGTGACCTGCTTCGTAACTTTCCATAGTTTTTTGAGTGAAATAATAAGAAAAGGAAACGTATTCAGTGATCGACAACTTGAAGTTGATCTAGATACAAAGGAATTAATTTTCACCGACGGCCTCCGTTTTGGGTAAAGTGGTTACATTTGCAGGCACAATAGTTATTAATCGCACCATGAGGGTCAGTAGCGTGAAACTCAGCAAGAACGTCCAAAATCGGTATACTGGCCAGAATGTTACTATGAATGATACGAAACCCACGCACAACGCTACGGCGGCCGCGTGGATATAGCTCGCATGCGACTTGTTGTAGTCTGGCCCATACTTGGATTCCACGACGTACGTCAGGTAGATTCCGATGAAAACGAAAATAAGACTGGAGACGCCGGTGAGTGAGAGAACGATCGCGTTCACTGACCGATGAAAGAGATGATTGTGCATATCGAACCAAAAGAGAATGCCAAAGCAGATGAAAATCACCGCGATCGATGTGATTATGTCGATAAGTCGCATCATCATTGCCTGTTGCTTGGTTCGCCCACTTGGTGCTGTAGTTTCGAACACACCAATGATTTTGGAGGAACCCTCCCCCTCATCAGTGGGTAGTATAATCATCAACGCAATTAAGCCAGAGAAATGTTTGGAATGTCAAAAAATACGTTTACTCAAGTTGGGTGAAACCAGGAAAGAGCTGATGAAAACACTTGACTTGATCAGTCAATAAAATGCAAATTCAGTACTTTATACTCAGCCATTGATTCTAACCAAGGAAGCGAGAATAGCTGAAAAAGTTGTTTCATGGCCTTTTCAGCTTGGGTGATATTCCTTGTACTCTCGCCTCTTGATATGTAGAGGTCGCGGACGCAGAAAATCGGCTGAAAGGGTGGTCCGGAGCCCGCGTTGAAAAGCAGAAGCCCTTCGACACTATTCGAGCCGTATGTGGCTCCATGAATGTATGCGCCCATTCTACTCTCGTTCGCGAGAATATGCACTTTATCAAGGTCAATTACTGCAGATCCAACGCAGATAGAAACAGTTGACACGGAAAGAGCCATGTTTTTTTTCGATGAAATAGGGACTTTTCTCTTTAGCAGAAGCGCTGCCGGCAATTTATTGAGTGCCTTCAAAAACTCCAGAGGATTACTGATGGTGACGTCGATCGATGGAATACTACACACGAGAGTGAGCGGTGTTTGTAGGAAGAAAATTGAAGGAAGGTCCATTGCATTCCTCTTAAAATCCACTCGCACACCATCCATGCTTAAAATGTGTGTTCGTGATTGCATTGAAAGAAACACATTCCCGACCCCGAAGTTACAAGCAGATTCCATACTGTCCACTTTCACTTCTCTAAAAGTCGCTATGCTTATTTTCCCTGATGGATCGAGATACACTGAGGCTGAGCGTATTGCTACATGAATATTTACGGAACCCTGAAGTTCCAGCGAAAGCTCCTGAATTTCCACCGCAGTGGTATTGAATATTCGTCGGAAAAAACTGCTGAACGTGCTAGCACTTTGGTTCAAAATGTTTTTCAGTGTTTCTTCACTGTTAGTTAACCAAGCTCGTTCGGTCACATCCACATCAAAAACTTCAAGGGTCATAGAGAGGCGGTGAATTTTCAAAAGAAGGCATTTACAATCCCTGCAAGACACCTGCACTTTCTGAGCTGCACTCTTTGCAATCCCAAGGCAAGAAGAAAATTTCGCAGAAGACTGAAAGCTAGCATCTTCAATGTGCACGCTTCGTTCGGAGAAGGAAATGCCGATGGAAGAGATCTGTATCCCAAAATACTTATGCACTGCCCAGGAAAGAACTCGTGAGAAAACCATTCACACCAAGGAGTACACTGCTGCTATGTTTTATAGTGGTTTAGTAGCAATACCTTCGATCATTGTCCACTATATAGTATCTAAGTTTGAAAAAGAGGAAAAATCCATATCGATTCAAAAGATTCTATCATTACACCTTAAAAAGTTGATAGCAGGATAATTACTTCCCCGAATCGCTTATTGTCCCTGTATCACTCAACGTTTCTTGCAAAGCGCTCTCGGAAATGACTAAAACGTCGCGCATATACCTTTTGGATGTATACAGAAGTGAATCAAAGAGTAAAAGCGGATGGCATTTCTTTTCTCTGACGATTATTGATGCGGGAGACAAGTAAATTTGACATCCGGTTGCAGTGTGGATATAGGACTTTTTACAAGAATCCCACTGGGCGATTTGGGAGAAGTAACCTGCACAGAATGACACGCGTACTCCATGATAGAATTCAGATATATTTGAGTCGTTTTTCCAATCTTTCTGGGAGCTCATTTTCCCTGCCTCATAGAGAAGTTGAGATCTAATTTTCAGCGCTTTGGACATTTCCAAGTATTTGAGGCGATGCAATGTACACCATCGGCGCCTATTTTCATCTGGAAGCTTCGCGAATTGGTTCATGATGTCATTATAGAAGAAATGGTCACCTTCTGCAGAAAGCTTCTTATCAAAGCTTGGGTGGTCATGCGAGTCTTCTCTTGATGCGGTGGAAAGAATGCCGTCGACACTCAAAACAGATAAGATTGTGATGACTGCATGTATAGTCTTTTTACACCTTGTTTCCAATGCACGAATGAGTGTACGACTTGCCATTGGCTCTAAAGGGAGCCGAGACATTTTTTTACCGATTTCCGTTATCGTACCTTTGTTATCTAGTACTGAGAGCAGAAAAAGATTTTCAAGGGAACGTGTTAGGGCAAGCGGATTGGGTGAATCCATGAAAGGAAAATGAGAAACCGCCCCAATGCCAATGGCTTTCAGGTAATGAACAACTCCAAGGGGCGAGCATCTTGTCATTTCGGGTCTCGAGAAAGGGGCCATTATATTGTGAAAGTAGTCTTCAGTGTACAGCCTGTGGCATACACCGGGCCCTTCACGTCCCGCACGGCCGGCACGTTGTATTGCTTGCGCTTTGCAGATTGGTGTAATACGAAGCTCATCAATTTGATTTTGCGGATTGTACCATTTTTGCTTGACGTATCCGCAATCTATCACATGTTTCACTCCAGGAATGGTCAATGAAGTTTCCGCAATGTTTGAGGACGCAATGATTTTCCTGATTGTGACGTCGGTAGACGATACAACATTACTTTGTTCCTCTTTCGTCATAGCACCATAAAGCCTCATTGGTACGAAGTCAATGAACTTTCTCAAATCCTGTGGAATGCTGGCTCTTTTGTGGCATAAAATTTCAT
This sequence comes from Perkinsela sp. CCAP 1560/4, assembly GCA_001235845.1. Lineage (NCBI taxonomy): Eukaryota > Euglenozoa > Kinetoplastea > Prokinetoplastida > Perkinselidae > Perkinsela > Perkinsela sp. CCAP 1560/4. Next base: position 21,819 of record LFNC01000078.1, on the reverse strand, counting down.
AAGCGTCCTCTATATCCTTCTGACCTGTAAAAAAGATTAGTATATGATTTGGTCTCACTTTCTCTGCTTTCGCATTATTCCTTGGCATTGTCGAAGCAGATGTCGAGAAACTCTTTGCTTCGCCTAGGATAATCTGGATACTCACATCAACAGCTGCTCTTACATAGTTTGGAGCTGGGGATGAAATATACTTTATCGAAATGGGATATTTTCTCCCTGGAAGGTATGCTGCAGTGACACGAAGTTGCCGTTCTTGACCTTTGGAGTCTATTTTGTTAGGAAGTGCTTTCTTCCAAAATCTTAACATATGATCAAGTTGCATGGAAGCCGACATTACTATAACACGGAGATTAGAGAATCTTTCTGTGTAAAGAAGAATCTTCTTCAATACACAAAACAGTACATCTCCCTGAATAGATCTTTCATGGGCCTCGTCCAATATGATGACTCCATAGCGTGACAGACAAGCATCTGCGAGAAGCTCTCGCGCAAGAATACCATCTGTCATGTATTTAATCCTGGTGTCACTACAACAGTTTTCTTCGAACCGAACACTGTATCCTACTTCTCGGGGAAGGTTTCTCTCAGTCGCGACATAATCGGCAACAGAAACGGCGGCTACGCGTCTTGGCTGAGTTATGCCAATCATCAGCTTCTCTGATGAATTCAGCTTCTCTGAATGAACAGTAGAGCTAACTGAGTGCGATTCTTCCCGGTGGAAATCAAAGGTACGTCCAAGCATTCCACTATCCAGAATATACTGTGGAATCTTAGTCGTCTTCCCACTGCCTGTCTCCCCTACAAGAATAGTCACATGATTGTCACGGACAATCTTGAGTATCTTTTTGCGAGCGAGTTCGACTGGCAAGCGATCTTCATGGTAATTCATATCATATACTGCAAAGAAAAAATGCACTGTGAGACTAGGAGAATATCAGGTTTGTATGAAACTCCTTGACGCAAGGTTCAAAGTGAGTTTTGAACACGCTCTAAGAATCCAGTTTTTTCAACCTGGCTTCTTCTTGTGATGCCCACTTGGGATAGATATTTGCCCCCACCAGGTCTTTTACGGGCCTGGACACGATTCCTTGCTGATGAGGCCGGTAATTCTCTGGCATCTCAGGAAACAGAGTTTTGTCACCCTTTTGTCCCCTGACATAGTAAGCTTCCCAAAACTCATCCTCCAGTGCTTTATCAACGTCCATTGGCAAATCTCCTCTTAGGTATCTCTCCTGCCAGTTGAGGATATGAACTCTCACATTTTTGGGGACACCCTGCATTCGGAGTTCTTTGTCGGTGATAGTCATTAAGTGCTCCCAGTCTCTGAAAACGGAAGTATACTCATCGCAGCGCAAGTTGCGTCTGGTACTTATCCGCTGTAGAAAGCTGGAAACATCCGGTACTTCGGAATGTGGTGGTCTGATGGGCCTTGGAAAGAGTTCTTCATCTGCAGTAGTTTCAATAGGAGCGAATTTTCTTGGATCCGGGATATAGCTGTATCTATATATCTTGTAAGCGTTTCGGCTTTTCCAGCGTGCTTGTGCAAGCCATGGACAGCCAAATAGCCCACCTGCTTTGCGTCCAAATCTGATGCCAGCAAGCATTTACTGCATTATTAACAGAATTAACGCCAAGTACATTTTTCCATCTTCCGCTTATTTCTTCTCATCAAAGTATATTTTCTTCAAATCTCTTGGGGTTACACTACTTCATTTTCCCGGGGAATCACCTGGAAAACGAATTCTTATACACGCGAATGATTCCCATAGACGAATTCTCAGAGGCAACAATCGATCTGATATAATTAGGAGAATACCTAAATGGGTACAAATATTCGGGACACGAAAATTCAGATTCTCATATAGTAACAAGATACTATTGCAAATTATGCTGGCGGAATTCCCATCTGCGTAGTCCCTCGGAGAAAATCTCACGACCATTAGTTGTCGTAGTACGCGTGTGAAAATCCGCCCGAAGAACATAGCTTTTGTAGTAAAATGAGTTTCCTGGGTGGATGAATAAAGCTGATGAGCCCTGATCTTTTGTAAAGTCAATGCCACTGATATTTAAGTAATAATAATTTTTCCTTAAGAATGCCACGGGTACATTTCGGACATGGTAGCACCGGCCGTGTGGGCTCGGAGTTTCAATCTCAGGCATTGCGAAGAAAGTGCTCCCAAAATCCCACTAGGCGTTATGATAATCACAGGTTGCGTCACCCCCTACCAGGATATCGTATGTGGAGAGGAAATCACTCGAAATACTTATATCAAAGCTATCAAAGCGCTAATTATGGAGAAGGGGAGGCACAAAAGGAGTATCATCAGTATTTTGCTCATGCTAAAGATCCGATAGATTCCTGCAAAGCAAACGAAATGGAATATCTTATGATCGCTCGAGGGATTCCGCGCGTTCTACCATTACCGAAGCCTCAAATACCCGATGGCTCAGTTCCAAAGTGGCATTGGAAGTCATGGCATATGCCTTACAACAGTGTTGATATCTGGAGAAGAGAACTTGAATACCCTGAGCACATACCTTCCCACCTTGGGGAAAAGTATTCACGGCCCTTATGTGTATTATCCCCGAAAATCAAATACAATCAGCTGCAAGGGCGATTTCTCAAGGAACTACGAATTACCGTGTGCCCGTTCGTTTTCGGTTATGGGAATACCTTACAGAAACTTGCAACAGACTTTTATAAAGTTTGTACTAGTTGCAAAAACCTGATAGACAAGAAGCAAATTCAGCTCATGTATTCTCTTGAACAGAGTCTTCCCATCATTGAAATCACATGGGTTGATGACACAATTTATCGACCCCCACTCCTTGAAGGAAGCTCTGCATATGACATACTGCAATTTGTGATGGAGGAATCTTTCCTCGTGCAGGACAGGCTTCAGGCACAATCCATTAAATTACCCGAGGGGGAATACCCTGATTTGGGCTCCTGGAACTCGATTCTAGAGTATAAACTCTCCAAAAAGGCAAAGCTGGAGATCAGTCAAGAGGAAGCTGAAAAGGCAGATGCCGCAAAGCAGAAAAAACCAAGAGGCTAAGTATGACCAATAGGGAAATCTCAGTGTGTACCTTGAAACCTGGCTGTGTAGATAAGGGCTATGTTGCTACACTCTATGCTTCTATTTTTTGCAGATGTTTATTTTTTTGAATATGAGAAAACTTAATGTCTGATTGGAGAGGCGCGTTTGGGAAAGGCACTTTTGTTAGCCGCCGTGGGGATCATTTTACGACCATCAATTGCTTAATAGTACAATAATATTCCAATACTTGGTGCATAACTTCGGTTCTCGCTTATCCATCGCGGCATCCGTATACTGTATTCGTTTAACAAGCAGTCCGATGATCATCATGAACATCCTGAAGAAAGCTGCAAGATGCTCTCCGTACAAATATGTGTGATGTAGCATTCTCTGAATAGGCAGCTTCATGAGATCCACCCTTAGAAAAATGACATTGACACGTGATATCTAAAATACTGTTTTTTACTACAATACAGCAGCTGTTCCTTACGCTTATCAAAAAATTGGGTTGTCATGCTCATCAGCATACAGGCCGATGAACCTTGTCCATTGAGCATTCTTAACATAACAAAAGGCGCCGAAATACAACAGTATGCTCAAGAACTTGCGTCATTGCTGTGATCTAAAATCTTGTATGCCTTTTTCAGCCAAGCTGATGCTCTACTAAATAAAAAAGTGATCACCTCTTCGTCTCGGGAAGGAATTAACTAAAGCGAGATTGACATGTGAAAGCCAGCGATGGCCAAAATTTCAAACAAACACGTAAGAATAGTGAAAATTTGTTAGTACGTTTCTTTCAACAGAATACGATCGAGTAAGAAGACAATTTATACAGCTCCGGAAAACACGTGTAGAATTCGGGAAGCAATGGCTGAGTTTAAGCATGGAGATCACGATTCTTCCATACTATCGAATCGATTTGCTCGAGCAGCGATTGGGTGATGAGCAAGTTAGATCCATTGAATGTCAACCACATGAGCATATTCTGAGCTACTCGGTGTATAAGGTCTTTTCGACTATCCAGCTTCATGATTTCTGGTTGCTGTAGACACCAGCATAATCTCCTTGCCTGTCGAAGCTTCATATGATCGTTCCATGGAAGTGTATCATATGACTGCAGGATCATGTCCATCAGGCGTGTAATCAGAGGCTCATCCTTGATTATCTCCTTGTTAAAGTGGCTCGCTTTCACTCTTAAAATATTGCTACCGTATGTTTCGGGCATGGACAGAATACAATCGAGAACAGTGATATTCGCCTCTAAGGAGAACGCGTTAAATGCCAAGCGGTAGCGCTGATTGAGTTGCTTGATGAGAGGAAAATGGTACAATCCTATCATATTTATTGCGTGATAGACTCTATGTATGCTGCCTGTTGGAGCATCTCCAATAGTATCATTCAGACGGTCAAGCAAGGCCAAAAAAAGATTGAAATCCTCAAAACCAGTGCACGACAATGCGTATTCTGCGGTACGTATGCAGGACATGAAATCAAATAAATGCAGGCTTCTGATAATTTTTTCCGACCCACTTGAGAGAAATGATCGATCAAAATCTCGAGAGAGCATAAGAACGCGTATTGTTCGCATCCATAAGTGATCAGGTGATCCTGGCTTGCTGGTTCTCTTTTTTACTTCACCTAAAAGAACACTGAGTGCCCTGTTGTCAAGGCATGTGCAGTCGGCAACATCAGTAAACCTTATGAGAAAGGTTGCATAAGCCACATCACTAATGGTTGTGATAAATTGTGCAAGCTCATATACTGGATCCTCAGTATGCTTTCGGATTTCCTTTAGTGTCCGGTTGTTTTTTTGCAATCTGTCCTTGTCGAAGCGATCTCGTAAGGTCGAAATGCTAAGAATACTTGTTTCTATGTATTTCATTGCATCTTGTTCTTCTTCTGTTACGGCTTTTTGCTTGACACTTTCTGGTACCATGGATTCTGAATCTAGTAGCTTATACACTTCCATGAGTAATTTAATCTCACCCGGATCTTCAACCTTCATGACAGTGCCGTTGAGTGTACTAAGAGCTCTGAACCTCGTTGTTTCTGACTTTTCTTTGCAATAATTCAGCACAAGGACTCGTAGTTTATCGTAGTTTCGGGTGTTCAAAACCTGTGGAAGCGGATATTTACCCAAGCGCTGCTTGTTTGATGTAGTGCTTTCGCGCATAGTCGCGATGTTAAGAGTTTGACCACGGGCCGACAAGAAGCGACAAATTCTTGATCGAAGAATCATGGAGAACTACGTGTACTCAATAAAACACAGTAAACTAGTTCAAAGTTGATTTTTCTGAATACCGAAAAAATGACCTGCATTTACCTAGCAAAAAATAATGAAAATTTACAATAGATACTGAACTCTCCGCAGAGCTGTTCGAAGCAGACTCTTCCCATGTGCTGCTTCAATTTTGCGCGAAGTGCCACCGTGAAATGATGAAAGGTTTCGATTTTGAGCCGCATTCAACGAAGCCCATATTGATGTTGGCAATTCCACGGAAGTGCTCAGTGAGTTTAGTTTCTGTTTGTCCCACCCATTGCCAGAGGCAGTATAATTATCGAAGACTGCGGAAAAGCTTCGTAAAAACTCGTGTTTTTGAATGTAGATCCATTTTCCATCCATGTTTCGCTGATATCCGCTTTTGTCCATACTATCTATTCCGGAAGATAGGATAGACATCGCAAGATTCGCTGCTTTCCTATCGACAAGACTGTCAAATGATCTTGCGCGTGCCTCTCTAATTATAAAGCACTTTTCGTCTTCGCTCAGTGAATAATATGCCACGTCTGCCCATTTGAGCAGTATCATTAACCAAGTGTTTTTGATTGGACGGACCTTTCTAGCTTTCTTGTACAAAAATAACAGCTTCTTTCCGGGTTTTCTTAAATATATACGCATGAGCGAAGTGGTTACATCGTCGAATTCTAGAAGCGAACTGCCATTCATGTTTTCTTCTATTTGATCCATGTATTTATCCGGATCTAAACTCTTGGATATCCATACGATGAGCAGTTGCATTGTGGAGCTGGACTGGATGGACTCAAGCCATTTATTCTCAATGCAGTCGTTCAAAAGTGTTTCAAGTTCTTGATAGCCAAGCTTTGCGAGTATCAAGATACAGCTGTACATGGCTGATTTCCTTCGATCGTCCCACGACTGACATAACATCTCAATACAGTTTAATGGAACAACAACCTCTTTTGCCTTTAAAGCGATGGCATTTATAGCTGGCAGAGCCCCTATTGAAGGAGTATAGCCCGCACGTAATTCTTCAAGGATGATATTCACAGCCTTCTTTGCATGTGCCTCCGAGTTGCAGGCATAGCAATAACTAGCCAACACGTGTTCATCACATTGATAAGTTTCTTTAACCTTCGCCTTTTCGTGATAGCACTGAAGATAGAACGTTGCCAGGTCTACATCTCCAATCATGGTACAGCTTCTAATTAACGTACATACCACATGCGAGGACGAAGTCATCCCCTCGTCAATAGTAAGGAGCTCTTTGAAGAAGAGGTGATAGAAAGAACGTTCACCTTTGTCTGCATCGTATGTACACAGTCGACGAACGTGCTGGATAAAATTGCCGAGAAAACTGTCCATTCCCTCCTTTCGCGATGATCTTTCGAAAGAGTTACTTATAGGATCATAACGGCAGACTGAGGGGTTCCTTTGCGAAATGATTTTTATTAAAAAAAATAAAGTCTCTGTCGCAAAATCCGATTTTTCGTACGTACTAACAGATGATGCCACAAGTAGTACATATCTCCATATACACCTCACGAGGGCTAAGAGCGAAACTAAATCTGTATTTTCAAGCAGCATCTTTCTTTGTACTTCTGTGACTAGTTGCTTAAGCGATTTCATGTCACCAATTCTAAAGGCACAATCAACGACATTATCGTATAAACAAGGGCTCGTGTCGGATTTGCTCGTGCTTCGAAATTTTCCAAGGAAGAGATCAACTACCTGTCGATGAAGGGAAGCTTTGTAACCTGCACTTGCTACATAAGACAAGGACCAGCTGGGAAGAACGCTCACACGATTTTTCATTTCATTGATGATTAGGCTAAGTTCTTCAGAGTTCGGCTTTTGCTTATTAATTCTTGACAGATTATCAAGAATGTTTTGCACTGTTGCCATGTCCCAAGGAGATTCGGTAGTACTCGGGGGCACATTATAATTACGATATGCAGTGAATATTATTAAGATGAGGTATACATCTTAAAAAGCGCATAATTTCCTCTCGCTAGTTTACTATTTAGAAAGTCTGCTAAGCGCAACTACCGAGTTGCTTGTAAAACAACTATAATTAGAACTTTTTGCGTCAACAAACATTTTCCGTATATGTTACAAATTGTGCAGGAGTTGTAGACTCAAGAATGGAATCAGCCCAAAGAATTTTCCTTGAAGGATATTTGCAAGGAGATAGACTAAAAGCCGTGCTCGCTATGAATATGATTGCTCATCACAAAGAATGTGGAATTGATGACATGAGGGAATCGAGAAAGATTTTTCAAACATATTTCTTCGCTGAGAGCGTACTAAGCAAACTGCCTTCTTATACAATTGAAAGCTTGGGGAAATGGGTACCAATCTTTGTTCTGCTGTCTAATTGCAACTTCATGGATAACTGTGCAAGAAGGAAGTCCGCTGATGTTCAAGTTTGTTTGCTACTTGCGCTCGAGAGAGCTAATACTGCACTTAACCTTTTTGTGGACTCATTGCGCAAGGCAGAGAATAATCCTCATTTCGGCATGGATATAGGACTTTTAGTGGTTCTTTGCGAACGCATGCGAGTCAGCGTAAGACATCTTTCTTCTTTCGGTTCGGCAGACTTTGACCCTCTGTCTCTTTACCGAAAGGTCTTGTTGAGATGCTATGCTTTTCTTTCAAAAACCAGTCAAATCCAAATAAAAAACGCAACCAAGAACGAGCTATACAATGGCTTAGCATATGTTCTTACTGAACTTTTAAGGATCTTCCCGTTCTCTATTGGCGCAAAACTTAGCACTTCAGATGTGCGGGAGTGTGGCTTTTATGCTTCTAGGGACAAAGCTGCACTGCTCCACTTCTTTTATGCTATGCACTTAATCAGCTTTGGAAACCTTCGAGATGCAGAGTCTGCGTTGGCAAAAGCGGCCTCATATCGGTTTACCAAGTTACAGGGTACCATAGTTCTTTTCTGGACAGTACTAAACATACAGAGAGGTCACATTCCCAGGAAAGAAATAACCAATACGAATTCCATGGATTGCCTCGAAGGTATCGTAGTAGCATTGATAACTGGGCGTGTCGACGTTTTCGATGTTTCATGCTGTCTACATATGTCAAGCTTCCTGCAGAAGAATCTCATGCTATTGATAGTAAGTATTCGCCATGTCGTGTTGAGAAACATGATTTGCAGGCATCAGCTACTGCAGAAAGGGGATACAGAGCGAATATATTTGGAAGAGCTTTGGTCGGCGCATAACAAGTTATTGAATACATTGACAAATTCCCCCATATTTCCATCTCTTTCGTTTATTAGGGATGGCGTACTTCTGCCATTACTCGTTCAGCGCTACATAAACGGATGCTTATACATTGACCATGGTTTACTAAACCTTCCCGGAAAGAACGCGTTTCCTGAGATTGAACTACCTTCTGGGCCTCTTCCACAACCGGCGGAGCCTTCCGAAAAATGAAAAGAAGGTGCTCTTCTCAATTACCGTCTGGATGTGTAGCTTCATCATTGCATCTTCGCCAGAATTATGTGATTTGTGCATTCGGTTCTTCAATTTTCAAAATGGTGTACGACAAGCAGCTGTACAGTCGGCAGGAATTCGCTGTGGGCTCTGATGCTCAAACCAAACTTTCAAATGCAAGTGTAATCCTGATTGGGCTCTCTGGATTGGGTGTCGAGGTTGCCAAAAACCTAGTGCTTATTGGTATTAACCGATTGACATTGGTTGACAAAGGATATATCTCTAGAGAAGATCTGAGCACCAACTTTTTCGCGCGGGAATCTGATATCGGGAAAAAACGCACAGACATAGCCTCTAGGGGCCTCGGAGAACTGAATCCAACTGTCAAGCTAGAATCCCTCTCGGACTCCGATATTGAAGACATCTCCATCGATACGATCCGGCTATGTTCAATTGTTATTGTTGTAAATAAGGCCTTTTCTTCTACTAGCGTGGTTCGCCTGAACAACATAGTACGGTCGAATGGGAAGGGCTTTATACTGGCTGAAAACTATGGTGTCAGCGGCGTTGTGTTCGTCGATTTCGGACCAGCTTTCAAGGTGATTGATCCAAATGGTGAGACATTTCAAGCTTGTCGAGTGGCTTCCATAGGAGATGACGGTCGAGTAGAATGTCAAGATGATCAGAAGCATGGCTTGGAGCGTGGTGATGTTGTTGAGTTTTGTCATTTAAAAGAACCCCTGACGTCGATGAATGGTTCAAGAATCTTTGTGAAGGACGTCGTATCTCCGTATGCATTTACCATAGACTACCGGGTTCCAGAGACGTACAATGGTAGCGGTCAAGTAGTTGGCAAAAAGCAAGAAAATGTGTTCAGCTTTGAATGCCTTGAAAAACAACTTCTCAACCCAACTATCATTCCAGCTGACTTTATGAAAATGCAAGACTCCGATGCTCTTCACGCCTTCTTCCGGTCCCTCCACTCGTTTATCAGCACGAACGGCTACTTACCGAGACCGTTTGTTGTTTCAGATGCGGAAATCGTTATCCAATGTATGAAAAGCAACTTGAATCAAAGTGACTTCTCGGAAGCAGACTTCAAGCGACTCGCAATGTGTGCACAAGGAGAGTTCATCGGTATTACTTCATTCCTTGGAGGTTTAATAGCACATGAAGCGTTGAAGGGTATCTGCGGAAAATTCACCCCTCTACGTCAATTCTATTACTTTGATGCGCGGGAAATGCTCCCTCCACATGATTGTTCCCTGGAAAATTTGACTGAGAATCGATATATTGCACAACAGAAAATATTTGGATCTCTGAATGACGCATTTTTCAAACAAAAATACTTCATTGTTGGTGCAGGAGCACTGGGATGCGAGTTAATCAAAAACTTCGCCATGGCTGGCGTCGGATGCTCCACCGGCGGTGAAATTACTGTAACTGACATGGACACCGTCGAAAAGTCGAATCTCTCAAGGCAATTCCTCTTTCGCACTTCTGATATGGGATCACTGAAATCCGAATGCGCCGCACGTAAAGCCAAGGAGATGAACCCTGATCTGAATATAACATGGCTACAAGAGAAAGTGAGCGACGAGACAATAGATACTTTCAACGACTCCTTTTGGGAGAATCTCGATGGTGTCTGTACAGCTCTTGACAACATACAGTCCAGGCAGTGGGTGGACAGCAGATGTGTGTACTATCGAGTTCCATTAATAGATAGTGGAACAATGGGTTCATCAGCGAATTCCCAAGTTGTCATACCGAGTTTGACAGAAAGCTATAGTAGCAGCGCGGATCCACCGGAGCGAGCGATCCCGGTGTGCACCCTCAAAAACTTTCCAACAAAGCCCGAACATACTATTCAGTGGGCAAGAGATGCTTTTGAAGGCCTATTTTTCACGAAAATCACGCAAGCTGAGAAGTTCCTGAGCGATCCTCAGGAATTCCTTCAGCAACTAGAGATGGATTCAGGCTCTCGAGAAGAAATTTTCGAAAATCTTGAAAGTATTCTGAATGATGCACCTCAAACATTTAAAGATTGCGTCAAGATGGCCCGCAGGCTCTTTGACGAATATTTTACATTCAATATTCGCGAACTTCTCGAGAGTTTTCCGCCCGAATCAGTGACTGCGGAAGGAAAACCCTTCTGGTCAGCTGGAAAAAGGCAACCCGTCGAAATCAGCTATGAAAGTGATAATCAAGAGCACAATGAATTCATCATGTCATGCGCTGCGCTCTTCGCACATGCGTTTTCTGTAGAGACTCCTGAAATCACTCTGGAAAAAGTCTCTGCATTAGCTCAGCAGTACACAAGTTCGGAAAAAACAAAACGACTAGCAACTGTCTCAGAAAATGCGGACAATCAGGCTGATGAAAAAAGAAACTCTTATGAACTGAAAAGAGACGCGCTCTTAGGAAATCTACAAGCGTATACGAAAATGCAGAAAAAGCTTGTGCCCATCTCGTTTGAAAAAGACGATGATGCGAACTACCACGTTCTGTTTGTTACGTCCTGTTCAAATCTGCGCGCTGTCAACTATGGAATCGATAAAGCAGACTTTTACACAACGAAAAGAATATCTGGACGCATCATTCCTGCTATGGTTACCACGACAGCATCCATCGTTGGTCTTGTGATGATCGAACTCGCAAAGCTTGCTGTTCACCGGAAGAGCGAATATACTGTCGACAAATTCAAAAACGCCTTTCTCAATTTGGCCATCGGCTTCACTGCATTTAGTGAGCCAATAATGCCGAAGAAAATGACGTACGGAACTGCAGCCGAGCCAGAGAAGTACCAATGGTCAATTTGGGATAGATTCGAGGTTGACCTGGGAAGAGATGTTACGGTGAAAGAACTCTTGGATCATTTCCTAACTCAGTACAACATCGAGATTGCCATGCTCAGTTGTGGTGTTTCTATTGTATATTCCATTTTCAGTGGAAAGAGTGAAGAGATCTTGCCACTCGCCATTGCCGATGCTGTTAAGCGAGTCGCACCAGGCAATGTGACTGCACACTCAAGCTACCTGGACTTTGAAGTTTTGTGCTCAATCGATGACGTGGACGTTGACGTTCCATCTATCCGATACAAATTTCGACACCCGGCGAATTGATTAGAACACAAGTGATTGGATGATTAAATCTCCAGGGATAAACTAGGCCAAGTGATTGCATAGGCGATACATTGACCGCTACCGGTGACTTTCTTCGTTTGATCTGGCTTCTTCGGGTGTTGGGTATTTGCCAATTTTTTATTCGATTAGAATGTTTCGATTCTGCTCATGGAACCGTTCAGCGCGCACCGCTTATAGTTCAGTTATTAGCCTCTTCGACGTTGAGCTATCCAAACTTCTATCGAATGATATATCCTCCTCGAGTGATGAACTGGCACAAAAAGCCTCGAAAAGGTCCTTTTTCATAGAACACAAGCAAGATAACCATCATTATTACGCCATGTACATAGATAAATCGGGAAGAGCTGGGGACGACGGAAAAGAGAATTCCCAAGGGGTTGCATCTCTTACCAGTGCTCTCAACGTTTTTGATTGCCCATTAACAAAGAAGTTGCTTCGGAGTCAGCTTTCTATGCCAATCTACTTGGAAAACTCTCAAAGGTCTGGTGCGCCCACCGAAGAAGACTTGTGCATTCTATTTCTTCGATATCCAAAGCGCTATTCTCGAGGCCTGCGAGAAATCACCAAACCAACCCATTCCATCCACAACATAGTCAGCTCTCAAAGAGATCATTCTGCGATCTTCTTGGATTCGCTGTTGGGCCACAATGAGCAAGAACAGCATCGCTTGGCCTTCTTTTATCGCGCCTACCTTCTCGCCATGCGCATTGTCTTCCCTGACGCCTATCGAACGCTGATTGAATCAAACGTACAATTAGCTCAAGAAGACATATCAGACCCACTTATTCATGCGTTGAACATGCTCTCGGAGAACAACTTTCTCAAAAAGGACAGCGGCATGGGGTATTTCTTTGTAGTGTACAGCCTTGTGAACCTTTTTCAGAACAAAGTGAAGGAGGAAATTCGAAAGATTCACACGTATGCAGATTTCGAGCAGCACAGTGGAGCGATTGAATCAGGCAGCGATACGTTTACACTTATTCCCACTGTGTTTTCCACAAAAGAAGTTGATTGGGGAAGTTGTAGATCGCCTCTGTATGCGTCTTGCATCCGATGGACCGCCGAGAATGAGGAAACAGTCGCCATCATGACCCTGACTCCATGTCCGTTTCTGTCATGGTATGGTTTGTATCTCGAGTGCATCAAAGCAATTGATATAGGGATGTATCATGCGTACAATGATTTCATCGCCCAGGAAAAGAGTCTCAAGTTGTCACCGGCGCTAAATGCATTGGGCGTTATCACTTTATGCCTCAAACGATTTTACGGACGCAAAATCATTGCTGTCACGAAAGGCGAGCATGGTGAGTTGACCTGTGATCTCATATACTTAATCGAGCGTGAAATGAAATCACAAATCAGCAAACTCGAAAAGCTCGAAGAGAAAAATACTGCAATGACTTTCTTTTCTTATTCGACGAGAACTAAAAAAGAGGCCATTAAGCAATGTTCTTTACTCGCAGTTGTCACGTTTTTTCCCCAGTTTTTCGAGGAGGTGAAAAAACTTGATTGGTATACCAAATCCACTCCCATTGTTGCGGGTGGCTCTTCTGCTTCGTGTCGAATGCATTCGATTGTTACTGAGGTCCATCATTCGCCATCGAAAAATAAGCTCAATTGTGAATACACGGAAAATTCGTCTCATCGAATGGTTCAAATGGTGAATGAGCTATTTCATAAAGAACCGACAACACTACCGGCATATCTCAAGGGTGCGAAGATTACTGCCTGTCATCAAAAAATGAGGATAAACCTATCAAAGTACACACTCGTCCGATTGCTGGCGGAGAAGCCTCAGGATAAAATGATCACACAGGAAGACAACTCGGAAGTCGAACAAGTGTCGCTTGATCTTCTCCCCACTGATGAGCCCGTGGAAGACGCCGCAGCTCAAGGTGATGTATCACAAGCCAAGCCAGTTTTGCTTGCCGAGGTCTTGTCAAAGAGCAGGAGTAGTGCCATGCTTCAGGCATGTTGTATGGTGGTACAAAGCTACTTCCCCGACCATCTTGAAGAATTTGTGAGGTACGTCTTAATAAATCAGGAAATACTCCTGCTGGAGGAAAACAGTTTCAAAAAGTCATGGGACAGAAAAGGTGATACTGGCAACGGCAATGGTTCACGGCAGCTTTTCAGTGAAGAGATCAAATCCAGAATCGAAGATAAAGAGCCGTTTATTCAAAAAACGGTGGATTTGATTCGGGAGAAAATCAAGGACCACTCGGCCTTAGACGAAGCCATTCATGGCCTATTCGTCCTTAATACCCGAAGGCCGAAGAACCTTAAATCACAAGCATCCCATCCGGATAGAATAGACCTCAGCAGCAACCTGTCAATTTTTCGAACATGTGCACAGAAGGCCGCGCGCCTCAATCTCAAGCCACTTGCTGAAAAAGTATCGACTATCTCTGGGCAACCTGAATCTGAAAGCAAACAAAATGCGGTCTCGCACAAGACCTACAAGGTCTCCTTACAAACCATCGGTGAGAAAACTGTCATTCAGAGCATGACGAGTTTGCACCCGCTCAAGGCTATGCTATCTCTGTACAAATATTTAGTCTCGGAGTCCGATTTTTGCTTGAAGCATATGAGTTTGGAGCAAATCAAGATATTTCTGAGAGGAAGGCCCTTCGCCAACCATCCCTTGGTTCGCCACTCTATGGGACCCAATGTGATCGGTCTTACTGGACTTGAAAACCTTTTGCGTTCCCTGACAAGTTCTCATTATGGATATGATCTCAAAATCGCTCTCGATGAAAAGGGGTCATCCTTCGGAGGTTCACAATGGGAGGCCAGCTGTTTGCTCTCGAATACTCCTTCATTCATAGAGAATGGAAAAGAAACTTCAAGTGCTGAAGCACAGGGTCCATCTTACACAGCTAAAAATTCCGTCCACGGAGTTATCGATTTTTCAATGCGGAACGCAAGTGAAGTGGACTCTTTGGCATTTATTGCATCCGCTTCTTCAATGGAGTCCAAAAGACATTGCCTATGGCGACTGTACGCTGCGACAATGATGCAACTATTCCCTGAGATGTACACAGAGATTATTTTGAAGAATGAATCAGAGGGGCTGATTGCCGCTGCTGATATTGTTGAGGAGCTGTTGAATGACCGAGACACTGATCTCCCGGCAGTCAGTGAGTGTACCAAAACGCTTCCAATCTCGGCCACTTTGTCCTGCCATCTCACAAATTTGCGGATGGCCTTTGCGCTTACAGCAAAATTTATGCCTGTCGAAGAAGTCATTCAGATCGAGAAGGGATATAGGGCATCCCTCTGGAAGGAATCGGGCTCCACACGCGTTCTCATAGTTGAAGCGGAGTCGACATCGCAATTGTACGCCATTTTCAAGGCATATGAGAACCTTGCTGCCTTATTAGGGCATGAGCACATCTTGCAACTCCAAAACAAAGTTGAACGCGAGGCGGTCAAAGCAGGGCCTCTGTTACGCGTGGAGAATGAGACGCTAAAGATCAAACCAATGCTTGAGCTCTATCATCGAATGAACGAGCCTTTGAAATATGATCCGCTTTCTCGTGTGCTACCAGAGAGCCTTTTGGAGTACGGCTTGAAGTTGCAATATGGAATCGAGCTTATGATTGGCGCACAAAAGGGCGACAATTGTTGGACAACCATGTTGTACGGCGTGGTGACGTATCAGCCAAAAGCGAACACCAAAAGAACGCTTGAGTCGAATGCTTCCTTATGGGAGAAGGAATGGGACGTATCAAGTCCTTGCGCAACCAATACAGTGAAAAGAATATTCCTTGCAGGCTGCACTTGCCATACGAAAGCAAATAGCCTCAAAATGGCCTGCATCCATGTCATGCAGTCAGCATTGCCAGCTTTCTATGCTGTATGCCCAACTTTATCATCATGGAAGACTCCGCCCGATTTTATTGAGCTGATCGAAACAGATGAAGAATCCACTTGAAACTTGCGTGAGGAAATAACTTGTTGAATACAATTCATAAATCTGTAGGTTTTATTATTTCCGTAACCCGATGCTGTAAAACTGCATATCGTAAAGGGGTCGGCAAATAAGTTTATTTTTGAATTCTTTGCTATTCATGTCTCAAATGACTGTGCAATAGGTCTGCAGGCATGATAACATGTAGGCTTAAGTCAGCCCAAATATTTCGATGCTTTACTCTTATCGCAATGTCGTTTGTTGCATTTTCTCTTCAATGTATGGAGTATCTCGATGATTTCATCGTGCACAGATGAAGATGCACACGAAAACTGGGAGGAGATTCAGCCGGGAGAGGACACAGCCGAACATTCACGTGGCCACTGGCAATATGAGAAATTTTCACAAGTTGCAGAAGAGAGCATTTGCCCAGGCCACCCGCTTTTCCTTTGGAGAATCGGGAGTAGCGTGCTCGAAATGATGCATCTCTATGCGGCACTCATTACCTTCGCCTGCAAACGAATTACCGATGGCCTTGAGCATTCGTATCTGAGACTTCTTGAGAAAGCAGCACGAGACACTCCGCCAGAGTCCTCTTATAAATCTAGCAAGCGTACTTCCTACAGATGGATTACCTTGTGTGACGCGATTGCATCAGAATTGGACGATGATTCGGGCTCAATTCTCGCAGGTTGGGTAAAGACAACTCTTCGTACTCTCCACACCCAAACCAAGAGCCAATCACAGTCTGGTCAGAAACCGGTACAAACGACCGATCACAAATCCTATCAAACAAACTTGACTTTGGATTTTTGTCTCGCTTGCATAGCCAAATTCGTTCCAGTGCGTCTGTGTTTTAGCCTTGGCATTCACGGGGAAATACTCAGGGAGTGCTCGTGGGAATATCACCAGCTTCACATCCCCCACCAAAACCTTGCGGATGAAAAACACTCATGTCCGTATGCCCTGTGGTGCGAAGTGTATTGCTTACAGAAGCAGCGATGGATTCCAGTTCTACCCACAATGTACGAGAATGAAGATCTCCAGCATCGGAGCGTTCATTACACCTGGGGATCCTCGTGTACAGTTGCCATTGGATCCCGCAAACAGCTGAGTTATTACAATTCAGATGAATGGACACCACCTGTCCACAGCACATCATTCAACCACGACGAGTTCTTTCAACTGGGAAGCGGGCACTTACATCTCTATAGTGAGGAAGTGACAATCAAGTATACGTCGGCCTACGTGGAGACAATGCGACAACGAAAGTGGCCAGATATGGCTCTTGGTGGTGATGTAACAGATGACTCAGATAACGAACTATCGGAGAGCGCACGCGGATGCATTGTGCCCAATGAAAGGTTCATCCACCGAATAGGAGGCAAGTATGGAAATGTTTCTTCCGTGGTAGAGATTTTTGGAGCATTACGTTTCGACCCATCTATACCGGACACTTTGACCAAAACGGCAGTTTCAGCCCCAATCGTTGAATTACTTTTTCAGGCGACAAACCCAAAGGACCGGTATGCTGGCGAGTCGAGGGAGAGGAGTTACATTCATCATATCCGAAAGCGTATTTGTCCCATGCCAACGTCCCTCCAGGGTTTCAAATCCCATCCGCTTTACGTCGTACAAGCTCAGCTTGCACCCAATGAAGCCGTTCGGATGTGTCTCCCGGGAGACTCGTGGATGACCTTTCTTTCGGAGACGGATACATCTTCGTTCGATTGGTCCTCGATCGATAAAATGAAATCGGGCGCCATTGCTGGGTTTTTCAAGGGGTCCGTTGTTTTCCATCGAATAGCTGTCTATACGCTTCGGACAGCTCAGGAATGGCTCGCCCGGTGGCATCTTGTTCCTCGCTCCATGGAACCGCCGATCCGCCGTTTACATTCGAAAAAATGTAAGTTGTCAATCTCACAGAAGAACGCTCTTGACGCCCAACCAGCAAGCAAACGGAAAATTCGGTGGGATTTATGCGAATGCCCGACGCTCTATGGACGTTGGCAGCTCGAACCATATAGTGTTGAAAGCCTCGTCGGGAAATCTCGAGG
>LFNC01000077.1:0-36342 GCA_001235845.1 Perkinsela sp. CCAP 1560/4 | reverse complement strand
CCCGCCGATGCCATCGCCGGCAAATGAGAAAAAGTGCTTAGGACCAAGGTTAGTCCGCCATAGTGATACTGGTAGCGGCAAATGTATAGTGTGCGCTCTTTGATAGGCCAATTTTCTGCTGGACCTTTTGAAGCATTGGTGCGAACTTGCACGTTGCAGAAACAATAATTCTGTGGACCCCCTTTCTCTGCTCGGCCCGAATGCCAGATTAGTTTCAGTGATAAAAGCTAATGCCTGCTAATAAGCTGTTACGGGAAACTGTCCATAGATAAAAAGCTCTAGATAATGAAGAGTTTATGTACATTTGGCTCCGAATTATACTACAAACTGTAGCAGTATTGGTTTATCTGAGACGGTAGTAGTCGAAGTAGCACAGCAACTGCTGTGAGCAAGTGGTTATATCGAAATTATTCTGGTCTGGATCAAGCATCCTCTGTTATCCGGGCTAAGTTATACTTGTTGCAAGTTGCTGTCCGGAAAGGAGGATTGGCATTTTCTAATCCCGTGAAGCAATGCAAAAGACAATTTTACAAAAAATGCACCATAGTGGTACACGTAAACTAAGCTCAGATATTCGTTTCACTCAGATATAGTCATGGTTTTTGTAGAAGCGGCGCAATGCCTACCCCTACTTACGTCGAATGGAAAGCCCGCATTTTCCGCATGATTCACGATCAAAGTGCTTGGCCATGAATACTCCAGCACCGCACTCGGGACACTCTGTGCGCGTTCTAGTTACTGTGGCATGCTCTCCTTCTCCATCAATACGAAAGTATTTCAAAACAGCCATGCGGACATTCTTGTGAACGTGCTTCTTCTTTGCTCCTCCACCTAGCTGCTTCTTCTTCTTTTTCTTTCCACCAGCTCCAAGCAGATTATCCACCACAGGGAGGTTGTTTTCCCAGCTAAACTTTTGCACAGATGCAGTCATTTGTTAGATTTCGTGAAAGTGTAAGCAATGGATGGTAAACACTCGGGGTGGAGACATGCAAATGCCTCACAACCAGTGGAGCGTGACATCAGCTTAGTGGCAGACGCTCAAATATTACACTGAGGATATGAAAATATTTGTGATGACTACATCGCGTTGTATTTGAATTTTCAGTGAATAAATTCTCAGCAGTGTTTACACAATTAATGTGAGAGAAGGACGTATCAAGTATTTCTCTAGAATTTGTAGGTAGTTGGGTGAATTAAAAAATTACTGCTTCTATAAACATCAGGGTCTAACACCCACTCAAGAGATGAGGTATTTTTCCCGTCCTCACAATTCAGAAGCTTTACCTTGTTTCGCTGTGCCTGTCTGTTCATCTTGCAAATTACGAAAGACGCACCTCGTCTAGCTTCTTTTCTTCCATCAGATTATGGCGAATACTAAGGTTCGGCTAAAAAAATCAATTATATCGTTCAGCCGTGTTCTGAGCAAGATAATAAAGAATTATTGCTTTTTGTCTCTGAGTAAAAATATTAATGCAGCGCACAAGTTGGCTTTTTACAAAATTACACGACGTTGTGGTAATCGGCGGAGGACCTGGAGGATATGTAGCTGCTATACGAGCTGCACAGCTAGGATTAAATGTTGCCTGTGTTGAGAAAAGAGGAACACTCGGAGGTACTTGCTTGAATGTCGGCTGTATTCCTTCTAAGGCAATCTTGCATGCAACGCATATGTATCACAGCGCGAAACACGACTTTTCGAAGTTTGGAATTAAAGGAGGAGAAAATTGTTCCCTCGACATACCAGCAATGATGAAAAAGAAAGAAAGTACCGTCAGCTCGCTTACCGGTGGCATAGAGTTTCTTTTCAAGAAAAACAAAGTAGCTTACTACAAAGGAATGGCTGAGCTAAAGTCGAATACTGAAATTGCAGTACAGTCGATTGATGGATCTCAGACAAATTTGAATGCGAAAAATATTATCCTCGCAACAGGGTCTGAGCCGATTCCTTTACCTTTTATTCCGTTCGATGAAAAGCAAATTTTAAGCTCCACTGGTGGACTAGAAATGAGTGCACCACCAAAACAACTGGTAATTATAGGTGGAGGAGTTATTGGCTTAGAGCTTGGTAGTGTTTGGGCAAGAGCAGGAAGCAAAGTAACGGTAATTGAGTTCGCAGACACTATTTTGCCTTTTGTGGACTCTGACCTAAGTGGAGGCCTGGTGAATTGTCTCAAAAAGAAAGAAGGGTTTACTTTTAAAATAGCTACAAAGGCCACCGGTGTAAAAATTACCAACACTGGAGTAAAAATAGATATTGAATCCACCAAGTCGAAGGATACGGAGTCCATTCTGTGTGACAAACTTTTAGTTTGCATCGGAAGAAGGCCCTTTACTGCTTCATTAGGTCTAGGTAATGCAAACGTCGAAACAGACAAAAGAGGATTCATCAAGGTTAATGACAAGCTTCAAACATCTGCCCCCAACATTTATGGTATAGGAGATGTGATCAACAAAGGACCAATGCTTGCACACAAAGCAGAAGACGAGGGTATTATTGTAGCCGAAACTCTGGCAGGTAAACCGCAGCACCTGAACTATGATGCTATTCCAAGCGTCATCTATACGCACCCTGAGGTAGCGTGGGTAGGAATGACTGAAATTGAGCTGAAAAAGGACAATGTTGCTTACAACATTGGCAAATTCCCTTTTGCCGCAAATAGCCGAGCAAAAACAACTGATGAAGTTGAGGGGTTCGTGAAGGTAATGAGCGCCAAGAACAGCGATAAGATCCTGGGCGTTCAGATCATCGGCAACCAAGCTGGCGAACTCATTGCAGAGGCAGGCTTGGCCATAGAATACGGGGCAAGTGCCGAGGATGTCGGTCGTGCGTGTCACTCGCATCCAACTCTCATGGAAGCTATGAAAGAAGCATGCATGCTTTGTTACAGTAAAAAGGCAATTCACACAGCATGATTACCACAGATATGGCGTGTGGAGCGAACAATACGCCAAACATTTTCGAAATTTGGTTATTGAATTGTTTGTATCTTGTTTGATTCAGACACCATACCTGACTTTTTTTGCCAATATGTCATAACTTACTACTATTGACAATGCTGATTACCTCTCAGGTGAGAGGCCGTATAGTAGTAATACACCTGACACGAGATAAACTTCGGTGACCATTTTCTATCTAAATTTAAGGCACATTTCGTCTTCCATTGTCCAATTATTTACAAATGCAAGAAGATAATTACGAGCATTATCCGAATAAACAAAGCTTTTCGTCTTTCGGCGTGAGCTACTCACAGGGGTTCAGCTCATCCCAGACTCTTGTATCGAGGGACGTTAATGTGAGACACAATCCAGATGGAGGCCTATTCGACGTGAAGTCTACGCTGAGTCAGAGCGATCCAGTTGCACAAACACTTTCTGTCTCGCCGCACATCGATCTCCGCCACGCGGACGACCCTCGATACATGTCAGAGTATATGAAAGACATTATGGTCAACCTCTACAACGCCGAAAAGCGAGTGCTTCGACAACCCTACCTCGAATCGCAGCCTGAGATCACCGAGAAAATGCGCATCATTCTCATCGATTGGCTTGTCGAAGTGCACATGAAGTTCCGGTGCCGAACAGAAACACTGTTCCTTGCGGTTGACATTGTCGATAGATACCTTGCTTTGGTCCAGACGTCACGGTCGACCTTACAGCTCGTGGGAATCACCGCACTTTTGCTTGCAGCCAAATACGAAGAAATCTGGCCCCCGGAAGTGAAGGACTGCGTCTACATCAGCGCCAATACGTACACACGCGAGGACATTCTGCGCATGGAACGGTCAATCTGTGGCTCGTTGCAGTTCCGGTTCACCAAGCCGAACATTATCCATTTCTTGTCGCGGCTGGTGGAGGTGCTGGATGCACCAACAGAGCTCCGCCACATGTCCCTGTTCTTCGCTGAGATCACGCTGTTGAACTACGCGCTGTACCCCTACCAACCGAGCCTTCTCGCTGCAGCCTGTGTGTTCCTCGCGCTCCGGATGCAGGACCCCGCCACGAGATGGGACCACTCGCTGCAGTATTACTCCCAGTACTCATCGGCGGAGGTGCACCACCTTGCCAAGCTCATACTGGAATTCGCTGAGCACATAATCTCATCGAGATTCGTCGCGGTGAAGAAAAAATACAGTACCACCAAGTTTTCAGAAATCGCTTTGCGGCAAATGCCGACATTCAATGAGTGAGCAAAGTAATTTGCTCGGATGGCCACTTGAGTGAATAAACGGACCTTTCTTGAGTTAATATCTTTTTGAATTTTTGGTCCCTCGTGGGACGGAATACTTTTCGAGGCATTTTTTGTCATTTGAAGCATATATGAAACCGACTGTGGTTCACATCGCAAGACCGTCGAAGGAAACTGTTAACTCATAAAGTCACTTATTAACGAATTGAGAAATTCTTTGATAATCTTTTCTTCATGTGGAATGCCACCACTCTTTGAGGAGCTCCTGTGTCGTTATCGCCGCGATGGATGTGCGATACTACCATCCGCGCTTCCCGAGAAAGTTATCCAGATGATGTGCGCTCTTTACACAAAGGCAGTGGACATTCGGCACGGCTCGTCGTATCCCGATACGAATTTCCAAGGCCCTCTCACAAAGATCTACGGCGCTGTCCCCCAGTCGCACGCAACCAAAGCGCCGAATCGATTGCTGTCCAACGAGCAGATTCTCCATCTCACTGGTAAGGACAGCGGAGTCACGAGCTTTCAAGAGGCCGGTAGCTCGGCGCATGAGCTGAAAAAGATTGCCATAAAATGCCGCTCGATAAAGCATCGCGATCGGGTCATCAAACGGCTTCAGAAAAAGCTCGGACCGCGATTCATGACTAGCGAAGAGTACGGAAAGGTATTCGGTCAAGAAGATCTCTTGAGCAATCCGCACTTTATGGAGCACATCGACAAAATGTTTTACTACAAAGAATATCACCAATATGTCGACGCCATGAGCAGCAATAAATTTAACGCTTTTCAGAGCCTCGCGGAGATCAAGAATGAAGTATTGCTGGCCGATCCGGAAATTATCCCCTTCTCCACGGCGGCCCATCTCACCGGCTGCGTCGCACTCCGATTGTGGTGCGAAAACCTTTTCACGAAGCGGCCGATGAGCAACGCATATCCGCTGCATTGTACGCTGCCCTTTATTGGACTGTGCAACAACCGAGGCGAGGTTGAGTCGCGCGGGTGCACCGTGTGGGTTTTTCTCGATGACGTGCCGAAGGAGTGCGGAGGCATTTGCATTCTCAAAAACACCCATTCCGTTATGAAGGAAAAGTTTGCACTGATCGAAGACGTCGTGAATGAAAAGCACGCGCCAATGCCCTATGAGTTCGATGCCTGGTATCGCGAATATGTTCAGCCCGAGGATGGGAAGAAGGGAGCTTCGCCGGATGTGTATTGCCCGGATATCAAAAAGGGCGATGTGCTGATTCTCAGCAATGCGGCGCTCCATGGCATTTCGGCGAACCCATCGAATCGTTCGTGGAAGGCGCTCCAGTACCATCTCGTGCCTGATGGGTCCATTTTCGCGGGGTATCGTGGCACTTGGGTGCCGAGGCGCCTGCTCAAGGACGCCAAGCCAGGGGATTACGTGGAGGACGAGGCGAACTTTCCAATCGTTCATAATGCGCTGTGATGAACTTCTGGCTCTGAGACCCTAACTGTGTGTATACATCTGACTTTTCAATTGCTGTTTTTTTTGGCCATAGAGATTGACCTGTCGATTTGTAGAATTTCACAAAGTTTGATCAAATGGCACCGTACCTTCGTGAATTCGAAATTTCCGGACGACGAATCCCAACCCCGGAAGAGCAAGACCCGGAGATCTACCAAATGCGTATCTTCGCGCCAAACTACGTCGTCGCCAAATCAAGGTTTTGGTACCACATGCGAACGTTGAAGAGCTTGAAGAATACCGCCGGCGAGCTCCTCGGAGTGAAAGAAATCCCATGCAAAGCACCTGGAAAAGTGAAGAACTACGAGGTTTCACTCAAGGTCTACAATCGCCGTGTCGGCTTCATCAACGTCCGCAAGGAGTTCCGTGACACGTCTCGAGCTGCCGCCGTCTCACAGGCCTATATCGACTGTGCCTCCCGCAACCGTGGAAAATTCTTCGACATTAGCGTGATCGACACAAAATGCGTTTCGGCGAGCGAGATCCGAAACAAGAACATCCAGCAATTCGTGCAGAAAGACATCAAGTTCCCTTTGAAACATGTCACGCCGAGAATTGCCAAGGGGGAAAAGTTCGCAAAGAGGCGTCCGGCAACTTGGTAGAGCGTTTGCGATACTTTACCTGGTCGAGTAGATTTATGAGAACGAAATATACATGATTTATACCACGCGATCGCAAATTTTGGACGCGCTGTGGCGAGATAATCGACTTGTAATCAACTACTTTCTTTTGTAATGTGTATAAATGGAGTTGCAGTGGACAGGCAGGTGTCTGCCTTTTCTTCACGCCCATCTCGGAAGATGAAAAAACCGACTATTTTCCGCGACTTGGGGCTTGAAAGATTTTGGGAAAGAAAGTTTTTGAAAACTTTTCAGGCTTGAAATATACCATGATCATTCGAGTCGACACTTTTGAAAAATGGCCTTGTTGACGTGGCGTGGCGTGAAGTAGTATCACTACAACTATATTTTGACCATTTGCATTTTCTTCCGATATGAATCACATGTATGGTAAGTACCTGCGGGTTGCCCAGTCTGGGTTTGCGAGCCAGCAGCGCTTCCTCCCCATGCTGTGTCCACATCGATCGATTGTCACCAGCTTTGATCCATCAATGGGCGATCTCATGGAACTCAGCAACAATGCCGTTGTCGTTGTAAAATTCACAGCCAAGTGGTGTGGACCCTGTCAAACGATCGCCCCTCAGTTCTCCGCTTTAAGCGACCAATACCCCAAAATCAGCTTTTATCATGTGGATGTCGATGAAAATTCATCCGTCGGCCAGAACTTCAGCGTGCGAACATTGCCAAGCTTCCTCGTGCTCAACAAAGGGAAGATTGAAGCGCGAACTGAGGGGTCTGCCATCGCACCCTTGAAGGACGCCATTGAGAAGACCATTGGGCCTGCAGAGAGCGCGGCAAGGGAGGAAGCCGGAAAAGGAAGGCCCGAGGCCGCATGACAGCAGTTCTGCATAAATCGCTCATTCGCTCCGATGGCCCCAACTTGCGAAACGGTTAACTTTTATACGAATTATCGAGGAAGCTTTTTGTTTTGTCCTTCAATGCCGGTCGGGCTGTGAGTAATGTGTATACAATTTGCATGGGATGGATTGTACGGCGCTCTCTCAGTAAAATATGAAAAATCTGTCCATTTACGGTATTTTTCTATTGATCGATGAACTGCTGAAAGGTTTCTCGGCTCGTTGCATCAAATTTGTGATTGGGAAACGACATACAATGGTGTGGTTTCCCATCCCAACACGTTCCACCTGTAGGCTATCAATTTTCAGTTATTGAGTGAAAAAGTTATTTCATGAGAGTTTTGGAGGCGCTGCCAAGACAACCGCATGCGTTGACGGCGCACTTCCGTGCTATTCGGGATTATCTCAGCCACCGACGATGGGAGGCACACGTCCACACAAAGTTGGCCCCGTCTGCGTACAAGCTTGAACCACAGACAATTCTCGATCGATTTTTCCTCACTCGAAAGAGCGCCACATTGAAGCGACCCCACACTATTGAATACAAGAAAAGCCTTTCGACGGAAATTCCGATACCAGTTGTAGGTGCAATCGTGCTGCTTATCGCTTTTGCTGGGTTTGATGCCATCATCGCCGTGTACCATTCCTTGTTTGGGATACCATTCGACGAAAAGATCAAGCGGAGAGACGAAAAAGCGCCGCTTCTCGACGGGCGACGGCACAGAGGAACGGTTGGGCTGGGTGGCGTGTAAAAAGGGAGAAATGGCCTGTTTATTCAATATGTCGTTCGAGTTGTTCGCATGTCACTCGAAAGTCTGTCTGCTGCCAGTGCTTGAATGGATGTGAGTCCTCTTCTATGGAGGGATCCGTAGATAGATCCGTCGTGTGCTCCACTTGCCTCATCTTTTCATCACTTTCATCACCCTTTCTATTTTTTTTGTGAGAATGAAAAGCACAAAGAGTTTTTCTTCCCTTCGAAAGCATCTTCCAAAGATCGTGCGAGATGGCCAAAACGAAGGATTTTCGGAAAATGTTTCGGACCACAGAGCACCCAGGCGAAAGCCCCACGACAGTGAAATGAAGGACGCCTCCGGGATGGAAAGTGAGTATTCCAAGAAAGACGTCCACGGGAGAGTGCGCAACAATGTCACACGGCGGAAAAAGCTGAGTCAGCCAAAGCCGATGGGTGACTCCGCTGGGAGTTCAACACACAAGAAGATGACCGAATCTCGGTTCGAAGACAAGATGAAAAAGGACTCCCCCCACATGGCCCTCCAGGCAGACAAATTCAGCGACGCTCACCATGTGCCGGAGACGACCGCGTCGAAAAAGTCAACCCTTAGCAAAAATCAGCGACGCCCACTGCCAGCATCCACCGGGACACTCCGGAAGGACGCTGAGATTATCCCCGACGAGGAGCCAAAGTCGGACATGATTCAGACCATCGACGACTATGAAGACTGCTTTTTCCTCAAGGACATCCAGAAGGACGTTCGGCAGCTGAAAGCAGACTTCCTCGACGGCACCGTCCTGGGCATCGACGTCCGGTACTGGCTCCGACGACTTGAGCCCCACAGAAAGTCCCTCTTTCAGTTCAACAAACGCTACGAGATTGGCGAAAAGAATTGCATCACGAAGAATATCTTACTCCAAGAGCTGCTCCGATTCCGTGACTTGAACGTGACAGTCCTGCTCGTCTTCAATGGGATCGACCGCGATGGCGTCGCTGCGCTGAAGGAGGCTTCCTCGCCGACTTCCGTCCTTCCAGAGGGCGACGCACATACCCCGAAAGACGCCCGCAAGCGAATCACACACTCCACCTGCGCGAGGGCTGCCTGCTTCGAGCACGAGTCGGTCATCAATGAGCTCCTCGAGATCTGCTGGGAGTATCGCACGTCGATTCTCTCGCATGTCCAGTTCGTCCGCGCGCCGGGAGACGCCCTCCCGCAGCTGAGCTACTACCACCGCGTGTCGCTCGTCGCGAACGTCTTCGGTCCGCCGTGGCTCTTCTGGGCGGAGGCCCACGTGCCGTCGCGCATCATACTGGACATCCAAGACGACATCGTCTATTTCACGGAGCGCACCGCCAAGATCGAGGCCATCACCGCCAAGACGCCCATCGACCCGGTCATCCTGCGCGAAGACGGGCAGCTCTGCGGGGTGCCGAAACCGCCGGCCTTTCCGACGGAGACGATGCTGCTGCACCTCGCCATCGGCCTGCTCAGCCCGTCGCTCCTCGACGCCGCCCTCACGCTCCGCATCGTGGACCAGCGCCCGCGGTTCGACTCTCGTGAGATCCGCTGCGTCCTCGAGTCGATCCTCCCGCTCCGCGCGCAGCTCATCCGAATGCTCCTGAAGGGCCATCGCACGCACTCGCAGGTCCGCTGGGTGCGGTGGTACGCCGAGGAGAAGCCCGCGGAGATCGCGCTCCCACCGGCCATCGACCTCGACGAGTGGGGCCTCGAGGGGACGGAGTTCCCGCACCCACCGAACTTCATCAGCGCCATCGAATTGATTCACCACAAAACGTACACGCGGAACCCCTACGTGGGCTTGATCCAGTACAGCCACGCACTCCACCTCAAATTCCTCGACGTCCTCGGGTACTTTGTCTACCGCGACATCCGCGACGGCCGCCAGATGTTCTCGCGCTGCGAGCGGGGGGTCTTCAGCGAGGCCATCCTGCACACCCATCCGATCTTCGCCGAGAGCATGGTGCTCTTCATCGAGTTTGTGCGCACCAAGTCGCTCGGGTGGACGCCAGTGCAGAACGCGAAGAACTTCTCCTTCTTCGAGAGCCCGTTCCGGTTCCAGTCGTCGAGCGGGCAGTCCGGGCCGGACGAGTTCGAGGCGGTGGCGCTGTCGCGGCTCTTCTCGTTTGTGCCCATCGAGTTCGAGGACGACATGCTGACGTACCAGGACGTCGCCAGCGATGACCTCAAGGCGTTCTGGGAAATCCTGCAGACGATGCGCGGGACGCTTCTCAACGTCTCGGAGGTGATAGCAGTCGTCGAGCTGCCCATCGTGGAGCTCCCGGAGAGCCTCGTGCACGAAGCATTCGGGTACCTCCCGTTTAAGCGCGTCGCCTCGCCTTTCCTCGGCGCTGTCATGGAGCACATTCTCGTGATTTCGCGGAGCGCCGCCTTCCAGGAGAAAACCCGCGAAGAAAAAATCCATTATCTCAAATCGAAGTTTCCACACATTAAGAACTTGCCCTACTTCATCAGCGTCGGGTTCCAGTGGGTCGAGGAAGTCCTCCGCGTCGTGCAGCACCTGTTCGAGTTTATGGAGGACGAGGAGCCGCAAAGCACGAAGCAGTACGTCTGCCACCTGCTGAAGATGCTTCGGCAGACGAAGTTCTACGCCGACAAGATCAAGCAGCAGATATTCGACTGACAGCCGTGTGGTACAAGTCCTCCGGGAAAACCCATACGCGTGAGTGACCAGGCACAATACTGGAGAGCTATTGGACTCCATACGATATGAATAGATCTTTTTAGACACGATGTATAGTATTAAGGCACTGTTGCGGATCAGTACTTGATGGGTGGATGAAATGAGCGCGGGGGTTTTATGTTTTGTTCGTTTTGGATGAACTTTTAGTACTTTGAAGATGTGACAAGGATATCGGGTAGAAGAGCTGACTCGGG
The DNA here is from genome assembly GCA_001235845.1 of Perkinsela sp. CCAP 1560/4. Taxonomy (NCBI): domain Eukaryota; phylum Euglenozoa; class Kinetoplastea; order Prokinetoplastida; family Perkinselidae; genus Perkinsela; species Perkinsela sp. CCAP 1560/4. Next base: position 25,540 of record LFNC01000077.1, on the reverse strand, counting down.
TAGTGCAAGAAAATGAGATGATTCTTATTTGGATTGCTCTGCTTGGGAAAGCCTTGTAAAACTCATGGAAAATGTTTTTTGCTCCCATCGGTGTTTCATCCTACTTGGCGCGAGTGAGTTTACAAAATAATAAGATTTGAATACAATCTCGTTCCCACCACATTTCCCACCTCTTACCATTTCAGCCTATCCCTGCCTCATCCTTGAGTTTTCACTTCACGTAACCACATGGCGGAAACCTTCGCATTTCAGGCTGAGATCAATCAGCTGATGTCTCTCATCATCAACACCTTCTACAGCAACAAGGAGATCTTCCTCCGCGAGCTCGTGAGCAACGCCTCCGACGCCCTCGACAAGATTCGCCACCAGTCCCTGACCGACACAAACGTCCTCTCGGCCGACCCAGCGCTGCACATCCAAATCATCCCCAACAAGGCGGAGAAGACCTTGACCATCATCGACTCCGGGCTTGGCATGACGAAGGCCGACTTGGTGAACAACCTGGGAACGATCGCCCGCAGCGGGACGAAGAGCTTCATGGAGGCTTTGGAGTCCGGCGCCGACCTCAGCATGATTGGCCAGTTTGGCGTAGGGTTCTACTCCGCCTACCTGGTTGCCGACCGAGTCCGCGTGACGTCGAAGCACAACGACGACGAGGCGCACGTCTGGGAGAGCGCCGCCGGTGGAACCTTCACGGTGACTGCCTGCCCAGAGGCCTCGCTCAAGCGCGGAACCATCATCACGCTCTTCCTGAAGGAAGACCAGCTCGAGTACCTCGAGGAGCGACGCATCAAGGACCTCATCAAGAAGCACTCCGAGTTCATCGCCTACGACATTGAGCTCCAGGTCGAGCGCACCACCGAGCGTGAGGTCACCGACGACGAAGCAGACGAAGAGGAGAAGGCCGCTGAGAGCGAAGAGAAGCCAGCTGATGACGATGCAAAGGTTGTGGAAGCCACCGAGGAAAAGAAGAAGAAAACCAAGAAGGTCAAAGACGTCAGCCTTGAATTCGACGTCCTCAACAAGAGCAAACCCATCTGGACACGCGACCCGAAGGAAGTCAAGCCCGAGGAGTACGCGGCCTTCTACAAGACCATTAGCAACGACTGGGAAGACCACCTTGCCGTCAAGCACTTCAGCGTCGAGGGACAGCTTGAGTTCCGCGCCGTCCTGTTCGCCCCAAAGCGCGCGCCCTTTGACATGTTCGAGCCCAGCAAGAAGCGCAACAACATCAAGCTCTACGTCCGTCGTGTGTTCATCATGGACAACTGCGAGGATATCTGCCCCGAGTGGCTGGCTTTCCTTCGTGGTGTCGTCGACAGCGAGGACCTTCCGCTGAATATCTCTCGTGAAAGTCTTCAGCAGAACAAGATCCTCAAGGTCATCAAGAAGAACATCGTCAAGAAAGCTATTGAGCTGTTCGAGGAGATTGCCGGCAACGCAGACGACTACAAGAAATTCTACGAGCAGTTCGGCAAGAACCTCAAACTCGGCATCCACGAGGACTCCGCCAACCGCACCAAGCTCGCCGACCTGCTGCGGTACTACAGCACAAAGTCCACGGACGAGCCCACCAGTCTGAAGGATTACGTCACGCGCATGAAGGACGGCCAGAAGACCATCTACTACATCTCCGGTGACTCCCAGAAGAAGCTCGAGAGCTCCCCCTTCCTCGAGGAGGCGAGACGCCGCGACCAAGAGGTCCTTTTCATGGTCGACCCAATCGACGAGTACGTCATGCAGCAGCTCAAGGAGTTTGAAGACAAGAAGTTCGTGTGCTTGACGAAAGAAGGCCTTACCTTCGAAGAGACCGAGGAGGAAAAAAAGAAGCGCGAGGAAGAAACCGCATCTTTCGAGCAGCTCTGCAAGACCATCAAGGAGGTTCTTGGCGACAAAGTCGAGAAGGTTGTTCTTACCAGCCGCCTCGCCACTTCTCCATGCATTCTCGTCACCAGCGAGCACGGCTGGAGCGCACACATGGAGCAGATCATGAAGCACCAGGCTCTCCGCGACTCCTCCATGTCGTCCTACATGGTCTCCAAGAAGACCATGGAGATCAACCCGAAGCACTCGATTGTGAAGGAGCTTCGCGCCAAGGCCGACGCCGACCAGAACGACAAGACCGTGAAGGACCTCGTCATGCTGCTCTTCGACACCGCGCTGCTCACGTCTGGGTTCTCCCTCGAGGACCCCTCCGGGTACGCCAACCGCATCCACCGGATGATCAAACTCGGACTCTCGCTGGACGATGCCGAGGAAGAGGCCCCCGCCGCAGAGAAAGTTGAGGAAATCACGGCTGAAGACCACGGAGACAGTGAGATGCAAGAAGTCGACTAGGTATATTGACGTCAAATGGGGCGAACACACTATATTTCGATTTGCGGGTTGCGTGAGATAACACATCAATTTTTTTATGGAGTGCGAGTATTTTGGCAGACTGAGTTTTGCACAATGTGTTTCTGGCATTTTGTCCCATTTCTACGTTCTTTTGAGAGTACATATCAATGTCTGGCATAGGCGGCAGTTCCATTGCCCATCCGCCTTCGCTGTCAGTGGGTGTACGGACGAAATGTTTTGTGCATTTAAGTTGTGACCTGACGGTCTGCGGGGTCCGGTGGCTTCCAAAGTTCGATCCCTCCCTTCCCTTGTACAAATCGATAGTCCGAGCGTGCGATCGATTTTCTCCATATTCTTATGTAGTAAATGTTTAAAGCGCAATAAAACTCGGCGTATTTCGCGTGGCGGGCTTGACTGGGCTCTTCCCTCCCTCGCAACAGGCCATGATGGAAATGGTCACCGAATGGAAGATTCGACAAAAAGACAGAATTTGTGGTGATTCCAGAAAACCAAGACTATATCTGAGTGAAACGAATATCTGAGCTTAGTTTACGTGTACCACTATGGTGCATTTTTTGTAAAATTGTCTTTTGCATTGCTTCACGGGATTAGAAAATGCCAATCCTCCTTTCCGGACAGCAACTTGCAACAAGTATAACTTAGCCCGGATAACAGAGGATGCTTGATCCAGAGCAGAATAATTTCGATATAACCACTTGCTCACAGCAGTTGCTGTGCTACTTCGACTACTACCGTCTCAGATAAACCAATACTGCTACAGTTTGTAGTATAATTCGGAGCCAAATGTACATAAACTCTTCATTATCTAGAGCTTTTTATCTATGGACAGTTTCCCGTAACAGCTTATTAGCAGGCATTAGCTTTTATCACTGAAACTAATCTGGCATTCGGGCCGAGCAGAGAAAGGGGGTCCACAGAATTATTGTTTCTGCAACATGCAAGTTCGCACCAATGCTTCAAAAGGTCCAGCAGAAAATTGGCCTATCAAAGAGCGCACACTATACATTTGCCGCTACCAGTATCACTATGGCGGACTAACCTTGGTCCTAAGCACTTTTTCTCATTTGCCGGCGATGGCATCGGCGGGNACCGGATGATCAACCTCGGACTCTCGCTGGACGATGCCGAGGAAGAGGCCCCCGCCGCAGAGAAAGTTGAGGAAATCACGGCTGAAGACCACGGAGACAGTGAGATGCAAGAAGTCGACTAGGTATATTGACGTCAAATGGGGCGAACACACTATATTTCGATTTGCGGGTTGCGTGAGATAACACATCAATTTTTTTATGGAGTGCGAGTATTTTGGCAGACTGAGTTTTGCACAATGTGTTTCTGGCATTTTGTCCCATTTCTACGTTCTTTTGAGAGTACATATCAATGTCTGGCATAGGCGGCAGTTCCATTGCCCATCCGCCTTCGCTGTCAGTGGGTGTACGGACGAAATGTTTTGTGCATTTAAGTTGTGACCTGACGGTCTGCGGGGTCCGGTGGCTTCCAAAGTTCGATCCCTCCCTTCCCTTGTACAAATCGATAGTCCGAGCGTGCGATCGATTTTCTCCATATTCTTATGTAGTAAATGTTTAAAGCGCAATAAAACTCGGCGTATTTCGCGTGGCGGGCTTGACTGGGCTCTTCCCTCCCTCGCAACAGGCCATGATGGAAATGGTCACCGAATGGAAGATTCGACAAAAAGACAGAATTTGTGGTGATTCCAGAAAACCAAGACTATATCTGAGTGAAACGAATATCTGAGCTTAGTTTACGTGTACCACTATGGTGCATTTTTTGTAAAATTGTCTTTTGCATTGCTTCACGGGATTAGAAAATGCCAATCCTCCTTTCCGGACAGCAACTTGCAACAAGTATAACTTAGCCCGGATAACAGAGGATGCTTGATCCAGAGCAGAATAATTTCGATATAACCACTTGCTCACAGCAGTTGCTGTGCTACTTCGACTACTACCGTCTCAGATAAACCAATACTGCTACAGTTTGTAGTATAATTCGGAGCCAAATGTACATAAACTCTTCATTATCTAGAGCTTTTTATCTATGGACAGTTTCCCGTAACAGCTTATTAGCAGGCATTAGCTTTTATCACTGAAACTAATCTGGCATTCGGGCCGAGCAGAGAAAGGGGGTCCACAGAATTATTGTTTCTGCAACATGCAAGTTCGCACCAATGCTTCAAAAGGTCCAGCAGAAAATTGGCCTATCAAAGAGCGCACACTATACATTTGCCGCTACCAGTATCACTATGGCGGACTAACCTTGGTCCTAAGCACTTTTTCTCATTTGCCGGCGATGGCATCGGCGGGCTTGACTGGTCGACACCTGCGCATACATTACGGAGGGTCTACTTGCCCAAGCAAGCTAAAAACAGTACTCAAAGTGTAGTCCCGCTGGTGCATGTTGCAAGATGTAAAAGTGTCCTCTTTTCCCGAAATTTACCTTCAAACGAAATGAAATTCGAATTCCTTTTCCTCGACGCAGTGGATCCTTCGCTTGGCAGGGTTGGTCACGAGTCTCTCCCACAACAAGCATTGATGGAGATGGTCATCGATGGAATAACGAACAAACAGACGATTTGCGGAGACGCTGATGAGCCGAAAGACATTGAAGAATGGAAAGGCGTGAAAATCGAGGGTGGGGAAGTGGTAGCGATTAATTGGGAATCATGTACTCTCAAAGGATCAATTCATTTTGAATGGTTGCCTTCCTCTGTGAAGGAATTGTCGGTCAGCAGGAATCGTCTCGCCGGTACGCTTAATTGGGCTTTACCCACATCTATGAAATGGTTAGATCTCAGCCACAATTTGTTCGATGGATCGATCAGCTTGGAAGCATTGCCAGAGAGGATGGAGTTTTTAGATGTTTCCGACAATAAGTTTTGTGGGGTAAACCTAGCGAGTCTTCCAGATACGCTGAAGAAAACGCTGAGGTTCATCGCTTATATAAACAAATTATCCGATAGCGTTGATTTAACTCGATTACCGGCAGCGTTGGTACAACTTTGTCTCATAAACAATCAGCTGAGTGGCCCTGTTGTGCTGACGCACCTTCCAAGCAATCTCGAACAACTTCATCTCGGAATTAATCAGCTCAAAGGGTCTTTAAATCTAACGAGTCTTCCAGATTTGCTAACACATTTCAGCGCCGACCGCAACGAATTATCCGGTAGCGTTGATTTAACTCGATTACCGGCAGCGTTGGTACAACTTTATCTCATAGACAATCTTCTCAGTGGCCCTGTTGTGCTGACGCAACTTCCAAGCAATCTCAAACACCTTCATCTCGGAATGAATCAGCTCAAAGGGTCTTTAAATCTAACGAGTCTTCCAGATTTGCTAAGAGAATTCATCGCCTACTACAACCATTTTTCCGGAAGCGTTGACTTGACTCGCTTACCGGCAGCGTTGGAAGATCTTCGTCTCTCAACAAATCAGCTGACTGGCTCCGTTGTGCTGACGCAACTACCAGACGGTCTCAAATGCCTTTATCTCAGAGATAATCAGTTCAACGGATCTCTTGACCTGACGCAATTACCACCGAGTCTGTCCGAGTTGATTTTGAACAATAACGCCTTTTCTGGCACAGTGGATCTCAGTCAGCTCCCACAAGGACTTTTCCGATTTGATCTTTCAGTCAATGAGCTTTCGGGTGAGGTTTTCATTCCCGATGCGCTCTTTGACGCCGTTAAGGTTGAAAATACAAAGCTCATCAAACGGCACATGAAGTGACCGAACGCGCTAAATTATTCAGTAGATTATATCGAATAGTAGACTATAGAATATAATATGACGGTAGTGGTAAATGCAGGAAATGAAACACTTTGCGCGCCTTTTTCTTTCAAAATGTTCCACAACCATTTTTAAGTCATCGAGATGTGCGGAGGACGTTATCACCGGCGATGGTTTTTTGAGCACGAACAAGAACTCCTTTTCTAACCCGACGAAAGGACACCTCTCCGTGGTGGGTTGGACCAGTACCCCAGTTTTGGGGGAAGCCAAGAACCTTTTCAAACCCCTCGTCGTGTTTCTGTCATGGCGCCGACCCTATTGATGGCCATCGCAAGGTGGTGGGTCAGGACCAGTACCCAGCCCTTGGGGAGGTTCGGGAAACCGCCAAATTACTTCCAAGGGGAGAATCTCCTTGGTGGCGAGACGAGGGAAGACATCTACTAATCCTCTGTTGCCTCAATCCGCGGGATGAGATTATAGCCCACATGAATAACGCGAAAAGCAGAGAGCATGCGCATACGTGTCGAAAGGCACGTGCAATTTTCAAATTGCGCTATAAAAATAAAAACAAAACAAACTCTTTTTCTGGTACCGTGGATCTCAGTCAGCTGCCACAAGGACTTGAAAAGTTATATCTCTCAGACAATGAGCTTTCGGGTGAGGCTTTTATTTCGGATGCGTTTTTTGACAGAGTTAAGGTTCGGGATACAAAGCTCATCAAACAGCACACCAGTGACCGAAGGCGCTGAATTATTTGGTAGGCTATAGAATATAATAGTAGATTGTAGTAGTAGATAGCGGGAATTAAACACTTTACGTGCGTTTGTTTAGTTTTAGTCTATTGCTGACTTTATTATGCCTGTTAACAGTACGATAAGAATTCTTTTCCCAGCCGATGACTGAGAAGTTCAACTGATCCCGTCTCGGAAAAGACGGTTGACAGCTCAGCGTCTTCTGGACCCTAGTTTGGCACCCATAGGAGAATCTGAGAGGATGTGCATTGGATGAGACGGGAAAATTCTCTTTAACGTCAGACTTTGTGAGGCTTTTATAAATCTTCCAGGTTGACTCGTGCACCTCCTCTAGATGGCCTGTAAAGTTGTCAGTCCGCCATGGTGGTCGATATCGGCAAATATGTGGTGTGTGCTCTCTGATAGCCCCTACTTTTTCGGGATCCCTCCCAACAGTTGTAGACACTTGCACGTGGTAGAAACAGTACTGCAGTCCACCTGGCCCATGTGTAACAGACCATATTTATGAATTCAATCTTCTTTGAACTTTCAGTCGGCTCTTTTGTTTTCCTTAGGCATTTAAGGAGCTATAAGTCCCTTGCAAAAAAACATCATGTTTAATCCTGGAGTTTGCGAGAAAAATCCAGATTTAACTATGCCCTGGTAATCTCTCATACGCTCCTTATTCAATACAACTAATCACCACGTGGGGCCTTTTTTCTCTTTAGGCAGACGGGACTCTTGTCGCTTATGTTTTCGCCGTCTCCCTTTTGACTTTGTGAGTGGTGGTGCGGCGGTCACCACATCCGCCACCATATCATCCCAACAAACTAGGTAAAGATGTATCTACTTGCCCAAGCAAGCTAAAAACTGTACTCAAAGTGTAGTCCTGCTGGTGCATCTCGCAAGATATAGAAGTGTTCTCTTTCTACCCTCTTACTATCAAAATCTAATGAGATTCGAATTCCTTTTCTTCGACGCAGTGGATCCTTCGCTTGGTAGAGTTGACCGCGAGTCTCTGTCGCAGCAGGCATTGATGGAGATGGTCATCGAAGGAATAGCCAATAAAGAGGCGATCTGCGGAGACCCAGATGAGCCGAAAGACATTGAAGAATGGAAAGGCGTGGCAGTCGAAGATGGTGAAGTCACAGAGATTGACTGGTGCAAATTTGATATCGGAGGGTCGCTGCAGTTAGAATGGTTGCCTTCCTCAGTAAAGGAATTCTCGGTCGGCGGGAATCGTCTCGCCGGTACAATTGAGTGGGCATCTTTACCGATATCTATGAAGACATTAGATCTCCGATTCAATAAATTTACTGGATCACTCGACGTTGAAAGATTGTCCGAAAGGATGGAGTATTTAAATGTTTACTATAATAAGTTCGATGGGTCTTTAAAGTTATCGAGTCTTCCGGATACGCTGACACATTTCCTCGCCAGTAACAACGGATTTTCCGGAACCGTTGATTTGACTCGACTACCGGCGGCCTTGGCAATGCTTAATCTTTCAGACAATCTTCTCAGTGGCCCTGTTGTGCTGACGCAACTTCCAAGCAATCTCCAAGACCTGCATCTCGTAGATAATCACTTTAGCGGATTGATTGACCTGGAAAGTTTGCCAGAGGGGATGGGGAATTTAGATGTTTCCTATAACGAGTTTTGTGGGTCTTTAAAGCTGGATAGTTTTCCAGATACGCTGACAGATTTCTTCGCCTTCGAGAACGAATTTTCTGGAAGTATTGATTTCACTCAATTACCGGCATCGTTGCAAAGTCTCAAACTTTCAAAAAATCAGCTCAGTGGATCTGTTATGCTGACGCAACTCCCAGCACATCTGGAATTGCTTATTATCTCAGGAAATCAATTCAGCGGATGTTTGGATCTGACGAGATTACCGTCAAGTATATCAAGTTTGCGTGTCAACGAAAATGCCTTTTCTGGCACATTGGATCTCAGCCAGCTCCCACAAGCACTTGTAGAATTAAATCTGTCAGAGAACGACCTTTCAGGTGAGGTTTTCATTCCCGATGCGCTCTTTGACGCCGTTGAGGTTGAAAATACAAAACTCATCAAGCGGCACATGGAATGACCGGAACTCAAACAATGAGTTCAGCGGATATTTGGATCTGACGAGGTTACCGTCAAGTATATCAAGTTTGCGTGTCAACGAAAATGCCTTTTCTGGCACAGTGGATCTCAGCCAGCTCCCACGAGGTCTTCAACACTTAGATCTGTCAGACAATGCGCTTTCGGGTGATGTTTTTCTTTCCCGTACATTATTTGGAAACGTTCGCGTTGGAAATACAAAGCTCATCAAACAGCACATGAAGTGACCGAACGCGCTGAATTATTTGGTAGGCTATAGAATATAATAGTAGATTGTAGTAGTAGATAGCGGGAATTAAACACTTTGCGCGCCTTTTTTCTTTCAAAATGTTCCACAACCATTTTTAAGTCATCCAGATGTGCGGAGGACGTTATCACCGGCGAGTGGTTTTTTGAGCACGATTGCTGGTTGATTGGCCGCTGGGAATGCATCTATCCTCGCCCAACATCGACGCACGCGAAAATCCTCGAATGTTAGGAGTAATGTGAGTTCACTGAGCTATAGTATACATAAATTGGCCACAAAGAGGGCAGACGTAAGCGGAGTTTTACTGGCGTTCGTGGGCTGCACATGAGCGCGCAGCCACATCAACGCATCAGTAGAGCTCCGGTCTGCTCGGAAACCTGGCTGCAGATCTGTCTTATTCTATATATGGGAAAAAGACAAAATGGGGTACTATTTCTACGCAGCCCATTGAGCTGCACTGTGGAATAATTGTATGCACTGCTTCTGTGAAGAGCTGCTCGGGTCGTAGCATCATCGATCTCTCCAGGGTGGATTCATTTTCGTTCCATCTTTAAAAAGTAGGTAAATGAAACTACAAGTTGTCTCGTAAGGACTTGTGAATACACATGAAGGTTATGTATTATAATCAATCTGTCTCCTATCGCTGCTATGCATGCTTGTGTTTCATCTTTCATATGATCTTCATTCAATATGCCTAGTCACCACGTGGGCCCCTTTTTTTCTCTTTAGGCAGACGGGACTCTTGTCGCTCATGTTTTCGCTGTCTCCCTTTTGACTTTGTGAGTGGTGGTGCGGCGGTCACCCCATCCGCCACCATATCATCCCAGCAAACTAGGTATAGACGTATCTCCTCGAGGGACTTGAGATAATCTTTGAGAAGCCACCTCGAGCATGCACCCATGCTTGATAATCTTTCAAGGTACCTCTGATAGAGGCAAACGCAATCATGTGCTTGCATTGGATACTCACAGGTGCACTGAAGGCTATCCAGGTCTACGTAATGTCTTTATTGCGGGCTTACTCTGTTTGACATCAACGGCACTATTGTTGCTACCTCAACAAGACAGTCCCTGGCCAATGATGTCTGAATGTTATACTCGCTCTGAGCATACTCAGTGAATAAATCGCCTTTGGATTTCCGAACGCGCGCCGCAACAAGCCTTTCAGAGTAGCTGCGGAGTTGATTCAGTGTCAGCTGATCCATCGCACACAGTCGTTCCGTGTGTCGAATGGGGATGTTCATTGCATTGGTGCGCTCTGCGATGTTATTAGTCCTGCTGTCGTGGAGACTCTGAGTTTTGATGCGCGGACACAAACATCAGGACTCTGCAGGAATGTGCGCTAAGTAGTCTGCAGCTGACGGGCACTTCAAACGTATATTTGCCAGTTTTTTGTTGTACTTGTCCTCTGCCTTGCTCGCTTGAATCGCCCACAGGCCCAGTGCTGGCCTTCCGACATTTATCAATAATATGTTTCGTGCAATGGAAGTGCAACGCATTCGGAAACAGCTTCTTCTGCATCGTTATGATTCCTTTGTCCCGATCGGACATTTGAACGCGGGGCTGTTCAGCCAGCTCCGCAAGATCGGCNGGAGTTGATTCAGTGTCAGCTGATCCATCGCACACAGTCGTTCCGTGTGTCGAATGGGGATGTTCATTGCATTGGTGCGCTCTGCGATGTTATTAGTCCTGCTGTCGTGGAGACTCTGAGTTTTGATGCGCGGACACAAACATCAGGACTCTGCAGGAATGTGCGCTAAGTAGTCTGCAGCTGACGGGCACTTCAAACGTATATTTGCCAGTTTTTTGTTGTACTTGTCCTCTGCCTTGCTCGCTTGAATCGCCCACAGGCCCAGTGCTGGCCTTCCGACATTTATCAATAATATGTTTCGTGCAATGGAAGTGCAACGCATTCGGAAACAGCTTCTTCTGCGTCGTTATGATTCCCTTGTCCCGATCGGACACTTAAACGTGGTCGGGGCTGTTCAGCCAGCTCCGCAAGATCGGCTGACCAGATGAGTCTTTTAACCCAAACCACAGATCAAACGCACGCTCGTAAAAAGCTGCATTTTCTGTCGGGGCTATTGTCCACGCAATTACTGTCAGCCTCTTATTGTGATCGAGACCAGATAAGGTTACGTGTAGCCCCCTGTACTTCGGGGCGAACGAGTGGCACATATCTAGGTAGGATATGTTATTACTATCCACACAGAGCTTTAAACCTCCAGCATAGATGCATCCCAGAACTTGCAGCTGGTTGCGCTGAATATCAGTCCCAACAAAGCCGTTTACGCTGTAATCGTTGAAGAGCTCGCAGTGAGAATTTGCATATTAGAAGGACTCCTTGTAACTTATGGGGGGTTCGTAGAAGTACCGCGTTCGAGCCCTACGCAGTGTGTGCTGTTCTGCATGAATTTCTGCATTTGCCGTCCAGTCGCATCAGGGGTACTTTCTGCGCACTGCTGAAAGCTGTCGAGCTGGATGATTCCTTTGGCTAAAGTCTTCGGGAATATTATAGCACTGCGTGTGCACAAAAACAGAGCTACGGGAGATGCGGTAGTACAAGGTCCTGTGGCGCTCTTCGAACGCACCACTCTAATCTCGGCCTTACACGGGCATTCGGCATTTAACTTGCCTTTGGAAAGCCGTGATGTACAAGCAAGAGTTGTGTTTGTGCTTCCCCTCCGCTTCGGGTCAGCCAGTAATTTGTGACCAAGTCTCACACAGAGGACACGGATAGCATCACGGGCTTCCCTAATCGTTAGCCACTGCTTTGAAGATAAAGCTTTCCAGTCTACATCCTCGAAGACATTGCAGGACACTCGGTGTATGTATTCTCGGATGTGGAGTGAACACCTCGGTTACCATCCGATGATTGATACCAGTCATTAATTTGCGGTCCATCCATAGTGTAGTTTAGTACGAGAAATGTTACATAAAAATACGCACGCCGGATTCTCATATATTACTTGGACATTAAGTGTTTACAGCTTGCGCTACGAGAAAGCTGTGCACATGAATTGCACATTCCACATCCTCAAGAATGTGCAAAGGAACTGCGGAAAGTTCCCAGAGGGGTTCCTGTGTGTCAGAATGCCTGGCTCTACATGCCGGCTTACGTCGCGTTATCGCCGACAAGCGCCTCCACCGTGGTCAGCGTCTCCTAATCGCCACAGACAGTCAGTCGCTCCTAATGGCACTTCAAAGCCATGCAGCATGCGAGACGACCTCCACATCCGCGGAGTGTGTCGAGATGCTCAACAGCCTGGCTGGGCGAGGTGTAAAGATTAAACTGCAGTTTGTCTTCGGACACTGCGGGGTACCGAGAAACGAGCTCGCCGATGCAGCTGCGAACTCAGCACATGAGTGCAGCACCAGTTATACCCTCTGGCACCAGGATGCTCTGAGCATCGCCAAGGCAAAAATCACCAAGGGTCACCGGTGTTGACGAGATTATACGCTTGGGCGACGGAGAAATCGAGGATGTGTCTCCCGCCGGCGTTGGCATGGGCATACGAGTCCCACATTGAGTGATGAGCGTTCGAGTCAACCCCAATGATATGGGCTCTCCAGGAAACGTTGGATAGCTCGAGAATAGATGCGGGAGTGACCCTGTTTGCCCGGGGGAAGTATGCCGATGTGAAGTAGGCAATCTCATCCCCTGCTTTAACGCAGACGGTGATGTGTTCGACCGCTGCGGAGACCGAGTGGGCGCGCAAGACGCTGGATAGTGCGTCTCGCACGAGAACTGCTACGCCCCCACCTTTCGCATCGCGGGCAACCGAGTAGCAATGGAAGCCGGGCAACGCTAGCCGCGAAGCTTCGTCTTCCGTGATGCGCAACTCCTGTAGGAGAATGACATCGAGGTTTAGAATGTTTGCCTTGTGTAGAAGGCTGACTTTTTTCCCAGGTGTGAGGCCTAAGATGTTTTGCTGGGTTATAAGGAGGATCGGCCCCGGATTCGGGTGCACGTCCCCAGCCCGTAGTAGGAGAGAAAGAGAATGAAATTTTCTTACGGCACGCATGCGCGCGCTCCGAGGCGGCCAAACATAAACTTTGGTGGCCACTGACGCCAATGGTCCTCGGCAGTGGTAGACAGTTGAAGCTCCTGTCGCCACCCGTTGCTGCTGGGATCCTCCCTGGCAGTACCGGGTGGCTCCTGGCTTCCCCCAAAACGGGGTACTGGTCCGGCCCACCACGTAGAGGTGGCCATTCATCGGGTCGGGAAATAGTTGGTTTTCGTCAGGAGAAGAATATTCACATTCACTACGTATTTTGGCCGTGCTTCATTTGCTTGCTTACCGTAATCCATGTCGAGACTTGCGTAGGATTCTCACAACAAAAATGGGTGAAAACCCAAACCATACTCAATTCTCTGGTGGTAACAAAGGCCTCTCAAAGGTGCAGAGCAAAAAATTTCCACAGGCTTAAGATTTCCAAAATTCACGAATTTGTAGTGCATGTGTAATGAAAGGCACGTGCAAATTGACGAGCAAAATGTTCAATGAAATGCACTTGGCGGACAAATTGCTTCACGTGATGTGCCGAATAAATAGTGCGGGCTTCTTGAGTGGTCAGCTCAATTGCTCTTTGACTTGACAAATCTTCCGGACTCCCTACAAAGCTCGCAACTACAATTGCGTAAATTAGGCAATGACACCTTGGCGATTACGAGGACAAGCCATATAAACTGAAAATAGTCCCAAAGTTACAGACAGTTGAGGCAGAACTCGGTTCGAACTGAACGCTCGTTCAAATAAATGAAACGAAACAGTATGCAATGTACCGATATGGCAACTTTGCGAAACGCTCAGGAGCTTTCTACGTCCCATAAACAATGCGACAAGGCAAGAAAAGTCTCGCTTTTTCCGTTTCCCCCCGGCAGTCTCGTGCGGCTTGTTTATTTTGCGGATTGACGTTCTGTTTACGCCCATTTCGAGTATGGAAATGGTGCCATGTTGAAGCTAGAAAGACCTTGAGGTCAAGGACGCGAGCGAGCGGCGAATTATCGTATGACCTGAAAGTACCAAACAGTGGTGCCCCCACTCCACTGCCAAATACTTGTCCCGCCTGACCAAGTCCAAATATGATACACTCCATGAGCATTTGCTTCGACTGCGTCAATCTGTCTGCCCGACCGAGGCTGTTGCCTGCGCAGGCAATGGAAGGGGAGATGGACACACTTTGGATGATATTTTGAAGGTATCAATTCATGGGAGATGCGATTGCCCACAGCCCGCCTACCAGACAAAAGTGCACGGTCGAGTCATGTTATCAACCTGTGGCATTCACCACTGAGATTTCATTCATATTGCGATACGTAGGAGAGTAAACTGACATTTCAACAGCAGAGCAATCCAAGGAAGAATACAGCCCAATACCAAAACGACTCGATTATGACTACGCAATGTTATCTGAACGATCAAGAAAATAGCATCAGGGGCTACTCTGGCGGTGGGGCAATGCAGTCCACTGTGTCTGTTATTGGATTTTCCTCTAGTCTACTCTACACTTCCGGCGTATCTCACCCAGAATTCACACTCTGAAGGATGAAATCCCACACCTCCGGCGTACTGCTAATGATATCCACATGATTGACCCCTGCAAGTTCGATTGTTCGACGGACGGGCCCGCTTTTCCGGCGGGGCGCTTGAGCCTTCGCGAACCGCTCGAGGAGATTCACGCGCTCTTCGGAGAGCATGTCAACGTCGATGTCCGCGTCGGTCTCCCACGTGCGGCACAGGGCAAGTGATTCCGTCCGGACAGTGCCATCCCCATGGTCGTCGGTGACGATTTGCGGCGAGAACACGTCGTTCGCATTGAGCGTTTGATAGATGAGCTTTTTTGTTGTCTGAATGCCTGTGCTATAAATGCAATCGATGTCGACGTCCCTCGGCGGCCGACGAAAAACGTCGAAAAGCGGCCGTAAACGCTCCAAGTGGTCCGCATAGATGCTCGCAACATTGGGATGACTGCGGATGACTTGGGGTAACTGGTTGGCGGAGTACCGCTGTGCGTTTGGTCCTTTTAGGTCACCCGAATCTCGGACGGTATTCAGAAGCGGATGAAAGAGAACACTGCGAATGCCGGCGAGTGCACGGTCGAGGAGGGATACAGACACCGTGCTCTGTGCATTCGGCTCGGCAGACTCGCGCACTTCAACGAGCACGCCCGGCTGCTTTGCGGCACGTTCTGCCTGTGTTGGTTCGGTGGGGAAGACCATGTAGAGCCCCGGCCATGAGGATAACATGGCTTGCGCACTCCATGCCGGAACCAGACGGCTTTCCGTCCCGCCAATGAGCGCCGCTTGCATGGCTTTGACTGCGCCACCGAAAGGCGCTGCGATGGTCACTATCTTCTTGATATATTTTGATTTCCAAGCCTCGTCGACATAAGTGTTAACGAAGGCCACTGTCAGGGGGCCGCCGAGGCTGTGTGTCACCATGGCAACCTTCTCTCCACTCGCGGCGTATAGTTTTTCGACCTTTTGCTTCACTTGCTCAAAGAATCCCCCGTATGCGCCAGTCGACTCCATGGAGTGATAGAGTTCGTAGCCACCGAGTCTGAAATCGAAGGGGACCACGTCAATATTGTGGCGCAATACATACTGGGGACACTGGATGGACTGTGCCGTGTCTGGTCCTTGTGTGAAGCCGTTGCGAATGGCTTCGGTGGGAGTCGGCACAGCGGGCTTTCTCGTCATATAGTCCAAAAGCTCCTTGAAATAGCTTGTCGTTTGACATGTCCAGGAGTTGCTACTATCAAGGCAACGAGTGGCTTCAATTCCATCAGCGACTGGCCGGACTTCGATTCCGGCTGGAAACTTGGCTCGCATGAAGCTTTGTGAGAAGTCATACTCACCGATACTTTGGGCCTTTGCAAGGGAGCCTGGAAGCTCTTGGGGGTACTGCATGACTTCGTATTCGAGAGAATCCACCGTGTTTGCTGATTTTGGGGCGAACAGACTCTTGACTGCGGAGAAAAACGCTTTCACCGCACTCGTGGCCGAGCCTGTTTTCCATTGGGATGTACTGTCAAGATCTTTCACATCCATGGACGGACGCTCAGGTTCCATTGGGCCTGTGGCATCTCGGATTGACAGCTTCAAGACTTCCCTCCAACAACGGTATCCCAGAAATGATGCCACGGATACCCAGCTTCTGCTCCATTCGTTCCCAGGGGAGCTCGAACAGTAGCACTCAGAGGGCAGCCAGGTGGCGTTACTACGGCGCTCCTCGAGCGCTGACCCGAGAAGGCCTGGTACAAACAAGATAGGTGTCAATCTCTCCTTTGAGCAAAGTGTCTCACTCACGGTGGCATCCAAGCAAGCATCTCCGTACACCATTTTTGCCGCGTGTGTACTTGTAGCCGATGTTATACCAGAGAAGTCTGGAAGAATGTTCATCAAATCGTTGTAAGTTTCTTGAAACTTTTTCACAAAAGTGGCTCCATTATTCTGTGCATCCGGTTGTAGGCCCTTTATAATTGCTTGACGAACTCCGACGGGAAAATAGTCCAAGAGTTTGGGGTTGTCGTTGATAAAACGGAGCGATTTTTCGCGAAACGATAGTTCCATGAATGAGAAAAGATCCGAGTTGTTTTCAGCGATAGGCTTGCGACTAGTCTTTGCGGATTTGTTTTTCGAACTATTTTGCGAATTACTTGTTTGAGTAACTGAGCGGGCAGTTTCTTTCGTTCCATTCAAACTGTCATTGCTGCTTTGTTTATATTTGCTTGTCATGTCTGGTTGAATAGTTTCTGTTGCGCTTCCACCAGCCACAAGCAGGGTAGAAAAGAGCAAGACTACACTGGAGATATGCATCATAACTCTATCCGAGTTAATCAAAAGAAAAACGTATTATTGTAAGCGCCCTTGTATGAAACAAATAATCAAGCTTCGAGCACGTAGATGAAAAGATTTAAACTGGGTACTATCAACCCCCACTATGCCGATAACTTGCACCTTCAGCTACCGTGATGAACATTTATTACTAATGAAGCAATACGCCGAAAGCTCTAACAAGGATATTTCCACAAGAAAAGTAAAGGTTGAATATTTTTTAAAATCGTTCAATAAGCATATAGCATAAGGCCTGAATAAAAGCTCGAAGGAAATAAACTAACGGTAGCGCCAGAATCGCACAGTCTTGTGTTTCTTCCAAACTGCTCTCTTGCTAGGACGGAGTTTATTGGCTTTAGAACCACGATTGCGCAGACCACGGTGTTTCCTTCCAGCGGACGTAAGACCTCTAACCTCACGATGTTTGTGGGTTGGATTGCAGATCCAGTTAATCTCTGGATCATTGCGAATAACTTGTTGCTGCGGGTCAACACAGATAACTTCGAACCATTTGTAAACGCTGTCCTGGTTTACCCAGTAGCTATTCAGCACGCGAATATTTCCGAATTTCTTACCAATTCGCTGCTCTGCGACGACACGGCTGTTCTTAACTAGTTTGCGTCCAAGTACACCTGCTGTCTTGGGCTTACCGTAGGTGATTCCCCTGTGAACAGGTCTTTTGTGGCCACCACGGCGAATTCGAACTCGATAGAGGCAATACCCTGTCTTTCTCTTGTAGCCCAATCTGCGAGCCTTTTCCGGTCTCGTTGAACGTGTCACTGACACAATACGCTTTTGGTGTCTATATTCCCATGCTCGCAGGCGTTGGAGGTAAGTCATGACTTCGCTGCCCTTCTTCCTCCATAGTTCGTTCATATAGGCGTAGGCCCCCATTGCTAAATCCTACAAAAAACAATCAAACAACAGAGGTTAAATTATCATTGCACAACGCAAAAGTAGTCATCTTGTACTAACGAATACCTAGAGGGCGAGAATAATCGATAGGAATTTCCGATAAATATATATTAAGGGAATAGTATAGGTTTCCGTAAAGGACATTTTAACTTGAAGAAAAACTGCACTCCTGCGAAGAGCATTGGGAAGTAAAAGACGCGCAATAAATTTGTAAAGCTATTGCTCAAACTCTATTGGATTAAGATTCCATCAATCTTCCTCAGTATTACACGTTTTGGGGAGTACAAAACGAATATGCACTTGCAAGGAAATTGTAAACTAAAATTGATGCTCCTGTGCAGCAGAAAGTCTTAAGAATAGCCGAATAATTTCTTCATTGAATTGAATACTTTTCTCCTTTTCCACATCTAAATTACTCTTATTGACAGGAAAATATATATGAACTACTCAGGATATTTATGGGGGCGAGCTATAAGATATTCACTTCCTCGCAATGTAAATCCTTAATTAAATAATTCTGATTTTCGTCAGTACTATATTTCTAACGCTAGCTGTGATGTGAACCCGATCTCTTACCTCAATGTGATGAGTAAGATAACAAGCCTCGCACTTATTCGAGATTGCATAAATCGCTTGGAAAAAATTGAGATAGAGCAAAAAATAATCGCTAATCATGAAACACGGTTGAGCATACCCCAAGATAAAAGTATTCAGCTTAAGATAGCTGATATTCTTGAAGACTTGCGGAACACAAAAGAGCTTGTCGAAGAAAGAAATAGTATGATTAGTGCAGGTCAGGGAAAAGAAATTTATTGCATTAAGCTAACTAATGACCTTCGTCACAAAATTATTGCCATAGAGACTGCCTTAGATTCTCTTGGTTTATCAGATGCAAAGGCAGATAGAGGAATTGTCAGTTTGTTCAAGTCTCGACATCCAGGGTCAAAGGAAGATGAGATGCAAAAACAGCAGAAGCTTGAATTGGAAAACCTCGGGCACATCCTTCGCGAAGTTAAAGACTTATTCTCCTCACAGGACTTATCGGAATCTCATTCAGTTGAACAAAAAAAGCTCAGGCGAACAACCCTAAAAAAAGCACTTCGAAAAGGATTTACTGAGTATAATATAGCAAGAAAGGATCTAGGTGAGATGGAGAAGTCAATCCAAGATGAGTCTGGTTATGGCGCGCAGATTCAGGCCATTGAAAAAAAAGAACAGTCTATTGATAGAAGCATTGACTTTTTAATAGCGGGCGCGAGAAATCTGGCAGAGTATGGAAAAAACTTTAGAGAAGAAATCGGTACACAAACAGAAATGCTTATATCATCTTCTGAACATGTTACAAAATCCCTTGGCAGAATGGGAGTCTTGAAAAAACGTCTAGATAGGATAATTGGTGACAGGTCTTCGCAGAATATTTTCTTAAGCTCGCTGTTCTTTCTTGTGTTTCTAGGTTTGGTCGGCTATCTCGTGTATGAGCTCGTAACATTTTTCGTATGAATGGCTTATAGACTACTCCGAGTATCCAGTAGTCCAGTATAGGACTACTGACGATTAGTCCTGTATATGCCGTGTACTGTATGTACAAAGTATTTTGAATCGTACAAAAATAAACAAATTTTACCGAGTTTTATTATCTGCTAATATGAACATTCCTTTGAGCTATGCCTATAAGCTTGAAGGCCAAGACATTGACGATGGTATGGAAAATTATGAAGCTGAAGAGAAGACATTGGCAGACGAAGCACTTGCGCAGCTCGAGGAAGGCATAGAGGAAAGTGATTTCGCCTCATCTTTTAAAGTTTCTGGTACTAAGAAACCGTCAGGTGTTCCCGCTGAAAAGCTTTCTATTACGGACGGACAAGATGTGGTAGGCAACAATCAAAATGAATTGAGTGCTGCTCTTTTAAAAATTATTGAGGAAAACTTCAATTGTGTTAAAAATTCCAAAAGCAAAGCGGACACGCGTCTTAAAACTGAACGCTTGAAGTTGTGCATGTACAGCTTATTTCTACTTGGGTTCAAAGGGGAAGGATGTGAATACGAAGAGAATCAGTTGCTTCATTTGGTGAATACTGCGTTAGAGGAAATTAATGCCACTCTTACTCAGAAGAGTGCGAAACGGTCACGGATATCAAAAAACAAAAATGTCGAGCCGAAGACCGTGTCATCGGAGGTACAGGTAATTGATAATCGCCGACTTGCTACGACTGAGATAGTGTCGAACAAAGGACTCACACGTCTTCGTCCTAAGGATAGAAAGAATCCTCGACTCAACCAACGAAGAAGATACAAGAGAGGATTGAAGAAAGTACGGAGCAGCCAAAAATCTTATAAACCGGAAGACAAGTCTGGATTTAGCGGTGTTAAGGTCATTCGTCCGCACATTATCCGCAGCCAGGGGCTTAAGTAAAGTTCATTGCCTGGTAAATATGTGTATTCATCTATTAGCTTGCTGTTGGCATGCAAACTGATTGCACCGAGTGTGGTTTGGGTTTTTGTCGCTTGACAATCGCCCTGAATTCTCACACCTCATATCCAATTTCACATACTTATACTATACATTTATTCGCACATGTACCGCCTTGGACAGAAAAGTATTCAGCAGCTCTTCCAAAAAAGCTGTGGAACTCGATTGAAGACGGCGATCCGTCATTCAAGCGTGAGCACTGCCGCAGAGCATAAAGGCCGCGTGGGGTATGTTTCCCAGGTTATCGGTGCCGTCGTGGATGTGTATTTTAATCAAGGTGTGCCGCCAGTGCTGACTGCTCTCTCGGTTGCCGACATTGGCGCCGGTGAGTCTCTCACATTGGAGATTGTGCAGCACATTGACACAAATACATGCCGATGCATCGCCATGCAAACAACAGACCTTCTCAAGCTCAAAACACCCGTTACATCCACCGGCGACCAGATTTCAGTGCCCGTCGGCAGAGAGACGCTCGGGCGCATTTTCAACGTCATGGGAACCGCCATCGACCAGCGAGGACCGGTCAAAACCGACAAGAGACTCCCAATTCACGCGATCGCCCCAAAGCTGTCAGACCAGAGCGGGGCCGATGCCGTCCTCACCACAGGCATTAAGGTCATCGACCTCATTTTGCCCTACTGCAAAGGAGGTAAGATCGGTCTCTTCGGCGGTGCCGGCGTTGGTAAGACGGTTATTATCATGGAGCTCATCAACAACATCGCAAAAGGCCACGGTGGCTTTTCAGTGTTTGCCGGCGTGGGCGAGCGAACCCGCGAGGGAACCGACCTATACCTCGAGATGATGACGTCGAAAGTCATTGACCTCAAGGGTGACTCCAAGTGCGTTCTCGTGTACGGCCAGATGAACGAGCCCCCCGGTGCCCGTGCGCGTGTCGCCCAGAGCGCGCTCACCATGGCCGAGTACTTCCGCGACGTTGAGAACCAGGATGTGCTGCTTTTCATCGACAACATCTTCCGCTTCACGCAGGCAAACTCCGAGGTGTCTGCCCTCCTGGGCCGAATTCCGGCCGCCGTCGGGTACCAGCCCACCCTCGCGGAGGACTTGGGAATGCTCCAGGAGCGAATTACCTCCACAAAGAAGGGCTCCATCACGTCAGTGCAGGCGGTGTACGTCCCGGCCGACGACATCACCGACCCGGCGCCGGCGACGACCTTCTCACACCTCGACGCAACAACCGTACTGGACCGATCCGTGGCGGAGAGTGGGATTTACCCCGCCGTCAACCCGCTCGAGTGCGCCAGCCGAATCATGGACCCGGATGTCATCTCAGTGGACCACTACAACGTCGCGCAGGACGTCGTCCAGATGCTCACCAAGTACAAGGAGCTCCAAGACATCATCGCAGTGCTCGGGATCGACGAGCTCAGCGAGGACGACAAGGTCGTGGTCGACCGCGCACGCAAGGTTTCCAAGTTCCTCTCGCAGCCCTTCACCGTCGCGGAAGTTTTCACCGGCATGAAGGGCCACTACGTCAAGCTGCCAGACATTATTGAGAGCTTCGGTGGCTTGCTCATGGGTAACTACGACCAGATTCCAGAGATGGCGTTTTACATGGTTGGCGGAATCGACACGGTGCTCGAGAAGGCGAAGAAGATGGCAGAGGAGGCCGCAGAGATGGATAAGGTCCGACGCGCCCGATCGGCGAGCGAGACTGCGTAAGGACGAAAAACAGTATGAATGTGTTCCTCGTTACGACGTATAAAACAGTGAAATTATCTGAAGCATACACTCATTTTACCCAACGAAAGGTCTCGCGAGGGTACAAAGCTTGTTCTATATTGGTGCTCATTGTTTATTGTACGTTTCGATTCGATATTTCATACATGAAGTCACGTTGATTGGACTTGACTTGCTGGGAGCCACTGCGATAACAATCTCTCCAAGGTGAAACTCCTCACTTTTTGTGATTTTCATTACGCACAGTGACGACCTGAAAGTTTATCTGTTCAAACGCTCTTATTTGAGGTCTCAACTAAGTGAATGATTCGAACCTCCCTATGGTGGGCTTTCCACATTCGTCATTTTTAAAAGTCAATTTGTAAAGTTCAAGCAAATGCGAATTCCTGACGAACAAAAAATCTGCGTGCGCAACCTCCCAAGCGGCATCACCGAGGACGAAGTCCGCAACTTCTTCTCCAGCTGCGGCGAGGTCGTCGACATCTTCCTCAAGGACAACGGCGCCGACACCTTCGGGTTTGTCGGATTTGACAACGTGCCATCCCAGCAGCAGGCGCTCGCCTTCGATGCTCGCGACTTTAACGGCATGACGATCAAGGTCGAAGCGAAGCGCATCTTCGGCGCCCCCGGGGCTGCCGGCGGCCGCGGTGACCGCGACGCCAACAAGGTCTTTGTCGGAGGCCTCACGATGGAAACCCCCGACGACGACGTTCGGGAGTACTTTGAAAAGAACGTCGGCACTGTGACCGACTTCTACCGCGCGCGCAACGGCGTCTTCGCCTTTGTCGGATTCAGCAACAACGACGACAAGAACGCTGCCATCGCCAAGACAGGCTCAGACATCGGCGGCTGCTCCATCCGCGTCGAGGCCAAGGGCGGGCGCCCGTCCCGCTACGACCGACCGGAGCGCGGCGGCTACGGCGACTCATACCCGCCACGCCGCTTCGATGACCGCTCGCCACCCCGCCGCCGGTACCGCGACGAGGAGGAAGAGGCCCCACGCTACCGCAGACGCTCTCGCTCACCGCCGCCAAGACGCGGCCGGGACTACTCCCCATCGCGCTCGCCCGAGCCCCGCAGACGTGACTCGCGCAGCCCACCCCGCCGCCGGTACCGCAGCCGATCATAGGCGCACTCTGTCACTTTAGTACAGCTTTGAACATTTACGTATAGATAGGATATATTTTCTTCGCGAGACGGGCGAAGCGTCAGCGTTTGTGCGCATGTCAAGTCGATTGTGTGTTTTCTGTATACTACGAGATAGATCAAATGTGCGCTGGGATGAGACGGTCAAGCACATCGGCCAAATACTCGTGCCGTCGAGGGCGTTGTCTTTTCCGAGTGTGAGTTGAGCGGTGAATGCCCGTCAAGCTGAAATTGTGCGTCCCGGAGAGAATATGCGAACGTTTTCAGCAAAAGTGGAATGAAAATGCTCGACGGAGACACTTGATTATCGCATGTTCAGATCACCAGCTTCGACGTTTTCTCTCACTTGCCTCACGCCTGGGCTGGAAGTGGATTATACCAATGCCCAAAATTGAAGCATCTCCTTCACGGCGGAACACGTCAGCATTCTATGACAATCATGGTCTGCCATGACTTGCGTTCCACTGTCGACAGCTTTACCTTATGCAGACTGAACTTGTGAGCAGCTTTACTCCCACGCTATCTCGCCTTCAAGCCGTGCGTGTATTCCCCTGGTATGGCGATATTATGTTCAGGCTTGTGGCGCAGTTTATTCTACTTTCCCTGGAGTGTGCAATTAGAGTACGCACACATGCTTAGCTGTGGAAAGTTTGAGGCCACACGAATGACCTAGGTATTGGACTCGGACCTCGCCAGCAGCCTTGTCAGAGTCACATCATTCAGCACCAAGCTCATGAAATCATCCGTTTCTCACTGTAGTCCATGTTCGTGAGCTCCATCAATTCCGCGAAAGACCAATTGGCCTTTCTTGACATGCTCCGGACAATGGCGCATCACTTCTCCAAGCAAGCTATCCATAGGCTCCCCCCTCGTTGGGCAGCTCCAACTGCTTGGGCATGCTTGCTGGGCTGTTGACCGAGGCCGTGACCTTGATCGCAAGTCTGCTGGTGTAGATCATGCCATCCAAAAGAGGCCTGATGGTTTATCCACCGCGGATACCATGCCTCCTGCATTTAGTCCCTCTGGAAGAGCAGGGAAGGGGGTCCACAGAATTATTGTTTCTGCAACGTGCAAGTTCGCACCAATGCGTTAAAAGGTCCAGCAGAAAATTGGCCTATCAAAGAGCGCACACTATACATTTGCCGCTACCAGTATCACTATGGCGGACTAACATTGGTCCTAAGCACTTTTTCTCATTTGCCGGCGATGGCATCGGCGGGCTTGACTGGNAAACAGACGATTTGCGGAGACGCTGATGAGCCGAAAGACATTGAAGAATGGAAAGGCGTGAAAATCGAGGGTGGTGAGGTAATTGAAATAGAATGGCGCAGTTCTTGGCTCATGGGACCACTCTGCGTAGAATGGCTCCCTTCCTCTGTGAAGGAATTGGTGGTCAGCAGGAATCGTCTCGCCGGTACGCTTGATTGGGCTTTACCAACATCTATGAAATGGTTAGATCTCAGCCACAATTTGTTCGATGGATCGATCAGCTTGGAAGCATTGCCAGAGAGGATGGAGTTTTTAGATGTTTCCGACAATAAGTTTTGTGGGGTAAACCTAGCGAGTCTTCCAGATACGCTGAAGAAAACGCTGATTTTTAGCGCTTATAGAAACAAATTATCCGGTAGCGTTGATTTAACTCGATTACCGGCAGCGTTGGTACGACTTTATCTCATAGACAATCAGCTGAGTGGCCCTGTTGTGCTGACGCAACTTCCAGGCAATCTCAAACGCCTTCATCTCGGAGATAATCAGTTCAACGGATCTCTTGACCTAACGCAATTACCGCCGAGTCTGTCCGAGTTGATTTTGGACAATAACGCCTTTTCTGGCACAGTGGATCTCAGTCAGCTCCCACAACGACTTGAAAAGTTATATCTCTCAGAGAACGACCTTTCAGGTGAGGTTTTTATTTCCCATGAGCTCTTTGACGGAGTTGATGTTCGGAATACGAAAATAATCAAGCGGCTGATTGAGTGACCGAACGCGCTAAATTATTCAGTAGATTATATCGAATAGTAGACTATAGAATATAATATGACGGTAGTGGTAAATGCAGGAAATGAAACACTTTGCGTGCCTTTTTTCTTTCAAAATGTTCCACAACCATTTTTAAGTCATCCAGATGTGCGGAGGACGTTATCACCGGCGATGGTTTTTCGAGCACGATTGCTGGTTGATTGTCTGGTGGGAGTGCATCTATCCTCGCCCAACTTCCCTTTGCATCGACGCACGCGAAAATCCTGGAATGTTAGGAGTAATATGAGTTCACTGAGCTATAGTATACATC
>LFNC01000076.1:0-36163 GCA_001235845.1 Perkinsela sp. CCAP 1560/4 | reverse complement strand
AGCAATTCACTTATATCGACCGCTTGTGGTCGAAGCAACGCTCGAGAGATCGAACTTGCAAGGCTGCGATAAATATCATCACAAACATCTCGATGCATCCCCAGAAAATGAATCGGGAATTTGCTGTTTCAGCAGATTCTCTCTGAATACGTTCGCGATTACTGAGGTAATTTTGTTCGTTGCGAATTTCTTTCAGTCCACTAGTGATGCGCAGAAGGTTTGCTTCCATGTCTTCTATGCCTTGTGACTTGCGTGGATTAAGACCATCACCAACCACGCTTTGCACACTTTCTTCTCCCTGTGTTTGGCTCATGAATGAAATAGTCGCTGGCCGTGTGTTGTAATTTTTAAAGCAAGTACAATACTTCCCTGTGGAAGATGCGCGGAAAAGTAATCGCTCGTCTTGCGAGGCTGAGGCGCGATAAATTTCCTTCTGTTCTGGATCGAAAGCAGTTGCTTGAACATCATTGCCATCTGCCACATTATAGTGAATGAACATCTTATCACCAGTGGAGAAAACTTCATCGTAAACGCACTCCTCACCTCCTGGGAGAATTTGAAAGCTAACCATGCTTGAAGTGAGAGCTTTGAAAAGTGGAGCGTTAATCCAACCAATAAAGATCGACGAGAACATGAATGATCAAGTACTTCAACGTGGAAAAGGGCAAACGTCATATATCCTATCATTTGAAAATGGATGCATTGCACTGGTTATGTCTCTATTTCATGGATTNAATGCTCGTCAAGAGAAAGCTACGCATCTTTAGCCAATTCCTTGTGAATTCGAAAGCCAAATATTTTCGGTACGTATTGGGAAACTGTCTGATTTTCCTCGGCGTCTACTCGCTGGTGGTGCGCCAACAGGTATAAATGTGGGAAGGTTGTACCGAAAAACGCACCATCAACCTGCCGGTAGCGGGAGTTACGCGGGTTGTAAACATCTTGACACCTCGGACAGAAGAACATAACGTGAGATTCACCGAGTGTATCACTGATGCCCACGGGCAGACAATCTTGACCTTTACAAAGATGCCGTGGACATCTCTCAAACTCACCTTCCTTATACATGATATCCATGCGCTTCATGCCGGCTTGCGTGAGTATATAGCGAGCGTGAATGAGTCCGTATAAGACCTCAGCATACTTCTCAATGCGACCCGTTGAAGCGGAAGGATTGTCGACGGGCTCGTAGTCGAGAATGATGTCCAGCGCAAGACGGTAATGGGGAACAAGAGCATTCAAGCCCGTGAGATTGAATTCATCCTTGATGTATTCCACATCGACTGCACAGAAAAGGTTTTGGTTTCTGTCTTTCGAGCAAAACCATTCAATCCATGAGTCAAAGCTTTCAGCTGCGCTCGCGGCCGCATCTTCATATGAGCTCATTGGGAATTTATGAAAACTAAATAGCACTAAAATGATAGTGGAATCTAAAGATAATACATTAAGGTGAAATCACAACAAACAGCAATTCACTTATATCGACCGCTTGTGGTCGAAGCAACGCTCGAGAGATCGAACTTGCAAGGCTGCGATAAATATCATCACAAACATCTCGATGCATCCCCAGAAAATGAATCGGGAATTTGCTGTTTCAGCAGATTCTCTCTGAATACGTTCGCGATTACTGAGGTAATTTTGTTCGTTGCGAATTTCTTTCAGTCCACTAGTGATGCGCAGAAGGTTTGCTTCCATGTCTTCTATGCCTTGTGACTTTCGTGGATTAAGACCATCACCAACCACGCTTTGCACACTTTCTTCTCCTTGTGTTTGGCTCATGAATGAAATAGTCGCTGGCCGTGTGTTGTAATTTTTAAAGCAAGTACAATACTTCCCTGTGGAAGATGCGCGGAAAAGCAATCGCTCGTCTTGCGAGGCTGAGGCGCGAAAAATCTCCTTCTGTTCTGGATCGAAAGCAGTTGCTTGAACATCACTGCCATCTGCCACATTATAGTGAATGAACATCTTATCACCAGTGGAGAAAACTTCATCGTAAACGCACTCCTCACCTCCTGGGAGAATTTGAAAGCTAACCATGCTTGAAGTGAGAGCTTTGAAAAGTGGAGCGTTAATCCAACCAATAAAGATCGACGAGAACATGAATGATCAAGTACTTCAACGTGGAAAAGGGCAAACGTCATATATCCTATCATTTGAAAATGGATGCATTGCACTGGTTATGTCTCTATTTCATGGATTGATTCCGAAAAATATGTTGATTTATTTTAGAAGAGGGCTCTTGGGCGGACGAAAAAAAGCGTTTCTTCCGTATTTTTCGCGAATGTAGTTATCGTAAAGCATAAACTTCCTGCAGCTTCCTGCCCCGCAGTTGCACGGAATAGCATCGTCTGCGGCACAGAATGTGGCATAGTTCATCGTCATCTTTTCTCCTTTTGCGATCGGCTTGCAAGCGACAATGTCAAGGGAGTGCATTGTGTTAAACGTGAGATTTGGCTCGCAGTTATGCAAAATAGGAGTCCACTTCTTGTGATCAGCATCACGCACTACGAATACATGCATATCAGGGGACAATGGCCAAGTGAAACTACGAGCAAGCTTCTCGGAAAAGAATTTGTTATGTTTCGCAAGGTAATCCTTTGTGCATATGCTTACTGCTTCACCCTCCCTTTTGAAAACGATATCACCTCTACGAATGTCCGTAAGAGCAACACAATGATAGCCGTGCTTCGGAGTAAAATGCACGGTGTAATTACCTTGCTTTCTCTTGTGAACCATAAGGGCTGCCTCTATGAGAGCTTGGGTAGCTTCACGATGACCAAAGCATCGATTATTGTACCGAAGTATCCAATCTGCAGAACCCTCTGCTCCTGGGGGGTACATTATTCCCGGATTTGGATTAATCTCAAGGAAATATACTTTGTTTTGTTTGCGACAAATACGCAGGTCGCTTCGTGCAATCCCAACCCCACCTAACATAACGTCAAAAGATTCTTTTCCTATCCGCATGACTTCTTCATAAGCCGGGTCATCAACGTCCATCGGAATCCACTCTATTTCGTCATATGTTTTCCATTTGAGGTCAAAGTGTTTAAAGTCTTCTCCCTCACAGAAACGCATTTTCACAGGCGGAAGTACTTTTGTACCTTCCGTAGTTTGCAACGCAAGAACGGTGACCTCGTCTCCGTCAATAAATTGCTCGACAAGAGCGCCGTGAAAGCAATCGACCATTTTGTTCACTTGCTGATTGAGCTGTTGAATAGTAAAGCACTTACTCTCTTTAGTCATGCCAACGGAATTGAACCCATGGGGATGCTTCACAATCATAGGGTACTTTAAAGGATGGTTATCAGTGATCGAGGTATCATCACATTCAGCCATGTCAAGCTGGCAGAGTTTTCTCTGAAGCTCGTTTATACTTTCGAAGCGATTCCCTAAAACGGTCCAATCCGGAACGGGAATATTGCTGTAGAACGCCTGCATCTTCATTTCGAGCTTGCTGGGGTCGTAGTGATTCAAGTCTGCTCCAGTGTACGGAACATTGAATTCCTCAAGCGCACGGAGTACATCCTCACCGGCGCGATCTTCGTCTTTGGCACCGTCACATAGAACGAAAAAGCAATCGTACTTTTTCGAATGAACTAGAGATCGAATCTCCTGATATGACGTGGCCTTATGGAGGAACAACGTTTCAAAGATATATTCATTTGACCCGTTGAAATAGTGAGCTGGTGTTCGTTCATAGTCGTCTAGCTCGGTAAGTGCTTGTATGCATGCACCAGAAGGATCATCGGGCTCTTGATCTTCTTTGAATCCCTGGTCAGAAAATGACGTTTTCTCTTTCTGCTGATGCTTGTCCTCCTCTTTCCGATAAGCACTTACTAGTACGCCTATTCTCATTCGCACGCTAAAAACTTAAACACAGAATGATCGAGCTAAAACGTGAAATTAAGGATGTCAGTAACCAAGACAGTATAAAAAAAAGATTTTCTTACGAAGAGGCTTGTTGAACAATCATTGTATTGAGGCGAAGTATTCAGTTTTGATAAGTTTTTCGCTATGAGGGCTGAGTGTGTCGAAATTTTTAGGAATAGTAAAAAAATAACCATAAGTTCAATGCAAAATTATAGTTGTTATGCCATTCGAACATAAAGTTATTCTAATCTATGATATCTGCATCTGATTTCCATGAACATAGATGACAAAATAAGAAGTTCGCACCGAAAGAAACTGTGTATTTCAAGAATAATCTGAATAATTTGTGTTGAGCATTTCTCGTCATTCATACATTCTACAATGGAGGATAAACGCGAGGAAAACCAGCTTTCCTTTCAATCAAGCTTCGTAAGTAACAGCGGCTCTGCTGGTTTTGCCCCCCTTGTGTCGTCTATGAGGAATCAGAAAAACGTTGTGGTAATGACTGCGCAGCAAAGCAGCTCAATGGCTCCACCAGTTCCTGATAGTACCACAATGATATACCCAACAGCTTCTGCAGATGCACCTAGAGGACACATGAAAACACTGCCTGATTCTGAGAACGCTAAGGCATATATCGAAAGGAAAAAGGAAGGCCTGCTCAAGATTTTACGTAATTGTGAATCAAAAGCATCCAAGAGGACACGAGCTGAACACGACGGCCGTAACCTTACTATGGAAGAGGTAGAATTCCTTGCTTCTCAACCCAAAAGAATAAAAGCTGCGATGCATCCGGATTTCGCCTTGCCAAAAGAATTTCCACGAGACGAGTACGGTGTAGAAGTAGGGAACTATTACGATGGCGTTCGTTTTATTCGTGATGCGATACGTCAATGTGGTGGGGCTATTCCACTCGACCGACTTGAAACTCGCATTGGGGCAACCAAAGATCTAAAGGAAAACATCGGAAATATTCGACAATTCCTCGATATCCATGATGTTACCTTTGCTATAGATAGCCTCGAGAGTAATAATACGGATGTAGCAGGACCGAACACCTTGTTCGTATATATTCGTGATGAGCCTCCCGCAGTTGAGGAAGTGCCTACATTTCAAGAGATGCACTGTCCTGACTGTGGATTGGAGATAAAAGGCTTGGTTCTTCCTAAACATCGTGGAAGTAGAATATGTATATCTTTGCAACTTATGAAGGGCAGTGAAGGAGAGAAGACTACGCCGATAATGCGACTTGCTGCTATTTCGCTGTATGTCAGTGAAACAGGTACGAGCATCGATGATGGTGATATAGATGACTTTGCACAAGCTATAAACGAGGCAGGTGACGTCCCACGCTACAGGTACTCCAGCCGCCAACAGTTCAACCATCTTGTTCTTAGAGCTATTAAAGTTGTCCGCAACAAATGGACATCGCTGAGGAGCTGCTCATATGTAAAAGAAATATTTCCGTTCCATGAGGAAGACCGAAGCTTCATTCACTTTTTTCAAGTCCTTGGAAAAAACATGAAGCGTCTGCCGTTGTCCTGGATAGATATGGGTGAGATTGAAGACATGTGCGGAACAGTACTGATAGATGTGAAAGATTCTTTTCCACCCCCTCCACGACCGGCAGATCCCGAAATCGCGCCCACAAACCAGTATCCCGGTCTTCTCTTCGCAGAAGAACTGGTCAACGATGAAGAGGATATCAATTCCGAGGTTGAGATTGAATACAGTGATGATGAAGCCACCCAATTTGAGTACGCAGCAATGCCGTCGATGGCACAGCTTATCCTATCCGTTGGCAATGCGTCAGCATCTCATGAAGTGCTAGAGTCTCTCAAGGCACACACACCTGTTCTAGCAGGAAGTGCTAACCAATTTATAAAAACACGCCCCGACAGCGCTTCGGCTGCTCAAAACATGGAAATTCAAGAGATTAAGCAGCGCATCTTGAGTGAGTCGTCAATGGCCCTTCCCAGAAATCGAGAAAAGCCTGTTGATTCATCGCGAAACGTGTCCTTTTTTAATGGGTAATCGCTCCCTATTAGTTGCGGACTGGCACTCATATAAGTTAAACTCGACTTCTGCTTCTGCATTGTAAGTTCATTGCTTTATTTATGTTATACTAATAAGATATTTTCATGTCTGGGCAGAAACCCAACATATGGGCGGAGGAATTTGAAAAGGCGGACTACACAAAGAAAATTGCCGAATACTACGGCAATATATTCGAATGGGATGTTCGATATAAATCCTTGGATAGTTTTATAACTACCCTCCAGAGACAACTACCGATCTGTCTGCGGATCCGCGGATCTAGCGAAACCTTGGAAGACTGCGTATGTGCCGTGCAAAAGCTTGGTAATAGTCTTGCGGAAATCGCTCAAGATGCACTATTGACTGTCCTGACTGAGGTAAATTCGGAAGGTTCTCATAATGTACTCGTCCATCAAGTTCAATGGTTGAAAAATGCGAATCAGCAAAGTCTGGTAGAGGCGTGGCAAATAAACGTGCCCCAAAAGGCTCTCAATCTCCCACAAGTCAAGCCGTTTTACAATGATATAATTGAAAAGATTAACTTGGGATTCATGACTCGACAGGAATCAGTCAGCATGATACCGGTTTTTCTGCTTGACATTGCACCAACGCATTCCATTCTCGACATGTGTGCAGCACCGGGTAGTAAGACAACCCAGGCGCTGGAGATGCTCTCCAGACATGGAGACAAAAGCAATTCAGGATTCATCATTGCCAATGATGTAAGCTATCAGCGCCAGTGGGTAATGATACATCAGTGCGGCAGACTAGCATCAAACTTGGAACACCTGATCGTCACAAAGCATTGTGGCATGAGCTTTCCATTGGGCATGCAGTTCGATCGGATCATTTGCGATGTTCCATGTACGGGTGACGGCACGCTTCGAAAGTCTATGGATCTGTGGAAAAGATGGAAATCCTCAGAGGCCTTTCATATGCACCGACAACAGGTGGGCATTCTGAAGCACGCCCTTAGGTGCCTGCGCCCTGGTGGCCGCCTTGTGTATAGTACATGTTCGATGAACCCTATCGAGAATGAGGCTGTTCTGCTTCATTGCTTGGCACCGCTCAGCGAGGAATACTCCATTGTTGAGTCTGCATCGAACATTCCCGAACTTCACTATGTCCCAGGAGTCGAAAAATGGAAAGTCATGGACGACAACTTGAAGTGGTACACGTCATTCGATGAAATTGAAGAAGAGCGGGCTACACGCCTCCGCATTACCGAGTCTATGTTTCCGCCGAGTGAATCGGTCATACAAAATATAGCTATCAAGAACTCTATTCGAATTCTACCTCATTTCCAGAATACCGGAGGCTTTTTCATTGCAGTGATTCAAAGAGCACCACAAGGCGATGGGAATGAAACAAGTCGAAGAGTGAAAGCTCACAAGAAACCGCATTTTATAGAAATTGCCCCGCGCAATAAGGAAATTCTCGAAAAGCGGCTTGGTTTATGCAGCACATTTCCCTGGGAAACCCTTTTGCAGCGACCAGATGAGGGAAAGCGTCTCAAGGTGTTTAGAATGGTGAGAGAGGCAGCGGCATTTATCGCCCGCAATCCGTCCTTGAACTATCAGCATGTTGGAATGAAGGTGTTTGAGATCCGATTGGATGGCTCAGACAGCGTAACTGTTTATCACGAGGGCGTAGATATTATAAAGCCGTACCTTCCAGCTGAAAAGATTATACAGATGCAGCCATCAGAGGTGCACCGAATGCTCAGCACACCATCCTCGAGCGTGAAAGATATCTCTGAGCAGGACTTGCTATATGACAAGCTCGAGAATGTTCGTGATTTTTTTATGGCTTCGACAATTACTGCGTCAGGCCAGCACATCGATGTGGCTTTCAACTGGAATCGTTTCCTTGGATGCTGGAAGGCCAGTATAGGTGACTTGGAGGAAAAACTCCTTCTTGAGTCCCTTAGTAGTAAAAGCGCATAGGTTCACATACAACCTCTTATCCGTGTAGGTTGATAAGCTTCTTCAGATATACTGAACTTATTCTACAGAAATCAAATGCGTCGTTTTCTACAGACCTATATCTAGTTTGATCAATGTTCACGGATTGCTGCGTATTATGGGAGAGATCCGAAGCAAGTGCTTTTTGCATGGTTAGCCCGCGAAGAAGTCGACAGAGTTGTTTATCTAAGAGTCTAATTCAATCAGCAAAGGAGTATACGTCTATTCTCATAGTCGTATTCTCTTGTGCAAGATGGACCTCTGCATAATCATCTGCAGAACAAGCGAATCTATACCGAGACATTCAAGTTTTCTCTCATTATGCACTAAGTTTTGGAATTGATATCGATCTGATATTCTAAACTGATGGGAATTCATCAGTAGAAATCTGCGTGCAGCTCCGTAGAAGGCTCAGCCGATAGGACAGGGTGTTTTGACCTCTGAATAGGCACTTTGACAACACCATCGGATTTTTTAGGAGAAGCCACGCAAAAAGACAACGAGCGAAACATAAGTTCGCCCCAATTCATTATCCCGATGGAAAAGGAGCACGCTACGCTCTTGACCGCGGCCAGGCAGGGTTTATTGAATGGAAGAGGACTACTTTACTTCACCAATGACAAGCCTACCCCCCCCCCCTCCCAATAGTCGGAAAAGAGTGTGTTGAACGTTGCTGGTACTTGAAGCACTGTAGTTATGGCTATTGACCGAGGGCGGCCTTGCAACATTGACACGCGATATATCCCATCATAACACAAAGTAGGCAAATACAGAAAGTATTGTACAAATATGTATTCTATCAGGCCAAAAAAAGGGTCTTTCTTCATTCTTCCCGTTTTCGTTTGAACAAACCTTCACGTAAGCGGTGATCGATAAGATTCAAAATAACAGCGAAACAGAGCTGCTTTGTAGCCCAAACTATGTAAGTATTGCATGCTAACGAAAAGTCTTCTATGCAACTGTTCGTTCCGTGTATTCATACAGTAACTGTCGGTGTCCATACCCATACACCAGCGTTTAATAATCGAGCCCCCGTCTCCAAAAGTTTTTTGGACTTTGTAACCAAGCCAAAGAGTAGTGTTCCTGCTCGCCCATTAATCGAAAGAAGATGGCCAGGATGATAATCGGTGTTAGGGATACATGCAACAGACAGTCGATCGTGAAAGCAAGGGCAACGGTGTATACCAGCCAGCGGTGTGTTGGCCAAAGGCGGCCCATAATGTAAAAAACGGTCATAATTCCAGCAAAGAAGGCTGCAGCTGGCATCTTCCATCGCAACCAAGTCCAATATCGTGGCATCTCGTCTAGATTCTTTGCCATCCACTTAGGAAGCAAAGAGTAATAGAATTTACTTGAGTCCCCAACGAGATTCCGATAACGTTTGTCCACCGTTGGAGCCTTAGTGACCCAGAGATAAGCGTCATCGATTTCCTTCATTTTCGCCATATCTCCCTTCCCTTCTTTTACGAAGTTTGGATGGTAAGTTTGCGCAAGACTGTGATATTTCTCTCTCAGCACATTCAGCGGAACTCCTTTTTGAACACCTAGAACTCTCCACGGATCGTATTTCACAGTTGATTCACAAAACAAGGAAAAGGAATTTCGAATCATTTAGTGTAATGTTAATAGTGAAATAGATTAAATTAGCGCTTGCCGAAACCGCCAATGATTGAAAACTTGCGAATATCTTCCTATTCTACTTATCTCATCTCGTCATGCTAAATTTTAACAAATCGATTAATGCTAGCCTATATGCCCATAAGTATAGCAGCAAATAAAGTAGAGTGACTGCGTTTCTTTCGTATCTCCCTTTCAGAAAAGCAATGGTGCTAGAATTAAAACAACCAGGCTGACTTTTTCGTTGCGATACGAAATTCTCGACAACGGTTCCTTTGGGAGTTATGTTGTGGCAAGTTTCTCCATGGGCAAGATGAATTTTCTATAGGATGTGGATGCAAAACTGTTGCACAAAATCTCTCACTTTTGACCCTTAAAGTAAATAAAGTTACTTCTGTTACAGGTCGTATTGATCTGGTCAGCAAGCAGAAAATTAAACTTACGTATTTAAGACTTCAATTTTCCTTTCGTGTAACTGATGGAAGGATGCCTTATTTACGCAATACTTTGACAAAATATTAAAAGAGGAAGGAAATATCTGTATCTAGCAATGGGGCTACAACGAGCCATGACAAATTATGATTTAGTGTACGATCGAATGATGGTTAAAAATAAAAAAGTAGATTGGCTATCCAGGACATTTTATAACGGAAGACGATCATAATTAGTTCTTATACATTCATAGTTTCATCTGATTTGAAATGCTTCTTGCTTAGGAAGGGATTCTCGAGAAACCATTTTCTCGCAGCAGTACAGCAAAATAAATGCTTTAGCTAAAGATTCGTCAGTTATGCAGTCGACCGATTTCCTGTAGCAGCAGAAGTTTTCTCAGTTTAATAATACGCTTATACGTACGATCTCTCATTTTAACAATCGTACTAATTTTCCACAAGGCAGCAACGCAGGTAGTTAGAGTTCATTTTGTTCTGCCTATGGTAATAGTTGGTTTGTTGAAAGTAAGTCAACCGTATAATCTCCGAAGTTCTTGCTTTAATTTCGCAGAACGTCGGTAATTTTTACTCTTGAGTGATATTTCATAAGATAGTGCATGAGTTTCCTCATGAGAAAAATCTGCCTTGAGAAATATTTTACAAAGCTGCTGTCCCAACTTCTCTTATTACTAATATCGATGTCGGTTGTTAGTGACGCTTGCGCAGAGCTTTATTCCCCGTCAGCGGCCTTCTTCGGAGCTATGGGTGCTACATCTGCCCTAGTATTTGCGAATCTTGGATCTGCATATGGCACAGCAAAGTCGGGAGTAGGTGTGGCGCATCTTGGAGTGTTGCACCATGACCGGATAATGCGTGGAATCGTTCCAGTTGTTATGGCTGGAATTCTTGGAATTTATGGTCTTATTGTCGGAGTGATCATTAACAATAACATTAAAGCTGATGGTACCTACCCTCTATTTTCCGGATATCTTCATCTTGGCGCTGGTTTGGCTGCCGGTTTGTCGTCGCTTGCAGCGGGTTTGGCCATTGGAATTGTGGGCGATACGTCTGTCAGGGCATACGCAAGACAGGACCGTATTTTCGTTGCCATGATCCTCATGCTGATCTTTGCAGAGGCTCTTGGTCTATATGGGCTTATCATTGCCCTTCTGATGAACAACCAGGCAGTTAAGTATACCCCTCCATCATATTGCAGCGTCTAGGAAGCATCATGTTAAAAATGCCTTCAAAAACCTTCTTGATTAAAGCCAACTTCCCTTAGCTTAGCACTTATGTTATTGGGTTTCTTCATTATCGTCAAAAATGTCTGAGGCCAGCAAAAGGTTTATTATTCCACCACCAAGTCTGATTGAGACAATTCATAAAACAGCTCAGAGAGTCACTGAAAAGGGCATCTCATTCGAAAACGGACTCAAAGCGAACCCCACAATCTTATCAAATGTTGCTTTTAACTTCCTTAAAGAAGACAACCCTTATCATCCGTATTACCTTCAAAAGGTTGAGGAATACAAAAAGAAACTCAGTATCCTGTACCGGAACCCACATGCCGATTCTACAGAACAACCTGAGACACCAATCGACGAGGTCACTTCGGCTGTTATGGAAAGCAAACTATTCCCTCAAAAGATAATTGAACCGAATAGCATTCCCGTAGCAACACTTTTCCCGAAAGAATTTTCCTTAAGTCAGTTAGATACTTCAAGCAGAAAGGTAGTTCCCAAGTTCGAATTCAAAGTTATCGCCCTTACAGCTCGATATTTCGCTGTATATGGAGAAGAGTTTTCCAGTCAGTTTAAGTCACTGCAGAAGGGCAATCCTTACTTTCAGTTTCTCGATTCGAGTAACCCATGGAATATGGTATTTCTAAAGCTTCATACAACATACAGAAATATCCTGCAATCAAAAGAAATGTCAAACGTTATTCGGTCAAGATACTGCGTACCAATGGATGTGCTTACACGCAAATTTCGAGAAGAGGTCCTGTTTCGTAATAAAATTGAGAGGTCACTCGAAGCGAGTAAAGAAAATGAGCGAAAAGAGGATTCAATGAGCATACGGAAGATCGATTGGGACAACTTCGAAATAGTGGATACGCTTGAGCTGTTCTAGCCATGTAAAATTGAGATTATTTGGTCTTCAGCTGGTCAGTAAAAACGAATGACAAAATGATGGGCGTTGTGTCTCACTAGAAGCATAGTTCACTCGATATTCAAGCGGAATGTTCCTATGGATACGTGTATGCTAGTTTCGCAAGGTACTAGACCCCCGACCATCCAGTGCTGTCAAGTTTAAAGCTATCATCAAGTTGATAAATCGATCTGTTTGTACAGAATGGAAAGTAACGTTTTGAGAAATCCCCTTCACAAACATAAAGTATCTTCCCCAACTTTTGGTATTCTTCCTATATTTGCAACAATGAGTACACTTCTACAGCAACTGCAAACGCACGGCGGAGGGACTAAAAACTCTCAAAGTTCACATCGCAAGCAGCCCTCTTTGTTGTTCGACGACATTACGGCCCGAACTGTTACTCTCGAACAGTTTCACGACATTGGCTTAAAAGGGCTGCATGGTCTCATACAGCTGAATACAAACTTTTCCTCGTATCAGAACACTGTCTTTAAGGAGTCGTTTATGAAAATAGATCGTGAAGTTGCTTCAAAAGAGTATAATGAGGCGATCAACGAATCCATTCGAATATTCCTCAGCCTTCTATCGCCGTATTTCTTGTACACGCATGCACATTACTGCCTTGAGTATTTGCTACAGGTGTTTCACATACATCAACACAGTGCGGAAGAGCTTCTTCGCTGCGTTTTACCATATCATGAACACGTCCTGTTCGTGCGCGTGCTGCAACTTATTCCGCTACATAAAATTCCACTTTGGTCATTTCTTGAAGCCAATTGTCAATCTGGTACACCCCTTGACACGGGGCTTCTCGTCGACAAGGCGCTGATGAATCCGAAT
This sequence comes from Perkinsela sp. CCAP 1560/4, assembly GCA_001235845.1. Lineage (NCBI taxonomy): Eukaryota > Euglenozoa > Kinetoplastea > Prokinetoplastida > Perkinselidae > Perkinsela > Perkinsela sp. CCAP 1560/4. The sequence continues at coordinate 23,250 of LFNC01000076.1, read as the reverse complement.
GTTCTAGTCGTCGCTTCCCAAATAGTGGATAATTCCGCAACGCAAAATTCACTTTCGAACACATTACTAGCCTTTTGGACTGTACTGACGACAAGGCTCATCTCACGGAAAAGCATGGGCGAAGCACATATCAAGATCATACTAACCATGGTGAAAAAAGGCCTATTTAGCACAAATGAGAACTGGTTCAGCTCGAGTCTATTGATTGTCATGTCGCTCGTGAATCATATCACAATGACGCAAACACTACTCGAAGACCTCACCGAATTGTTGTGTGCCAAGATGCGCGATGTACTTGATCAAGGACGCAGTGTGCAGCACACTACACTGACACTTCAGAATTCGACATTGTATACGTTGTATTATACGCTGACTTATCTCGTTGGTCATGCTGGGCAGAGCGGTGGGACGTTTTCTGAAGATCTGAAAAGCAAGTGGTGGTGCACCATGTCCATGTTTATGACAGCAGGTTCGAATAAGGAAGTATTGACGGTTTTGAAGGACGAGCTCTCCAAGAAAAACTACGCATGTGACTTGCTCAATCTTGCAATCGAAAGCATGCTCAGCTCTTCGACCATGTGCAATGACTCAAATGTATGGATTCTTGAGGAGTGTATAAAAACGGGCATTGTCAAACTTTCATCCACGGAGGAACGCAAAGATGGACTGTTTGATGCCATCTGTACTTTTTCACTTGCAGCAATCCAGAAGTTATGGCTCTCCAAAGAGTTCAGCGAGGAGAATACGTTTACACATCCATCTTTAGCGATGCTTTCATTTCTGAAGGGTAATTACGCGCACATCTTCAACAGTCATATTGAGAAACTGCAGGCTGATCAATCACTGGCGAAATTTCATAGTTTTGTCATTGATCGAATCTCTCAGCTTCCGTCTTCGAAAGGAACTTCCAACGGTCTTTTGTTTTCAGCGAGCGAAATCGGAGAGTGGGACGGAGATGTATCACCCGCAGAGCTTATCGCACTATTTTCGGATGATATTTTTCATCAGCGTGATGAACTGCAGGTCGACGAGATTGTTTCTCTGCTTAACAGGCAAAGGGCAGCGCTCGAGAAAATAACCCTGTGTGAGGCTTCCAATACGCTCGATTGGGCGCCTATTACACCGATCGTTGGGGACTGGCATCATAAGGGCTTGATCGAGATTTTGCACTTGATTCGGCACCGAAAGTTTGATACTTCCCAATGTGCGTCGATGCTCTTTCAGTTCTGGAATGTCTTCTCTCTTGCAAATGCGAACACCAGTCCATTCGTTGCTCACCAGAGCTCGGCAACTGCATATAAGAACATATGCACAGGAGTGCGCGTGGCCTGCAGTGTATTACGATACATGGCGACCGAAATCGCCGATGTCAAAACTTTGCCAAGCGAAGTTCAGTTACTTGGGGCGGAGTTTTATGATGTTTTCCCTCCCCAGGCAGAAAGCTATGCTGATAGTTCGTGTCGCTCTGTCGTCAATCAGGTCTCAAGTACCTTTTACAAGCTATTCCAGCCAACAATGAGGGACTTGCTTGATGGTTCAATCGAAGCCTTCAAAGGATTATATGGCGTCGACAAAGCAATGGCTCATTTTTTGCTGTTTCATTGTATTCGATATTCGAAAGGGCAGTATTTGTCGAAAGAGAGGCAAGCTTCACTCCTCGACATTTTCTGCGATGCATACGTGGAAGGCCACGTGTCAGTCGATTCCACCAATGCGAACACATGGAGGGACCTTCTGGTCGACGGATTTAGTGACGAGTCGGACAACATGACGAAAAATTCCAATGTTGGGCGCCTGTGGCATTTCGGCTTTATGGAATTGCTCAAACTTAATGATTCATTTTGGCTCACAAAGAAAGTCACCAACCAAATCTGTGAGATCTATGCAGCAAAAACCCAGCCGACGCTTTTCCACGAGGCGGTTCGCCAAGTGACGTCTGATAGCCCCGCGAAGCATTCATTCAGCTCGCTTGTTGATGGAATTTTCTTGCATCGACCCCAGGCGCAACATCTTCAGCATATTGTGGGGGAAATCACATCGTATTTCTGCTCAGACATCCACAAGCTTTCCGAAGTTGAAACCATGAGAATTCTGTTGGTCTTCGTCGTCGGCATATCTGAGCAGATACAGTTGAAAGCATTCGACAGTATTGACTCCGGGTGTTGTGAGATAATCAAAAAGCGAAAATCCAATCTCGAAGACGGGAAGCGCACATTGCTTGATTTCGTCACTACAGTGCTGAGTACTCTATCCAAAGGAGAATCATTAGCTTCTGCCATCAACGATACAGAAAAAATCCTGTTTCGAAACGTTTTAGATCAGCTGCACACCTACGTACTCAACGAGCTGAGCCATAGCCTGAGCGATGCACAGAAAGCCATTCTTGTCCACAGTTATTACACAATGGCCAAGTTTTTCATTCCGATCTGTTCACAGGAAGAATCCATCGCACAATTCTTACTCAAAGCCCAGTCAAAAGAACAAACCACAGAAGAGGGCAGTCTTCGCTCTCTTTTCGCAACTGGTTTTGCTAAACTCCAACAGATGGTACCTTTGAATTCCATACCATGTGAACTTATGCTCCATCGAATACTCTCCGCGAATTACGAATCCGCTGAAGAAAGCACGGCGGTCATCCACGGTCTCAACATTTTTGCGAAAAGCCGAAGCATTCATCGCGCGAGCTGCTTTTTGGATGAGTTCTGTCCACAAGAGTACCCTGATGTTTCGGTGCGCAACCTTATCCTCGTGGCGTGTCATTTACTATTGCAAAATAAAACTGACTCGGCCATCACTGGTGATGCATTTACGGAGTTGGTTGAGCTATTTCTACTGGTGCGTCCCAGCGCAGTGACAACATCAAGCTTTGTTTTCGAGCGGAAATTCCAAAGTTTCTCCTGGGAATACTTGTGGAAGAATTACGCTTCACAGCTTCTAGAACTTTGCCATCGTCAACTCCAGACGACAATTTGTCGAGAAACTATTGTCTTGCTCCTGGAAGCTATCCATTCAGGAATTCCATACATCGCGGAAAGCCAAATCTCCGAGTTGGATAAAACTCGGGAATTTGTTATCGCCGACCTCCGTCATATCATGGCGAGAATGTGTGCCAAGGCGCCCGAAGAGTCTGAGATGACGGCGGATGACAAGAAAGTCGCGCTTTTGAACTCCAGTGCGGAGGTTGAAATGCGTATTCTTCGGGATCTTGGTATGGACAGCGATGCAGTGGAAAATGTTGCATGGGTTTTCTTCCACTCTTCCCGATCGAGTCGCCAAGTTGAGCGCCTGGCAATGGAACTTCTCATGACAGGGTGGAAGTCGGAAGCCGACACAAGTGCACATGAATCACGTAAGTTCGACGTGGCCGATTGCTGCCAAAAGGCCGAATCTGTTTTTCAGATGCTCACAACAAATACACGTTTTCCGTCCCATTCACTAAATGTCGTGCTATCTCATCTGGGAGAGCTCTTGGGAGATGTTGTTGCGGGCAAAAGCAGCCATAAAGTCGCTACCTCGTTGGATTTTATACAGAAAATACTGCGCTCCAAATGCTTTCCATTCCCGATGAACAACTTTATCTTTCTGGCGTGTTTGAGCTATGCACATGACAACCGAGGAACTTCAGCTATAATGGACATTTTGCACAGCTTTATGCGTGAACTCTCACGCGAAGCAATTTGCCAGCAGATTTCCTCCTTGCTGCAAATTACCGAAAGCTTCTCAAGCCAGAAAGGCCGGAAGCGAGTCAAAAGTGATGATTTGGAAAATTCGAACACTTTTGTACAGTTTCTATCACAGCAATTTTTTGCCAGCTTATTAAGCGGCTTTGGGCAAAAAGTCGACGCGGTACAGAGAGAAAACCCGCAGGCAATCACCCAATGTGAGCTTCGCTTGATTGCCGATAGCTGCAATCGATGCGCTCCCAATGACGATTTTTTGGTACAGCTTGGTAAGCTATTTTCCGCAAATGAGATTGTCAGCGCATGCATTCAGCTCCTTGAAAGCACTGAAAGATCTTCCAAGATTAACATCAATACACTTTCATGGTTTTTCCAGATCTCACTCGCAGAGAAGAACACCCAAGAAATCGATGATGAACTTTTCCACAGCTTCGTTGCATCGCTCTACAAAAAGCTGATAGGCGATTCAAAGAAGCACGGAACTGCTCTTTGGCTTAACAAGTACCATTCCATTATGGGTATTATGAGCTGCCTGTTTGAACACACTTCACCAACAACTTTCCTCGACACGGCAAAACTCAACATCGATAGAAAATTACTCCCGAATTTCGATGCCTATTTCGACGAGCTTCACAAGCAGCATACTGCCGCCGTTGATCCTGTTGCACAGCAGCGGAGTACTGACTTGCTATGCGTGAGCTTGCGCGTTATGAGTCGCGTGTTTCATGCATTGCCACAGCACGAGCAAATTCGGCTCATTAACTACTATTGCGGTGTTATCTTCGGCAGAGCGATGACTGACTCGACCAGAACGTCCGACACGCTCGTACGCACGCTTCTCAGCATTGTGGGCCGACTATTTGGCTCGTCAGATGTCATTACCGGAACTGTTCGGACAGTGGCCATCTACTCGGATTTGCTCTGCACACTCGCGTACTGCTCAGTCAATACAACAAACGAGGACAACACCTCTCAAACATGCATGATTGCGCTTTGGGAAGCAATTTCGGGCAAATTGGATATGGCTGTATTGTTTCAGGGATTCGAACGAAAGTGCAAATCCCTCATGCAACCAGCTGCGAGTGCCAAATCACAGTCTGGCGTCAATTTTCAAGCTGTGGTGCACCAGGCTGTCGATGTTCTCATGGGGATCGTCCAGTGTAAACTTCACTCCACTGTAACTTTCGAACGGAAAGACCTCGAAATGTGGATCAGGTGCCTGCAACGGTTTACCAACACCACAATGGCATTCATTTTTCAACAGACCGAGTTGGAGTCTGCGCAGGAAATTCCGTTTGTGTTCTTCCGAAACGCCAGTGAAAACATCGTCAAGCTCATTCTCTTCGTCATGTCAAAGACGAGCAACTCGATGAAGCAGTTTTTCCTTACAAAACTCATCGGATTTCTTGACGTTGAGGTATTCGCAGAGGATGTCCTCAACTCTCCATTGCACAAACAAGAAGGCGTCTTCTGTGAGCTTTCCATGCGGTCTCTCATTCTCAGCAATCTGTGCAACCGAATGCTTCATGAGTTCGGTGAATTTGGTGTGAAATTCTTCTACCATTGCGAGGAAAGTCTGAAGCGATTTCTTCGTTTCGCTGAGCGAAGCGACTGGCCGTGGTATACTTCCTTTCAACCGATCGTCAAAGATATACTTGAAGGGTCATTGGGTCAATCGTCCCATCAGCCATCCAATGGGGATTTCATCATGTCGATGACTGGAGAAATTATCATCCTCACTGCCGACTCTATCGACTGCATCTCTGAAATACCGTCTGGGAGCCAATGGATCGACAATTCTTGCGTCCAAGGGGCTGATAGCACAATTTACCATATCGCACAGATCTACACAAACCCGATCTGGCAAAAATTCAGCGTTTCCATGTGTGTGCCGCCGCCGGCTTCTTTGGAGAAGCATATGACCAAACATTACAGCCGAAAAGTTGGCGAAACGCTGACGGAAACACTTCACAAAGTTTTGGCCGCTGACGCAGATGTCATCAAGCGGGCCAAATTAGTCCAAGACGCACTTTTGCAGGGAATCTGCGAGAATTCGGTTGTGAATGCAATACAGAACACCAAGTTGCGAGCGCAAGTGTTCGATGCGCTTAGGTGTGAAACAATTTGCCTCATCGAGCGCATCTACAGAACCGTCGGCCAACCGATGAACGTTTTGCTTCGAGATGTGCTTGTCCAATTCACAAAGTTCATGGACGACAAAAACCCAGTGGTCAAATCGCTCGCTCGAAAAGCGCTGCATTCGATGGCAGAAGCTGTGGGACTATCGATTGAAATGGTCATGGAGGCCTTATAGAGTAATACTTTTTTATAGAGGAAAAATTGGTATTTGCTTCCGCATTTCCATTCGACGCGATTTTTTTATTGCACAGAAGCCGCCAGGATTCCTTATCGCCCTTTTCATACTTTTTCGCAAGTCTATCTTATGAAAGGGTATGGTCAAACGAAGGAATAGTGTTCCTTGTCCGTCCGAGTGCTTTGAATGGCCTGCATGAGTCCCCGATTTCTAAACTGGCATGCCATGGAGAGGCATTTTTATCGATCGTGAAGTCATGGTGAGTTTCCATATTCACTACTACTGAGTAGCTGAGGAGTACTTGCCCTTCGTCAATACGCTACACAACGGGGCTCTTTCGCGGCTTTTCAAATTCTATGTTTTGATCTGTCTGATGATAGCCTCCGGAGATTTTAAACTATGTAAAAGCATTCAATCAACATATGATGACGGCATCGCGGCTTTCATCGAGTATTGGGTAGTTGCGGAGTGCCTTTAGCAATACGCTACACAACGGGGCTCTTTCGCGGCTTTTCAAATTCCATGTTTTGATCTGTCTGATGATAGCCTCCGGAGATTACGCGTGAACCCATTTTCGGTGATGTCGACCCCAGTATGGTGCCGTCAGTGCGCATTTCTTTTTCAATGGGACTGAATAAGAGAAAAAATTATACCGCACGAGACTAAAAACAAGAATTTGTGTTTATGACGAGTATTGCATCTATTGCCTTTAACAAATTCGATTTTTGAGGTTTACAGTTGCTGATCCGCCTTTTTCTCTACCATCTCGCTTCTCATTAGAAGTTCTCATGGGTCAAATTTTATCCTCTATGCTGAAGAACCTCTTCGGCAAAACTGAGGCGCGAATTCTCATGGTCGGGCTCGACGCGGCTGGGAAAACGACTATCCTCTATAAGCTCAAGCTCGGTGAGATTGTGACGACCATTCCGACCATCGGCTTCAACGTTGAGACTGTCGAGTATAAGAACCTCAAGTTCACCGTGTGGGACGTTGGTGGCCAAGACAAGCTGCGCCCCCTTTGGCGGCACTACTTTCAGAACACCAATGGCGTCATTTTTGTAGTAGACAGCAACGATAAGGAACGGGTCACACAGGCGAGAAACGAGCTAACCAAAATGCTTCTCGAGGACGAGCTGCGAGACGCCGTTCTCCTCGTGTTTGCCAACAAGCAAGATTTGCCGAACGCAATGACGACTGCCGAGCTCACTGATAAGATCGGTTTGCACTCCCTCCGTCAGCGCAGCTGGTATATTCAGGGATGCTGTGCGACGTCTGGTGAAGGACTCTACGAGGGGCTTGATTGGCTGGCAACGAACGTCAAGAAGAACAAGAACTAAACATAGGGAAAACCAATCTTGAATGTATTTTCGATAATGTGAAATTCCGTGTCTCTCAACGCCAGTCGTTGTGTTTCTTTTGTCCACTCCCTGGTACAAATGAGTCGTATCATTTCTTCTTTTCAATAAATTATGTAGATGGTCAGACTCAACCACTGTTTTGACAGTGGTCCCAACGACTTGTGCGTGAAGGTTGGTGGAGTGTGAAGGGATGCACTACGCCTGATTCTCTTGCTTTTCCTTCGCCATTTACACTAGCCGATAGCTACGATTCACGTCTCGTCTTGGGTATACCAGGAGGGAAACGTGCGCTCTCGATGGGAAACTTCAATTCGGTCAGGGCGTTTCGGATGGTTTATCTTCCCTGCAAGCGACCTCGCTAAAACTGAATTCGAAGGGTTGTGAAAAATAAGAGATCTTACAATTGTGACATTCGGCTCCTTGAATCATATGACGCGCAGGCCTACATTATTCCAATGTGTACAATCATCATGTATTGTACCCAGAGCCCTTGCATCTGGTACTTGTAGAGATGGTGCTTTCTCAGAGCTGGGAAAAATGCTGATGCGGTCTTGCCGCGGACGTGTCATGTCGGAGTCGACCTCGCGGAGAGTGTTTCGTGCGTCTTCTTCGCTTCTCTCCGTTTTCACAACTAGGCTCTCTGCTGACTAAGGACTCTGGAATGGTATTTACTAGATATCAACGAGCCTACCCCACCCTCCTTCCATGGTGTGGGGATAATTCAACGTAGAGACCTAAGAAGAAGCTGGTTGACGCCTTTGTGCAACGCATGGATCCCTGTATACGCTCATTGTGTGTTGATGAAATAACATTCTACAGGCACTTACTATCGATCATTTGCAGCGCGTGTGCTTCTGAGAAAGCCATGAAGTTCACAAATTCCATGGAAGTCGACCCTGGTCAGTCAATCATTTCACTGTGAAGGCTTCTATGACTCTACGAACCAAGGAGATGTGACGGTATCTTGTAAATTGTACCCAGATGTTGGAAATCAAGACATAAATCTGTCGTTCGATTATCGAAGGAAAACCAACATAGATTCTGCTCGATTTCCAGTCAATGTACTCTAATTTTCCAAACTACAGCACACACGGGTAAGTTCGTACCCGGTCATGCAAAACGTCAGTTTCAAGTTTTGATCAAGGGAGAAGAACAGAACAGGGTACTATTTTTCGAAAACGGAAAAAACGAGGTACTCTTTCTACGGATAATTGTATGCGCTGCTTCTGTGAAGAGCTGCTCGGGTCGTAGCACCATCCATCTCTCCTGGGGAAGATTCATTTTCGTTCACTCTTTAAAAAGTAGGTAAAATAAACTACAAGCTGTCTCGTAAGGGGACCGTGAATACACATGAAGCTTATATATTATAATCAATCGGTCTCCTATCGCTGCTATGCTTGCTTGTGTCTCATCTTTCATATGCTCTTCATTCAATATGCTTAGTCACCACATGGGCCCCCTTTTTTCTCTTTAAGCAAACGGGACTTTTGTCGCTTATGTTTTCGCGGTCTCCCTTTTGACCTCATCACTGGTGGTGCGGTGGTCACCTCATCCGCCATATCATCCTAACAAACGGGGTATAAATGGATCTCCCCTCGAGATTGACTCGAGGTAATCTTTGAGGAGATAGGATTCTCATATATTACTTGGACATCAAACCACCACGGAAAATGACCATCCAGTTATGAATAAACAAAAGTATTCAGGGTCGACTGATAAATGACATGCCCCACAGTGCAACCAAATGGTGTTTTTTGAGAGCGCAACAGCACGTGCCGCTCAAGTTTCAATCCCTTTCTCTCCTTTTGACGGATCGGAAGACGCACCCAAAAAGGGTCGCCGCTGCGTTTGCAACAGTTTTTATTATAGGTTTACATTTAACAAAGATATATTTTGCACAAGCCGAAACACGTGTCTCGGTGGCAGGCTTCTGCAGAGATGAAATCGCAGAAGGCGTTGCTCCGGCGCGACGGATCCATTCATCGTCGAAAAGTTGCAAGGCTTCCCGGAGGAAATCAGGAACGCTCCGCTCAAACCATTGTGTAACGTCCCATGGTGGCCGTATACCATGCTTCATCCGCAGAGCGGCGAAGCGGGAGCAGTGGAACAGGAGGTGCTCCACGGACTCCTCACAGTCACTTGACCGATGACGTTTGGGTAAGCGTCGATCAAAGTTGTGGGTGCGAAGCAGATGGGAGGTGAGACCCCCTTTGGTTCCGCTTGCAAAGCTACACAGATGGCACATGTGATCGTACGGGCCACGCTCGCTTGATCCGTGCTTCATCTCGGTGCATCCCCACCACATGCCGGTTCACAGTTGCGGATCAGCAACTAATTGGATTGCGCAAAGAGAGTACCGTTCTGTCCTTTTCTCTTTGATCAATGGATAGGTTCACTTTCTATTTTTGTCAAGGTTCAGTTGGAATCATTACGATGATAGGATGGAATTTGCCATGATTTCCCATGAATACCTGGCCATGAATGCGGCTTACCGTAGAGGGTGCATCCAACTCAGTCAATCGTAGCTTGCGATTGACAACAACGGTAATTGGCTTGATCAGTATTAAAGTGGCTCGTGAATGTTGATATATAAATTAAAGAAAAAATATCAAATCTTCACCCGAATGCGATTTCACAATTTTTGAAGGAATGTCGACGATTACTAGAGTAAAAGGTTTTCTGTAAGATACTCCAATGCATCTCTGTTTTGAAAATGGCTCGGTAGTCGTGAAATGGCCTTTATAACCTCCTATTTCATAATTATGCACTAAATTTTGGAATTATTATGACTCTGAAATTCCAAACTGATGGGAAATGCAGATCTACAGAAAGCTCAGCCGATAGGACAGGGTGTTTTGACCTCTGAATGGGCACTTTGAGTACACAAATCAGATTTTTAGGGGAAGTCACGCAAAAAGACAACGAACGAAACATAAGTCCGCACAAGTTCATTAGCCTGATGGAAAAGAAGCACGTTACGCTCTTCAGTGCTGCCTTTGGTGTCATGGCCTACGGCCAACATGATGGGAGTTGAGAAGAACAGAATGTAAGCTGCAGATAAAATGAATTATTCTCATCAGCGGTCAGTCTATTAACAACAAGGAATTATCATTACGAATTTACTCTTCTTGTTTTCTAGATTATTATGCTTGTTTAAGCATCTCGATACCAGTTGAAACTGAAAGCCCAGTATTTATTAAGTTGAGATTGCCACTACAGGCGGTGGTTCAATTCTTGTAGCCCAGTTACTAATCCTATATGATTTCCTTGTAAGAAGACTTCTTGATTCTCTCCCAATCGAGGAAGAAATACAGCATCCTGTTTTATATTATTGTCTTCAAGTGAGAGATATTCCAATTGTCTAGGAAGGATGGTGAAGTTAATTGGGCCAACAAACGAGTTCGAGCAAAGGCATAGTTCGATAAGGTTGCTTGGAAGCCGAGTCAGATCTATTTGGCCGCTAAAAAGGTTTTTACTGGCATCAAAAACTTCCAAGGGAGGCGGAAGATTCGAAAGATTCAGTGAACCGACAAGGTGGTTACTGTTGATGCAGACATCTAACATAACATTGGGTAGACCTTTTGTGGAAAAGGTCCCTTTAAATACATTACCGAATAGGTGGAGAACAGTCAACATGGACGGCAGTTGGTCGGTGTCTACGGTCCCGTGTAAACCTAGTTCGGTTACCCGGAGATCTTGAACCTCAGCAGGGCACCAAGATAGGTTAATAGTTCCTGCGATTGTGCCGATTTGGCCATTAACCCAATCTATTATTTTCACATTTCCAGTCTCGTTTAAAATCAATCCGGGCCATTCGTCTAAAGATTTTGTACCTTGAACTTTACATCTGAATTGACCATTGTCTTCGATCTGCATAATCATTATTTGCATGAGTACATCATCCGAATAACCTTCGGGGTCGTTCACTCTTCCAAGGTAATATGGATCGTAGCACACAGACGTCACCAGTGTTAAAGCCAGCAGTTTCATTATTATCGTTAAAACGAATTACTAGGTCTATTTCGAAAAATAAAAGTCTCGTTTCTGCGGGAAAATATAATAGTTCAAACCCGACGACCGAAGTGCACAGAATTGGGTACAATTCGAGGAATATATGCACGGTTTAGTGCGCAATAAAAGTACGTAAAGTGTAAACTGTTTTTCACCGCTACGTATCTTGGTGAATCCCGAGTTTAATAGGAAAACTATACCTCTTTTATGTATTTTGGAGCGTGAGGTAAAAAATGGTAGCGTTTAGTAGCTTAGTATTGATCGTGTTTTTTTTACTATTGGTTGAAGTAAGAAGAATAGATGCTTTGAAAACTCAAATATTTCTGTTTGATTCCAGCGAATCGCAAATACAACGGATTGACCATTCTTACTGCTTTTGAATATTAATTCTTTTCGAGCACCTCGCAAAATAGAATTTTCATTAAGTCTCCTCATTGTGTTTATATTTATTTTAGAATCGTGAAGGAATTTTACCACTGCCCGAATGATGATTCTACTTTAGACTATCTTGTTTGATAGCCCAATGATAGCTGTAAAAAATCTGAATGCTTGTTCTCTAGGCTCACGTTGGCATGCAGAGTTTTTGTGTATAATTATAATTGGTTTTCTGGATGGGAATACCAAAAGACGGCATATTTCAAAATTTCCTCTTAGGGATGTATGCGGATTAAGTTTTAAGTATTCTATGTATCGTATTGCCTCGGCGAGTAACCGAAAACTATGATCCAATAACCATTCCCACTAGGCCATGTATTTGGTAAGTTAGTGATGTAACAAAAGTAAGGTTGAAGAGATGGAATCGAACATTATCGAGAAGTGAAAGGGGCTTGTATAAACATAATGAAGATTGGTAGCAATGGAATCGAAAGCTTGAGGATAGCAGCCTTGAAAGTGAAAAGTTTTATATGCTTGCTCCTATATGCTGTTGTACAAGATAAGACTTTTGGGAGACTTGCTACAACCGCTGCACTTCACTTGACTGAAACAACTCTCATCCTTAAATATACCCTAATATAGTCTGTTCCACATACCGAATAGCTCGGTTTCGGGACTCGGAAATTGAAACTACAGCTTTTGTCAAATTAAGCATTTTCACAAAGTATAAGGAGGTCTACACAAACATACAAGGGCACAGACGAACCATCTCTACGTTCAAAATTACTCTTCTTGCTGTTTTGCCTAATCATCTATCTTTATATTCTATCCGGACAATAAGCTGTGTATTGTGCTCTTCTGCGTAATATCTGCTTGTTAAGCCGTCACATTGGATCTTTCCAATTGATATAACCACTCGCAGCCACCACCTGTTAGAAAAAACCAAGCAATGTTACAAAGCTGTGGCTTTGAACTATGCCTTTTGCCTCATCGATGGCAGTCTCAATGATTTCAAAGAATCCGTCAAGCGTATCCCCATGTGTGAAACGACCAAGAAGCTGGGCCTGGAATTTTGAAATATGGCGTATGCGGTTCGCTTTTGACCGTATTGTACGGTTATAATACTCGCATAGGTTCAACTGTGGCGAGTTCGGAGGCGCCTTCATGATGCGAATAGCACCACCAGTGCTACTCTAGCTCTAGCTCAGGGTGCTTGCTGCGCCATAAGTCATGCATATTCCTCTCCGGACCGTGCTCCCGAGCGCCGTCAAACAGAAGGACAGCTGCTTGCCTCTCACGCGCTTTTTTGGAGGAGGATCGCTTGTAACAAATCTTTCATGAAAGACTCAAAGTCTTCCTTCGTCCAGCTTGTCTGCAAGATCGATCGCATTCTCCCAGCGTGCTCACGTTTGGGTGGGTACATACCTGCATGGATAATGTCTCGCGAAGAGTTAACGGCCAGTGCCACCTGAGTTCGAGGTGCCAAAAGGCCAGACGAAGGAATTTTCACAACAACGCGTCTGGTATTCTCCGCACGCTCATAGTTGTGCCGAATGCTCAGGTAAAAGGGCATCTCATCGATAAAAACGAAAACATATCTGCCGTCTGCTAGTAAAGCTTTAAAGCTTCTCACAAAGAGCACTCGTTACTCCATCGTGGGCTCTTCATTCGATGAGAGCTTTTCCGGGACCACCCTCTTCCCTTCCCCAAAGGTAGGAATGAAACGTACTATCACTATTGATAGCCAGGCGTCGATATTCTATCAAATCGTCCTCTGTGAGGCTAGTCAACTATCGGTCCCTTTCAAGTGGACTATAAAGCGTTTGCTCCTCTGTTCACGAGAGTCATGATTTGCGAAAGAGTCAAACAAGCGGATCTTTCGAGAATATCGCCGACTGACGATATGGGACCGACGATGGGCTCTGCCCGGGGTTATGTCCACAGTCCCGACCATCTCCAACAGCTCCTCATTGGTGGCGTTTCCATTGCCTATGCCTGGTGTTGAATGCTTTGGAAGAGAGGTTCTAAAGGCAGCTTCATCCATCTCACTGGATTGGGAAGAAGCTGTGGTTCCGTCTCGTGGAGACGCTTCCTGTGAAGGAGTGCTTACAGAAAGGCTACCTGATGTGTGTAGGTAGAGGCTGAGAACGTTGGGTTGCAATGTATAGCGAGATATCGCTGGAAAATGGCGCCAAAATACGTAGAATAACATGGATCCCCTACAGTGATATAAAACCACTTATATGTTTGTATAGACCCCTTATACATTCTGAAAGTTCAGACTATAAAAAGCAAATAGATCATGCTTGGCGTTAATTTCGTCAGGTCTACAGATCCGCTGAAACGATTTTTTGTTTTGAGAGTACATTTTCACTAAACCGTGTGTTCAATTTGCACATGCCTTCTGCTTCTAGTGTCATTCTTATGGGCCAATTTCCTCCCAGATTCTAAGCGACACAGTATTGGTAGGCGTAGCGTTCGTCTCGCCACCAGGTGAATCTCCCCTTCGCAATATTCGGCGGTCTCCTGGGCCTCCCCAGCGTAGGGTACTGGGCCTGACCCACCACCTTGCGGCGGCCATCAAAAGGGTCGCCCGCGGATTTCGCTCTCCTCTATATAAAGCGTATCAGCAGCTGAAGGTAGCCACTGTAAGTCGACTAAGCCACTGAATCTCATGTATTGCCAATCAATCTCGCTTACTTCACCAGTGCCATTATGAAGAGCTCCTTTTCAATCTGCCACTTCATTCGGCGCCTGACGGTTTCCATTATATTACTCACACAGGTTAAGTTGTGGAGAGTTTGGTAGGCCTTTCAACAACCGGGCGAAACCTCCTTCGGCGACCAGAGGACTATGGAGCCTAATGTAGTGGGGTCGATCTTGTAAGATCGTAATCATATCCTTATCGCGCCCGTGTTCTCGTGCTCCATCCAGAATAATAATAACCTTCTTATCCGCAATGACCTCACGCTTGCCATGGAAAGTTAGAAGCGATTCATCAACGAATTCTTTGGATGCTGTGGGAGCATTACCACGCGCTGCTGGGTCGGGCTTTGGTTCATATAATTTGGACGTTATATGTATCATATGACTCACTGTCGTCCTATGATTCAGTGTGCAGCATCAGTTGCTTCCTTAGGGGCCTGCCATTTATTTTCGAGTAGGAGAGAAGCAGGCTCCCTTCGGAGTTCGTGTCTCGCGAAGGAGTCAACCATGCCTCCAAAACATGAGTTGCGACTATAGGGTCCCACACACTAAAACGGTCTCGCCGGGGATCGATATCACGCCAGTGTACGTGTGCGTGATATTGGGTATAACTCGACCGTCTGGAAAAGCTGTCCGAAGTCCGTCTACATATACACGTGTGCATAGGAGAAGTTCCGAAGGCACTGCCGGGCCGTTTTCCGCATCGCTAGCTAATTTCTGCTAAAATAGTTCAGTTTCTGTACTTAATTGGTATGAGAAGCTTGATCTTTTATGTCCCTGCGATGTTCGCCAGAAAAATATGTGGAAGAATACCAAGGTTTCTCGAGTAATCACTTACCTCAATACGAACTCGGCCTGATCAGGATTAACTTCACAGATCAGACGGGATGTGGTGTATTCCTGATAGTATGGTCGTATTCTATAATATATAGTAGAGAAAAGCAAAACAGAGGACAACTACAACAAAAGCCTGGCAAATCTACGACTGAAGTGCCCGTCAGCTGCAGACTACTTAGCGCATATTCCTGTAGACTCCTGGTGTTTGTGACCGCGCATCAAAACTCAGAGTCTCCACGGCAGCAGGACTAATAACACATCGCAGAGAGCGCCAATGCAATAAACATGCCCATTCGACGCATGGAACCATTGTACGCGATGGGTCAGCTGACATTAAATCAACTCCACAGCTACTGTGAAAGGCTTTCTGCGCTGATCCGACGGAGGCCACCTCTTCGTGGTGGGTTGGACGAGTACCCCGTCGTGGGGGAAGCCAAGAGCCCTCCAAACTCTCGTCGTGTTTCTGTTTTGGCGCCGACCCTATCGACGGCCGCCGCAAGGTGGTGGGTCAGGACTAGTGCCCTATTTTTGGGAGGTTAAGGAGACCGCTGATTGTTGCCAAGGGGGATCCGGGGTCCCCTTAGTGGCGAGACGAGATAACGTCCACTAATTCTCTGTGGTACAAAAATCGGGACGAAATTAGCCCACGTGAAAAGCGCGATAAGCAGAGGGCATGTGCATACGTGTCGAAAGGCACGTGCAAATTGAACAATCAATCAAATGTTGTTCAATCTAATTGCACTTTTATAAAAAAAGGCTTGTTGCAGCGCGCATTCGGAAATCCAAAGGCGAGTTACTCACAGAGTATGCTCAGAACGAGTATAACATTCAGGCATCATTGGCCAGGGACTGTCTTGTTGAAGTAGCAACAATAGTGCCATTGATGTCGAACAGGATAAGCCCGCAAGAGAGACATTACGTAGACCTGGATAGCCTTCAGTGCACATGTGGGTATCCAATGCAGTACCAACTGCCCTGCAAGCACATGATTGCGTTTGCCTCTATCAGAGGGGATTTAAAAGATTACCAAGCATGGGTGCAGAGATCATGCTCGAGATGGGTTGTCAAAGATTATCTCAAATCCTTCGAGGAGATACGTCTATACCCGGTTTGTTGGGATGATATAGTGGCGGATAGGGTGACCACCGCATCACCTCATGAAGTCAAAAGGGAGACGGCGAAAACATAAGCGACAAGAGTCCCGTCTGCCTAAAGACGAAAAAGGGACCTATGTGGTAACTAGGCATATTGAATGAAGAGCATATGAAAGATGAGACACAAGCAAGCATAGCAGCAATATGAGACAGATTGATTATAATATATAAGCTTCATGTGTATTCACGGTCCCTACGAGACAACATGCAGTTTTGTTTACATATTTTTTTAAAAGTGAACGAAAATGAATCCTCCCCAGGAGAGATGGATGGTGCTACGACCCGAGCAGCTCTTCACAGAAGCAGTGCATACAATTATCCCACAGTGCAACTAAATGGAGAGCGTAGAAGGAGTACCCCGTTTTATCCTTTTCTCTATATAGTAAGGTAGTGCCTGACAAACGCCGAAGCACAGTGCGCTTTTGCAGAGGAACCCTTGTCCCTAACCGATTAGCGGGCGAGGCCAAGACAAGGCTAGTCTGTGGACATCTGTGCTAGTGTCGGGGTGTCGCAGGTTTGATGCCTAGTCTGGATTATTTCAGAGCTTTTTTATACAAAGCTTCTCATAACGCCTTCTGGTAATATTTTAGTGAACGTCGCGACGCAACAAAAGCTGTTGACAGTGAGCGTTTCTGCTGCGGCACTTCGAGCAGGACTAATGAAATTTCGCTATGTTCGCAGAATACTCGTGTAGCATGTGCTCCTTTCGCGCATTTGAGCAGTTTAATGAAACTGAGCAGGCAATAAGTTGTACAAAACTCACTTTTCCGGTACATAGCACTCGTGAATGACAGAGAACCAGCTCAATTTAGAGAGTATTCACACGAAGATGTTTCACAGACAAGATGTATTCGCGGTCTGGGAAAATTTTCCGGATCACCTTTTAACAGCACCCACTTCGTAGAGAATGTAGCCAACGACAGTGAGAAGAGCGATAAAAAGGATGAGATAGAGGAATAGCTTCTCATTGCTGAAGTCAAAAAGTATTTTCTGAAGTCGCCTATTAAGCACATTCATCTCTCCATGAATGGTGTCCTCTTTCTTATCGATTTCGTTAAGCATAGACTGTTGAGTTGTCAGTTCGTCGTGGATGTGCAATGCGCTTTCTTTTAATCTCGAGCAACCGCTCATTATCTTGTCGAGAGACATATCCATTTTAGCGTGTGTGTTTTTGGCCTGCTCATAATATAGTCCGAAATCTGTTTCATTCTCCTCGTTGGTCTTAGGCATCAATGAAGATTCAACTTCCCTAAACTCATTTAGAAGTGGGGCTGCAAATTTACTCGTACATTGCGTACGAATCACGTCATTGTGGAACAGATATTTAAACGTTTTCCGCACTCGCCTGAGATTTTCAGACGTTTGCTGAAAAGTATCAAATTCGGCCGGATTTTCCCCGACGGCATTCGAGAGATTTTTGTACAGGTCTTCAACCTCGCGCATGAGTCGTTTGCACTGAATGGATAGGCCAATGCGATTATTGTGGCTCGTATACCGTGATTCGGCAGTTCTTCCAGGAGTTTCTTGAAACTCGTCCATTCTAGTAGTGACTTCGTGTAGCTTTGCGTTGAGAATGAGGCATAAGTTTTCAAACGAGCTATCTGAGGGTGAAATAGCCTCACAGTTTATCGCACATGATACACCCGATCCAAGCTTAGCGCTTAGGTTATCTAGCTTACGAAGTGATGTTCTGAACTCTGCCATTGCATGAAATAGTCATTCTGCTAATGTAAGAACTATAGAGGACTTTGACAATCTGATTTGTGGATGCACATAAACTTAGAACACACAAGTACATCTAACGGCTGGTGCTGTCGTCATTTTCTTCCTGATCCAGAATGAAAAGGATATTATTACATCGAATAAGCACATCTCCTAGAACTGCCGGAGCCTTACCCTTCATTTTCTCTTCGCAATCAGAAAGGTGAATATTCATATACGAATCTGAGGAAATTAAGGTGCCCACGTACTCGTTTCCCCATTTTAAGCGAACTACGGTTTTCTTGCCACATAAATCGCGAAGAAACGTCTTGGTATCCATTGGTCCTGCAGCACTCATCCCAAAAGTTAGTAAAGGTGTGTAGAGCAAAGAAACGTATCAGCATACGGAAAATATTCTGCTAAAGAGTAGTCAGTCAAAAAATACTGATCCAAGCCTAGAAATTAATCATTGTCTATTAAACTTTGTAAATTGTTTACTATAGGTATAACCATCGAGTGGAGGATTCTACTATTTGCTATGTTGTGGATGCCGTATGTAATACAGTTGTAGGTTATTTAAAATAATCTAGTCGGTGGGAGCCATTGGTCGAAAATCATTTGCAAGATTTATTAACCTGCATAGCGAAACTAAAGCATGTCCCGTAGGAATACTTGGTCGAAAGACTTATTTGGGCCATGTTTTTTGGATATTCTGTGACGGAAGGTCTTTGTCTCTGTCACTGAACATGCCAACAAATTCGCAGTATCTATGTATGAATTCGTTGTGGCGTTTTCGGTATACATTTTAAATGCAAGATAAATAAAGAATGATGAAGAAATCCAATCTTTCCCTGGCCAAGTCACGCGTTTTTCGGAATGAGCATCATAAGATAAACGACAAAGACAACTACTACAATCCTTTTAGTCACAGGATCATCTGTGTCAACTCAAGTGGCTTCAAAGCACTTGCAAGGCTTGGGTTTTCTAGGCACGGAGATGGCTATCTTTTTCTGAAAAGCAAGGAACTCATACGTCCGATCATACAAGAGCTCTTTGATAACCCTGAGGAATCTGAGGATAATACTTTCTTAAAAAACATCCCCAAGAAATCTCGAGAAGCAGTGTTCGGGCTTTTGCAGACATCCGGAAGTGTGGAAAACTTCCTGCAAAAACTAGAAGATTTCGTGGAAGACCTTGGCATCAACTATGTTAAATCGAACTTCCACTCTGATATTGAGCACATCGATTTCCATTCTCACGGCAAATTTCTAAGCGATGTTATAGATCCTGCTCAACTTACAGAAGATCAGCGCATCGCTGTCAAAATCGCAGGGGAGGGGTATAACATGTATATCGGTGGCTCTGCTGGCACAGGCAAAACGGTAGTCCTACGCCAAATCATTTACGAATTATCCATTCAACAAAAGAAAACAGTTGCGGTGACAGCTTCAACAGGCGTTGCGGCTTCAAATCTGAATGGATACACGTTCCATCATATTTTTGGACTAGACGGTTTAAAAACGACGCATCTACGCAAAATAGACGTCATTCTCATCGACGAAATATCGATGATTCAATCTGAACTGATCACTCATCTCGATATAGCTGCTCGCATTAGCCGACGATCCATAGTCCCATTTGGAGGACTTCAGGTAATTCTGTGCGGTGACTTCTTGCAGCTAGGGGGGATTCCTAATCACCCGATTTTCTTCAATGACCTATTCCTGAAGCATTTTGTACGCCTTAAACTCACAGTGATTCACCGTGTTACAAGTGACAGAAAAGATTTCGTGAATCATCTACAAACTGTTCGAAGGGGCCAGCTTCCATCTGATATTGATAAGTCTATCTCGATCCTACACAAATCTATTGCACTTGCAGACAATGAAGAGGCAATATACATATTCCCCCGAAACGTTCATGTCTTTGAACGTAATCAAAAAAGACTTGGGCTTCTACCCGAGCCCACGATGGCTTTTCCTTCGCAAGTGCAAGATGTGGTCTTGTCTGATACTTGGACTGATGTATTGGTATTCGAGCTTCATTGTCATGAAGACAAATCTAGTGCTTTCATTGAAGAAATGGAGAAAGTTTTAAGGGAGTCGCTCCACTCATTCTCCCTAAAAGAAAAAAACTTCCAAGATATTCACCTGGCGGTATATCCAATCGACCTTGAGAGACCTGATGACTTGCGATGTGCTGTCCGTGCAAGAATCATGTCCCTCGCATTAGATGATATATCCAACGACGAGAGATTATATCAGTTAAATAACCTTCTGAACAAAATTCATCTCGTTCTCAGAGACATGAGCTATCGCGTGATGGGCAAGGTTCCAGCTCTTGACGAAGTTCCAATTCATATACAAAACAAGCTGAAAGAAACGGCACAAAAAGAGATTTTCTTCGCCGCTTTAGAGACCCGAATAGGTGCGCGTGTGATGTTGCGATGGAACCTTTCTCGCGAATTGGTCAACGGATCAGTTGGCATCATCGATGGCTTCGTCGATCCAACATCCTATGTTCTTCCCCATTCCGTTGATAAAAAGTTTTACGAACACGTTGACGCCTACTGCAAGTTTCTGCATAGTCAAGGCCATGACATTCCACTTTTGCCGCTGGTGCGATTTTCCTCGGGGTTGAGCATCATGATTCCACCCATCGCTATTCCGGTTGGTGGTGATGCCACTACAAAGTTTTTCTATTCAACACTACTCGCACTCCCGATACAGCTTGCATATGCCTTTACAGTGCATAAGGTGCAAGGGTTGACGCTGACAGGAAGTGTTGTGATAGACTTCAAGGACATGTTTCAATGTCCCCACCTGGTATATGTTGCGCTAAGTCGAGTGCGCACTCCGGAACAGCTCACCATACGAGCGCTCGACGACAGCCACATTACAGCAGATCCGGTTGCTCTCTCATTCGATGAGAAAACCCCTCCAGCGTGCGAACTTGATCTGAGTAAACTACCTGTCAATGCGAGACCTAATAATGCGTATAAATTTAATCTGCAGTGGAACTGAGGACCCCATTTTCCTTCAAAATCATAATCTCATTTTTTCTTGTGTCAAGAGGTCTTTCATGTTTCCTCTAAGATTTGAGGTAGTATGTTAGTTCACTTTTTGTATCGTCTCTCTGACTCAAACTCTCCCATTTCTTCGTTTGGAAAGCCATTGAAAATTATGAATGAGACAGTAGTGCAGAATTCTTCAACCTCGGGTGGTTGACTCTCTTCATGAAAGTTTACTTGAAATCAAAAAACCATGAAAAAATCAGAGTGAGTTGATTTTCGGTGCTCTATAGTTTCACCTGCATTTCTTCGAAATTTATTTTGCCTCTGTCAACTCACTTATTCGAATGTGCAGAATCACATGAATTCAACCGCTGTGAGCAACAACCAGCTGTTCGTGGGAGGCATTGGCCTCTATGGGATCGCTATAGGGGCATTTGCCTTGCGCCACCTTGGGCGTCACTTGTTTGGCTATTTGCAGCGATCATGTCTCGTATCTCTCGAAACGTCATCGCGTGATGTTTCCTACAAATGGATTATGCAATGGATTTCCGCAGAAGGAATCGTGAAATCAAGGCAACTGAGCATCCTCAACGCCAACACTGAAATACTTGCCAACGATTCAATCACGACCAAGTCGATGTTTCTCCCTGCACCGAACGTCACTCATTTTTTCTATCACAACAAACGTCTCTTTTGGCTGAAACGCAATCGGCAATCCGAGCGGTCTATGGTAGCAGATGTATCACAAAATGACATACCCGAAAGCTTGACAATCACTGCGATCGGGCGAGATACCGCTCCGTTGCTCGATATTTTTCGAACAGCGCGAGATCACGTCGCCCAGCAGGAGCATGAGAAAACTGTTCTCTATAATTGTGCAGGTGCACGATGGGTGCGATTAGTTGAGCCTCGACGGACGAGAAGCCTCGCAAGCGTCGTCCTGCACAGAAACTTGATGGAAAACATCGTCAAAGACCTAAACACATTCATTTCGAGCGATGAGTGGTACCATAAAATGGGAATTCCGTATAGAAGAGGCTATTTGTTATACGGCCCTCCTGGATGCGGCAAAAGTTCGCTTGTTATGGCGATCGCCGGGCGATTTTCGCTCGCTATCTGCATGATCAATCTCTCGAATCGGTCACTGGACGATGACTCGCTCAACCAGCTCCTCAATTCAGCACCCAAAAAATGCGCCATATTATTGGAGGATATTGATCTCGCTTTTCACCCCGAAAGCCGAATCACTATTTCCGGATTGCTTAATGCGCTGGACGGCGTCACTGCGCAGGAGGGTCGAATGGTTTTTATGACAACCAATCACATNAAACCCCTCCAGCGTGCGAACTTGATCTGAGTAAACTACCTGTCAATGCGAGACCTAATAATGCGTATAAATTTAATCTGCAGTGGAACTGAGGACCCCATTTTCCTTCAAAATCATAATCTCATTTTTTCTTGTGTCAAGAGGTCTTTCATGTTTCCTCTAAGATTTGAGGTAGTATGTTAGTTCACTTTTTGTATCGTCTCTCTGACTCAAACTCTCCCATTTCTTCGTTTGGAAAGCCATTGAAAATTATGAATGAGACAGTAGTGCAGAATTCTTCAACCTCCGGTGGTTGACTCACTTCATGAAAGTTTACTTGAAATCAAAAAACCATGAGAAAATCAGAGTGAGTTGATTTTCGGTGCTCTATAGTTTCACCTGCATTTCTCCGAAATTTATTTTGCCTCTGTCAACTCACTTATTCGAATGTGCAGAATCACATGAATTCAACCGCTGTGAGCAACAACCAGCTGTTCGTGGGAGGCATTGGCCTCTATGGGATCGCTATAGGGGCATTTGCCTTGCGCCACCTTGGGCGTCACTTGTTTGGCTATTTGCAGCGATCATGTCTCGTATCTCTCGAAACGTCATCGCGTGATGTCTCCTACAAATGGATTATGCAATGGATTTCTGCAGAAGGAATCGTGAAATCAAGGCAACTGAGCATCCTCAACGCCAACACTGAAATACTTGCCAACGATTCAATCACGACCAAGTCGATGTTTCTCCCTGCACCGAACGTCACTCATTTTTTCTATCACAACAAACGTCTCT
>LFNC01000075.1:0-38798 GCA_001235845.1 Perkinsela sp. CCAP 1560/4 | reverse complement strand
GAGTTTAAGTTCGGCTTTTGACAATTCTTTTTCGAGTTCATCCCGTGCTTTTTCTGCTTCATACAGCCGGGAGTTGAGCACTTCGACTTTGCTTGTGGATTCTTCACCTTTCGTGCGCTGCTCGAGTCGTTCATTTTCAAGGGCAAGCACTTGTGCTCTTTTGGCTGCAAGCTCTTCCTGATAATTATTAACCTGCTTTTTGAGTTCATTTATTTGCATGTTCTTCTCATTTACTTCATTCGATAAGAGCTCCGTTCGGTTGGTGACTTCCAGGAGAAGCGTTTCTTGATCCACAAGTACCTTCTTCTCTTTCTGCATCTCCTCCTCTAAAAAGCGAATTCGTGATTCTCCCTTTTCGACCATTTCATTTTTCTTGTTTAATTGTCCCTCAAGATCATGGAGGCGGACTTCCATTTCCCTCTTCTCGTGGTTTTGTTCTTCCATGCTTTTAAGCGCAACGCTTTGTCTCGCACGGTTTTCGGTGAGTTCGTTTCGCAATTCATCAAGCGCAGCGCTTTGTTGCTCAATTGTCGCTTTACGTTCATTCAATCGGGTATTGAGCAAAGCAACTTCATTGCGAGCATCCCGTACGCTGTCCTCCAAAGAAGATATTGTAGATTTGTAAGTGGCAATATCTTCTTTGAGTTCGGCGACGTGCCGCTCATTTGTCCCCATGGATGATTGTGCATGTTGAAGCTCGACTTGCAGAGCTTCCATGCGCTTCTCGGCATCCGTATGCGCCTTCTTCGCCCGCCCAATTTCGACACTCAACGATTTCATTTGGGCACGAAGCATGGCATTCTCTGCTTCGTAAATCTCCTTCTCTTCATTCAGCTGTTCCAGTGATTTTGCTTGCTTCGATATTTTTTCATCCTTCTCAGCTCCGTCCTGGAGCATTTGTGCAATATCCTCGTGAAGGCTTGATATTTCCACCTTTTCGGTCTGCAATTTTTTCTCGATGGTGTTTTTCTCTGTCGTTAGCTCATCAACTTGTGCAACTTTCTCATTCAGTTTGCCTCGCAGAGAATTGAGAAGCTTTTTTTGTTCGAGCGTCTCGGCACTAAGTTGGTCAGAGCGATCACGCAGTTCGTTATTCTCGCTGGTTCGCTCGTTGAGGAGATGGGTGCATTTTTGTAACCTGGTCGTCAGGTCATTCACCTTTGCATGGTCCATTCGGGCTTCTGTGAGTTCATCAACAAGGCTCTTTTGCACTGCATCAGACCTTTGTGCATACGATTGCGCGTCGAGAATCTTTTTTTCAAGCTCTTCGATTCGGCTGTTGGCCAGCCGAGCCTCTTCCGCATGTTTTGCTAAGCTATTTTCGAGCTCCAAGTTTTTCATTTCTTGTCCCTCGTTAGTCTCGGTAAAAACCCGTTGTTGTTGGAGGGCGCTCTGCAGTTTTTTCTCAAGTACATCGTTTGACCGAAGGATGGCCTCATGATCTTGGGTAAACTGATCGACCCTCTTTTTCAAAAACGTTTTCTCGGAAGTCAGCGTTTGCACCTCCATGGATAAAGCCTCGTTTTTATTTTTTTCCTCACGCAGTTGGTTCAGTATATCTTGGCTATGCCGACGCTCCGTGAATTGTGCCTCATCTCGCATGCGTTTCTTTTCCGTTGCGTCATCCTGCCTTTGACGAATCCGGTCCCTCACTTGGTCCTTTAATTTTTCGTTTTCGATAGCTGACCGCTTCAGGGCCCTTTCGGTGTCCTGAAGTTTTCGACGAATTTCCCTCATTTCAACATGCGACTCATCATTCGCGTTTCCCTGCGAAGAGTACTCTGTGTGAGAAGCTTGGGAGATCTTTCTTGACGACAGGGGTGTCAGTGGCAGTCGTTCGTGACCATCCTTTTTCACTGGGGTGCCCTCATTGGGTATTTCGAAGCCCATTTTTGAGAGCTTTGTATCTAACAGAAATTTTGAGAAGAAAAAAAGACGAACATTGGAGAAAAGAAAGAGTGGTATTTGTTTTGCATCTGGGAAAGACTTACTACCAAACTCAGCTCGGATCGTGTATTCCAAAGGAGTTCGAAAAAATGTCAGCTGAGACATTTGCTCTCTAGCACTTTCTCATGGACCGAGAAACCGCGCAATTTGCAGTAACCACGAATACCAAGATCTTACTCGCTCGAAATGTGGCAATCTTCACTCGACGAAATTGTTCGAGTATTTGACCTGTCCGAAAGCCACGGAAGAATTGTCCCTGTGCCAGGTTGTCCAAGATGCCACTTTTGGTGATGCTTCACTTTATCATATTCCTCAACTGAAGATGGATAATCTCGCTCGGTGGGGGGCTGCACATAATGCGAGAGTCTTCGACCAGATGTCGGATGGGCATATTGCGACGCCTCGCCGTACCACTTGCTCAAGTACCCACGTTTCTTCGGGTTGGCGCTGGCACTTTCGAACGCAAGTCGATCCGGCATGTGTTGGTCGTGAAACATAGGAAATTCCTCCGGGTACAACTCGTCGTAGAGCCCCTGTGGGCTCATGTATGTACACGTGAATGACCCTCCAGCCTTTTCGATAAGCTGAATGGCTTTGGTTGTGGCTTGTTGGAGTTCAATATGAATTGGACGATTCAGGGTGTCCAAATCCTCGGCGACGAGCTTGATTCCCGGCCAAATGACTTCCCACGGCGCGATGACTCTGGATTCGACCAAATGAAAGATGGTAATGCGCTCGTTTGGATTGATCCTGCCTGTTTCGAATGCCCAGAGAAGCTTTTTTATGGGTAAGTTGGTGTAGAGTAGGCGACCTCTCCACCGAGCGCCTGGACCAGATTGGCCAATCCGTGGAGCCATCTTCCAGCGTGGTGTCATATTTACCTCGAGCCACTTTCCGAGGTAGTTATATCGTTTTCGCTTAAATTTCGCAGCAAAGCCACTTGAAAGCCGCCACGACGCGCCCTTTCGAATCCAGCCAAACTTGGGAAAGTAGACACCCGAACGAGGACCAACGTATTGCTCCGAGGGCCGCAGCGTATGTGTTTGTATAAGACTAGGACATAACCTCTGTTCGAATGGTGAATAAAATGGAATTCGTGATGCCTCAGTGACGTACCTTGAAATATTTGGAGCAGGATGATCATCGGTGTTATATGGCTTTGGCCCGTGATAATATGGAAATCCTTTGCCTGCTTGAAACGCGAGGTTGTTTTCGTATATCAGCGGGAAAATCTGTGTAATCTTGTTGAAGGGAAGCATGGCTCGGTCTCGCGCAGGGGAAAATATAACCGGCCGGAATAACGGATGTGTTTGCTGCATAGTGAAGAAGTTGGCAAAAGGGAGAAGTAGGTTGAGAATAGGATGAAGCCTGTCGGATGTAAATTGAAAGGGAAAAAAGATGCGCTAGATGTGTCTACTAATGGAATACTTCACTTCCAACTTGGGACAACTGCAAAGTTTTCTCGTGAACATCATACAAATGTTTGGAGAAAACCATGAAGGTACATCGCTTGTCTCAACTACGCATTCTCCACTGGCAGCTTCTTTACACTCAGAATGTGAGCATTTCAGCGACAACCCTTAACTGAAGAAAGGCCGGCTTCACAGGCTTTTTCGCATAGCCTTTACTGACTAGATGCCTTCTTATACCAAAACAAATCGTAACCTCCTTCCGGAGTAGCATACGGGAGCGAGCTATGGTAATTCACATCATATTTTTTCAATTTTTCAGCCACTTCGATCAGCTCTCTTTGAAGATTGTCGAGATGAACTGATTGGATCTCATCGATTTCTTCTTTCTTAATTGCATCAACACGTGCTTCCTCGAGTGCCTTCTGCTCATTCGCCAGCCGCTGTGCTTCTTGATGTTCATATACCATTTGCTGCACGTCATTCAACTTGTCGTGCTTAATGTTGAGACACATTTCATTGGCATCTTGGTCTTTTTCCATATACACCCAGTCCTCATGCCTGGCCATTTTGACAACAAGCCGCAGATGTGTCATCGAATCAAGAGGTACGTCTTTCTGTGTCTTGAGCGCTTCCCATAGTGTATTGTAAGTCACAGGCTGGTGTAGTAGAATAAACCTGAGGACGTACTTTCGAGGAATTTCACCGACGTCACGTGGTGTTCCATTGACTCGGTACCCCTTCAGGACCATGTTGAGCTTTCGCTTATACGGTATTTCATGTGCCGCGCCATGGAAATTTTTCAACATTTCACGCTCTGGTCTATAGGGCATAGACCTCAGAAACGGCATGGTACTAGGCCCTGCGGGACCTTTGCGATAAAGCAACGTGAGGGAGCCTTTCATCATATTGTCATCTGAATAACAATATCAAACACGGAGAAGATTCGTTAAATGTCTGATCAATAGACTCGAATAGATGAATACTATAGACTGTTCAAAGAGTTCAAATTTCACGGATCAACATGGGTGATTTTCGACGGCAATTTTTTGTTCTTGCTCGCCCTCTGCCGAATCACCAAAGCTGTTTTCCCCAGAGAGATTCATTCAAAACATTTTAAAAAGGGAAGACAAGTTTTCGAAACATTAATGACTTGAAAATAGAAGACTTGACTGGCCTGTTCAAGCTTCATGCACTAGTCCTTCATACTCGAAATGGGCCCAGTTTGATCTGATGGATGGTTGATAGCACGATGAGATGCGTCATGTGTCTTCAGCCGATAGCTTACCATGTCGTGTGATCGTAGATTGATCGACTTCTCATTTTGTATTTCTCGTGCAGGATTGGAAGTGCTGCCAAGATGAATAGAACTTGCGTATGGCTGAGAAGACGCCAAGGAAAACTTCACGCGCATTGTGTGGTTCCTTCCGAATTCGGAAATTTGCTGTGAAGACTTGTCATAAATCACAACGAGCGGTAAGGTTGTCATCATGTAGCGACCATGGAGCGAGACGACAGCGACATCTGCCTCCGAAGTGCTTGCGTATTTCACGATGGCGCTCTGTGGAAGCTCTGGGTATGTGTCCACGGAAATGACTTCACCGTACGCACTAAATATTTGGCTTATAGTGCTATGGATGGCATGTGGGTGCAAGTTACTGACAAACAAAGCTGCGTATGGCGTCTTGTCGAGTTCCATATGTTCATAGAGGTTTTGAAGGAATGGGGATAAAGAATCACAAAACAGATACAACTTGGAGAACTGTAGATACTTGTCGATGGCATTATGGTCTTCGGAGAGCAATGAGAACTTCAACTCCTTCCTTTTCAGGATGCTGCCACTAGAAAGTCGATTGACTTACCTACGCATAACTAAAGTTGCAGGAAGATCTGACCCATCACAACTCTTCATCACTTTTCCGGATAAACAGCATGAAAGTCTTGAAAAGGCCTTTTCAGCCTTTTCCACCCTACTCTTTGATGAGTCGTGTCGGTAAGAGTAGTGGGTAGAGCTGTGCCATGTAAACAAGTGCGTACGAAAGCCACATGCAGAAAATACCTGATGTGATGAAACTTTTCAGCATTATGCTTTCTCGTCCACCGAAGAAATGCGCCCCGGCGAAGAGGATTGCGGCTACACCAAAGTAAGCGGAAGTGACGATAAGGAACATTGCAAACTTACAAGTCAAATACGAAGCAATATGCACAAATGGATGCAATGGAAAGTTGAGATAGTTGAGCGGACTGATGGTCTTTGTATTAAGCTGGAGATAGGTTTTCTACATCACTGCTGGGTTTTCTGCTCACTCGTAGCCTGGAAACATATCATGTCGAGTGAAGGAATATCTTGCACATCATACTTTCTTACCAAATTTTCGTAGTTTCTGAGCTGATCAGCTTGGAGTTTATCGGCACGAATTTCACTGCGAACCTGATTGCAATATTTCACCGCCAGCAGAGATTCATGGTAGGCATTTGCTTTTTTCGTCGATAAAGCTTCGGACGCTCGCCAAAGCACAACACAGCATGACCACAATTTTTGAATACAAATCGTCCGCTGAACATCGGTCAGTGACTTTGTATCTTTGAACAAATCCTTCAGAGCGTCCAAAAGTAGCTTCGATTCAGTCTGGAAAAGGTCATGCACATTTGGAATGACATCGATTGGGATAAGATCTTCCACGCTTGGCAATGCGCTCGGCGGCACCACTGATGCTTGGATAGAAGAATGCAACTCCACTGCATCATTGTGTATCGCGCGAATGTTCTGGTAAGCTTCCTGGTATTCGCTCATTCCATACAACTTACGGAAAACTCTATCCATGAGCCGTTTTCCTGTACTCGCAACAACAAGTTTCAAAGGGTTCCCCTCAGCAGTGGTTTCGATCAGAGGCAGAATCGAGTCAAGTGCATACACGTTTGCAGCAATGTCAGCGACGTTCCTTTGATAAAATCCATGTTTGGCTATTGGTTTACCATAGAGGCGTGTTGTGTTCTTGCACGCGATGGTGATGTGCGGTGCCAAAACGTACCGCCGCAAGATCTCCGGGTAGTTCCATATGCCGCCTTCTTTGAGGACAGACCCACCGACGTAGGATGCGCTGAGGGTCGCTGCGGCCACTTTTTTGTTTGACGTTGCCAGTGAGTATGGTTCGATGAGGGTAGGAATGGTGCCATAAACGCACGTCTTCGCGAATCTCTCCATGCCAAATAGGTAAAATACGAAATGAAATCGCATAGACTCGCGCTGTTCTTCCAAAAAAGATGTCAGTCGTTGAAAACATTACACGATGCGTTAAAGCGTGACTCTCTTTATTTAGCAAGCGGATTCGTCGCGATATACTCAATTGCTTCCGCGATTGTTGAGATTCGTTCGGCGTCATGGTCAGGCATGTCGAGAACAAACTCCTGCTCGAGTGCCATCACGACTTCAACAACATCCAGCGAGTCAAGGTTGAGATCTTCGATGAAGTGTGATGTTTCTGTCACTTTAGCCGCATCGACCTTTTCGAAATTCTTTATCACGTCCATGACACGCTGCTTGACAACCTCGCGGTCGAGCAGATATTTTTTCGCTTCCTTGGCGTTTCCTGAATCGTCCTTCCCGACAGCGCAGTAGCGCTTTTGAATTGCTTGGAAAAGGGGCGAACTTGATGCACATGCGACGGCCCGAGTCGAGGATTGCCGACAGGCCATTCTTCTTGGGGCCACAACGTGGGACACTCGGCTCGATAAAAGAGAGAGAACTCTGATTGATTTTTGCATTGGAAGTCAATAAAATTGGACAATGATAAAATGTATCAGGAAAATGTCATCCCCGGGGGAGGGGGGGGTCAATATCACATTACACCATGCGTTTTTTAGAGTAAACCAAATCATTTGTCCGTTTCCACATGCCGTATTGTTAATGCTGATATCACGACGGAGGAAATTCCTTTGACTGATTGAGTAACAGGTAGAAGTACCGGCCAAGTCCGATTTCTTCAGAAAGAGCAATATGGATAAACGAGAATGCAAGATCAGATAAACAATGGCTTAGTTTCGAACAAAACGTAAGCGTTCCAACAACCAAAAGTTGAAATCACGAGACAAGATAGCGAAGAGCCGATAATATAGTACTGTAGGTAGTTCCAGAAAATATTTGAATAGTTCGACGGAAAATTTGACAAGCCCATTAGCAGGAAGAGTGGATTAAGTTAAAAAAGCCAGGAAAAGAATTCTGTAAAGGAGTCCAGGTGTCAAACACACGACTACTGCAAAGCCAACTTGGTAAGGTATTCTTCGAAAGATAAAATGCACAGCTATCGGTATCAGCCATCATGGCACAAGTATCGTATCGGCGATTACTTGGTATTTCGATTTCAAGGCAGCCAGTCAATGCGGTTCTGTTGTCTTTGTCGAATATCGTATACTCAACAGGTTCTATACTTGGACCTTTGTGATGAGATGCTGAAATCACGTCTGCAGAATCGAAATACCAAGCGGCAGTTGCGCTGCTTTGTTGATTTTTATTATGCCACAACGACTTCTCAGTCACCATTGGTAGGCCAAAGTCGATTCGTGAGAGATCAGATTGCTCTATCTGGCCTACTTTCATCTGCTGCATATGCCAATGACAGTCTGCACAGAGAACGCTTCCCTGATAGCGGCGCACGAATTGATTGACAGCAAAGCACCTCCCGCACTGAAAGTTGTTTTGTTGAACTTGATGCATTATCGATGTAAGAATGTCCAAAGTTAAACTATGAAAATCCGGAAAATACTTGTCGATAAAAGTTCACACTTGATGGGAGAGGAAATCATACACCACCAATTCAAACAACTGAAAGTCGAGCATATAACATGGTTCAATCGATTCAAAAAGCCCACTTTAGCCAGTGTTTAAACGAGATACATCATTTGCTGATCACCAGCATAGACAATTTGCATCATGTCATGCAGTGTCTTCGCCACATGCTCCAAATCAGATATTTCGGGTGCCACGCCAGTTCTTTCTCCCACAAGTTTGACAACTGAATCCAACGGTAGGACTGGTGAGAAGGCCAAGGCTTCTTCAAAGTACTGTGCATATTTGACTA
Source organism: Perkinsela sp. CCAP 1560/4 (assembly GCA_001235845.1). Lineage (NCBI taxonomy): Eukaryota > Euglenozoa > Kinetoplastea > Prokinetoplastida > Perkinselidae > Perkinsela > Perkinsela sp. CCAP 1560/4. The sequence continues at coordinate 30,364 of LFNC01000075.1, read as the reverse complement.
AAAGGTCGTTCCGTGAGGCAGGTGCACTGACTTGCTGGACTGGGCTCGGTGTGAACTGCTCGTTTTGTGGACTTGGCGCGGGAATCTCAACTACCGGTGGAGTGCCGTTTTGAGGCTTTTGCTTGAAAAGGCTCGAATCTTTTATGTTGGATGAAGTTGCCGGTGTTTTTTCACGGGATGATGGTGTGATAGACTTGGAGTTATTTTTGGAAGAATCTGAGCTTCGTGGTCTTTTCACACTTTCAGATTTTTCTTCTTTTGGCTTGTCTACCTTCTCAACTTTGGCCACAGTCTCTGGAATTTTTTTCGCGATGTATTTTTTCGAAAGTTTGGAGTAAAAGAAGGCTGTGAGCATGCAGACCATAGTTTCCTTCGAAGTTATTGGTTTTGCGGAGGACTCCACCACATCGAGCAATACGCAGTAGAAATGAAGGAACTCTCGTGATAAAAACGAAAACGTCCTCGCTTTCTTGTTTGAAATACCGGATCCGATAACTGCGCAGATCGTGTCGGTGTTACACTTGATAAGAGCTGCTTCCATCTGCTCCCTCGGAAGTGCATCGATGCCAGCGCAAAGATCGTCTTTAATTTGATTTTCTTGCTTCAAAAACATTTCTTTATACTTTGCCGGTAGAGCCGAGGCCAATTCACTTACCTTTGACTTTGGTGCATTCGTGATGTTTCGTAGAATTTCCCCCGCCTCCAGTAGCAGGCAGTACTTAAGCTGGTCCTCATGACTTTTTTTCGAGAGAACTTGTGAGCGCTGTATGCCTTGCATTATAAAGATTTCGAAAATTCCAAGTAAGCTTGTCAGAAATGTTACGCAAACAATTATGGTTTCCCGAAAGCTTCACGACGTCAGTGCGACCGTTGTATAGCAAGGGTGGAACTAAGCAGTACTACTGAAAAACGGATGCTTTTTGAGCTCGCCATAACTGTCTCCCGTCACCCACGACATTCGTAGTGCTGGGTCTGGGTTGAGCAAAATGTTTGCCAAGTGCATCGCCGCGGCCAATGAAGCCTTATCGAAACTCAAGTCCTCTTCCGAGCAAGAGTGATGGACCAGTATGTTTCGCACCACCTCTTTATCTGTATCTCCGGCGAATGGATGAACGCCGGTAACCATGTAATAGAGAATACATCCGACTGCCCAAAAATCTCCAGCTTTTGAGAAGGACGAGTGCCGAAGCATCTCTGGCGGCATATAATCAAGTGTACCACAATAGTCTGTGCGCTGTGTAATGTCTTCGCAAAGCTCATCTATGCTTGTAGAGCCTACAGGAGCCTCTGTACAGTTGTTCGGTGGGCTCATTGGTACTCCGTGGTGTTCTGCAATTTGACGGCAGTCTGCACTCAAGTCAGCCTGCTGAGCATTCCAACAAGCAGTGAGACATGGAATGCACACCATTGCAAACGTTCGAAATGCCGAGTTCAATTTTTTGGACAGCGTGTGAAGCAATTTCCTCCAACGTGACTTTGTCGTTTGATTGATGATGACTTTTTTGGGAAGTTTCTGGTACAACTGATCAATCACAGTATCCTTTGTCCGATCACTTTCCCTCTTTTCTTCCACATCGAAGGAGGATCCAAAATCGACGAGGCGAATATCCATATTCTTGTCGAAAACGATATTCTCAGGCTTGATATCCCCGTGGGCAATCGTCATGGTAAAATGCAAATACTCCAGTGTGTCAAGCAACTGCTTTAATATTTTTTGGACTTTCTTTTTGGAAACCTTTCCTTCGGCAAGAATGAGCTGTAATAAATCCCCACACTCGCAGTGTTCGAGCGCGAAGCATATCGCGTCGGCATGTTCAAAGACGGCGTCCATTTTCACGATGTTGAAATGCGCGCATTCGGAAAGGACAGAAAACTCTTTGGCAACACTGTAGAGAAGATCAGGGTATAGTGCAATATCTTTCTTGCTTATACATTTAACCGCGTACTTTTTACCTGTCGGCACATATGTGCACAGGTGAACAACACTGAAGCTACCAGAGCCGAGGATACGCTCGAAGCGTAGATCATCAGTATTCATCCATAAAAAGTTGGCTAATGAAATCCAATTATTTGAATAGTATTATACGAATGGCTTTTGTTTTTTGAATGAAATGTGGAATAGTGCGCAACTCAATTACTGATACTTGCTCATCTCCTTCATCAGACCCTGTAACCCACTGGTGCCACCCATTCTTTTCAGAATATTTGGATCCATAAACTTTGACATTTTGGCTATTTGCTCTTTTCCTGCATGGGAAGCTATTGCTGTGGGGTCCTTGGAAAGCTGCAAAAAATTAGCTTTGCCCATACTTTTCGCCATTCCATCGAAGCGTTGATAGGTTCGTAACATATCATGCACCCCACGTATGCTGCGACCACTACCTCGTGCGATCCTGCTGATACGATCGTCGGTCATGGCCTTCTTCACGTTGGTCGCGTCTAACTCATCGTCGTTCATGCTGTCCATTATATTAATAAAGTGTTTGAGTCTTCGATTGCCGAAATCTTGCTTCCCATCAGCTGTCTCCCCTGAAGAAAACCCAGGAATCATTTCAAGAAACTTTCCCATGGGCCCCAGCTTGACTACTTTTTCAAGTTGCTCGTACATATCTCGAAGGGTAAAAGACCCTTCCGAAAGCTTCTTGTAAAGCTCTTTGTCATCGATGCCATTTTGCTTCATGACATCGACCAGCCCTTCAATATCACCAAAGCCAAGCATCTTCCCCACAAATGTTTGTGCGTTAAATGGCTCTAATTCATCATAGTGTTCACCCACGCCAAGAAAAATAATTGGGCTTTTTGTCACCGCAATCGCGCTCAGCGCTCCACCACCTTTAGCGTGTCCATCCATCTTGGTCAGAATGATAGATCCAATCGGGACAGCCTCTCGAAATGCCATGGCCTGGTCCTGTACCATTTGACCATTGGTGGAATCAATAACGTACACAATGTCTTTCGGCTTGATGGCAGCCTGGATCTCTTTCATCTCCTCGAAAAGAGATTCTTCTTGTTTATGTCTTCCACTCGTGTCAATGATGATTATCTCCAGTCCTTCGGACTTTAATGTGCTGATGGCTTCTTTCGCCAGAACCACAGGGTCTCTTTGGACTAAGCTGCCATAGAACCGGACTCTTGCTCGAGCTGCATTTTGCTTAAGCTGGTCGTAGGCTCCAGCTCGAAAAGTATCGACGCAAACAAGAGCAACTTTGAACCCCTTCTTCTGGTAGTACGCGGCATATTTCGTACAGCTTGTAGTCTTACCTGCTCCTTGCATGCCGACAAACATAATGATGTTCGTAGTCCCCTTTTTTGGCTGGTACGGCTTTACTCCGGCGTCGAGCATTTTTTTCATCGAATCGAAAACTGCCTTTTGAATGAGCTTTCGCTTGTTGAAGCCCACCTGCCCCTCTGTAAGCATTATTTGTGTTTTTACATCCTGTCGGAGTTTGACCACAAGCTTCACGTTGACATCAGCTTGAACAAGAGCATTGCATATATCCCTAAGCAATGAGTCGATCTCACTTTCTCCTACAGTGGTATGTGAGTTTAGGTTTCGAAAGGCCTTGGTTATTTTTTCGCCGAGTTCTTGCAACACCATTGTGCTTCTTTAAGGTTCAGTTGAGTAAAATGCGTCTTTGCATAAAAGAGTAGAAAGAGCAACAGAAAAATTGTAAGCAGATCAAAGAAAAATGCGGTTTTAAGGCTCCACGTTATCACAACATTAACAAAAGTGTGCTTTTCTCTCCTTTTCTAGAAAAGTGCTTTCAAGAGTTCATCGATGGTTTTGATAGCACGCGTCTGACTAAAGAGAGAATTCATCGAATCTTTTACGTGGGATTTAATGTCACCAGCTTTCACCAATGAATATTGTTCTTCTAAGCTCGTCAGAATGGCATGTTTATCGTATTTTGAGCTTGCATTGTAATTGGGAGGCCATGCTGGCTTGTCAATGCGAGAGTTAACTTGATTGTGTGCATTCCATAGCCAAATTCTCGCACTATCATCATCGAATACGCTTGTTGCGTTCAATCCCTGGGCGCACATTTCTGCGAAATGAGCTCTGCAGGTGCCACACCGAAAAAACGCAAGGATGTAATTGCGTATGATAAAAAGAGATTGCCTAGCGTTTTCCTGTTGAAGCAATCTATGGAAAAGCTTCCATAATCCACAAGTGTAAGAGCATACAGACTCATCAGGCTTCGAAGCTGTCATTCTCTTGCTTTTTTGATCGACAATGTATGGCATGCTATCCAATACAAGACGCCGGAAGGAGCAGTATACGCTATGCTGTAACTTGAAGTCATGGTTTTCCAATGGAAAATCGAATGGATCTTCGAGTTCCAAAATATCTAAAGATCGATCACACTCCTTCGAGGAGATGCATGGTGGAACTTCGTACTTGATCGCATACCAAAATGCATCATCGTAATCAAAATCTTGTACCTCCACATCTTCAAAAGAAGATGTCTCGTGCTTTAAGCGTTTTGCTTGTCGAATGACTTCTGTTGCCCGATGGGCTCTACATTTGTTCTGATTTGGGATGTTCCTCACGTGAGTGGAAATTGGCAATGACAAGCTTGTGAAGTTTCCAAATTGATCTAGCTGCGTACTCCATGATTTTCCGTCAAAATACTTCAAAACAGGGACTGATTTTATACCTGCTTTGAGACACACATTGCCATATTTCATGCAATCAACAGCGAAGACGTGTGTACCAAACTTTTCTACAGTGTTTGTTTCGATAGCAAATGACTTATAAGACGGGGCCAGGGTACGACAATGTTGACACCAAAATGAATAATAGAGAATAACCACTGGACATCCTAGTTCTTCATATTCCTCGAAAGGAAAATCGACGCACGGAGTGAGCACCTCCGGGGTATCATCGTAAATATGTGCTTTGGCTATTACAATGCGTGGAAAGTATATTTCAGTAAAGAAGGACCCGTATATGATGCATAGCAGAAGATTCATGAATGAATACATTTACTCTCGACAAAAAAGAGATTTCAAAGTTGTCTAGCAGTTCTGCTAAACTTTGCAGATGTAGAAAGCTCGGCAAAATTTCAGGTTTATCCCTAACCAAATCTACATTACGAGAACCTGTCCTCGATCTTTTTTGAGTTGTTTGTCTGATCTGCGTTAAACAAGAATCTCTTTTCAGACGCAATTTTCACTTCTGTCGGGTTGTGTCCAGGTAGTATGTGAACCCCAAGAGATACAGCTTGCTTCTTCGTCAGCCAATAAATACTGTGATACTTGTTTCGCATGGCAGCTGCACTTAATATTCGCGTTATATCCCGCGGAAAATGTGAGCCAGATAGTGCCGATCGTGGTTGAAACAGCTGCCGGTAAGCATACGACGCCGCTACATTGGGATCGTTAGTTTGCGAGGCATTGTAAAGCTCAATCTCTTTTGTAAGCCCCTTCATTGGTAACCTGGCCGGTGCAGCCTTTCCACGGATGTGAAGGTTGAGCTCCCGCGCTAGAGCGGCTGTCAACCAGAAAGGCGAATCAAGACCTTTTTCTATAGCGAATTGGAGAAGTGGCATGGCTAATGCCATTTGATACTTTCTTCCTGTATGTGCAGATATGGGCAACATGTTTTTCATCTTGGACACTAGACTTGGGTCAGCTAGCTCTGCGACGTTGTAAAACTGAACTGTACGTAAACATGATTGAGATTCATCTCCCTTTTGTGAAGGAATCGGCACTTCCACGCAAACATATTTTGCTCCTTCCTTGAGCTTTAAACCCAAGGCGTTTATTTGATTCAATGTCAGCCATTCACTTTTTTCATACTCTCCTATGCTTGCCGTGAGCTTCCACGCTGCGTCTGGTCGAATTTTGAAATTTGAGAAAACATTTACAGGAACAAGCCTTCCGACCAATTTTGCTACCTTTTCGGGGTTTTCAGTTTGGCTAGCATTGTATAAATGAACAGTTGCTCCGCCAGAGGAAGATGAAAGGGGAAAGTACTTCTCTTTTTGTGACTCCGCTAGTCCCACGCCACATAGCTTAAGCTGTTTCTCAGTAAGCCATACGTAGGAATCGAATTTCATGTCTGCCATCTTTCTTGATATATTCTTGGGATAAAACTGCCCCGTTGCTGCACTAATGGCGCAAGACATTATCGGAACAATTTGTAGAAATCCCTGTAATTCAACGAAAATATTCTTTGATGGACGTACTGTACAAGCGAGATAAAAGTGGACATAGCTAGTTTTCTGTATAGACTTGGAGATTAATTGTCACATACACGAGTATTCGAGTACTAGAGGCCAAGCTTGCTTTCTGCATTCAGAGGGTGAAATTTAAGTGTTACTTCTCACATCATAGCCAATGGTGAAAATTTGTGCGACTTAATAATTAGTCATGAGAAATTCTGCGCCTAATTACAGTTGTACGCAACTATAAATTATTTTCATATACATAACAATCACTTTCGAAATGGCTTTATGATTTTCATTGCTCTTGTAGTCATTGAGTTGAAAAACGAATGTATTGCGAAAATAGCTCCCCCACTAGTCCAAATACTGCAGAGTCCCCAGTACAGGGCCGAGATTCTTCCGAGGACGAGCAGCAGCACCAGCAACCCCATATGTCTCTGACTAGGGAAGAGCGAGTAAGAATTAAGAAAGAAAAGGCTCAACACAAGATGCTTGCAATGAGAAGTAGTGCTGAGGAATATCTAGCTAACTCTCGAGAGAAATATCAGCGAAAGATTTGCGAAAATGAGCAGCAGCTTGAATCGCTGGATGAACCCGCTTTTCAAAAGCAAGAAGAAATACTCGGAGTGGTGAATATTCATGAAAGAATTGACTGCCTATTGAATCATACAGGGATCGTGCGTGATGCAAAACTGGATAACATCAGGAGAATTCTAAAGCTTAAGTATCAATCCATGAGTTAGCCTGGCACATTCGTTGCAAGGCATTCGCCATTCATCAGAGTAAATCAGCTTTTGATTCACATGCCTGCTTAGTCACTTGAGAAGATGTGCCCTATTGCGCTGTACATGTATTTGCAATTCACTTACTTGTTATTTCGTTTTTCGGTGTTAAAGAAAGATGTTCTCTAGAAACCTAAAAATGTTATTTCGCACAACGCTTCGCCATTAGATTAGCAAATAATTTTCTTGAAATACGCAGTATTGACCTGTCGATTGAGTACGCTGTTTGATTTGTTGTAAATCCACTGGGATAAGGTGGTGACTATTACCTGTTCTTTGTATTTATGCTTTTTCTGATGATCCAACTAAGCATTAGCGGCATGTCTCTCAATTGAGAATTCAAGCTGGCTGAATGACAACAACTAACATGTTCAAACTCCGGGACATCAAAGAAGTGTTCGAAATCCTTGGGGTGAAGCATCCACAGCTGGTGAAGGTCGGTGAGAAGCCACCGAAGTTGATAGTTTCCTTCGGCGATAGTGACATTCTTATGAATTATGGCCTTGGTGTGGCACAATATTTACTGGATAATCACCTTCCACTACTAAAGCAAGCTTATTTTATCGGAACTGGTAGTGGAACAATACCAGCCGTTTGTTTATCACTTGCAAGCCAGAATAGTAAGTCGACTTTGATAACTGATTTTTTCCGGCGTATGACTAGCAATATTAGTTCACTCCCTATTTATTTACGGGAAGCACAAAGACGCGAATTCATTAGCAACACACTGAAGAGCCTTGCATCTTTAGATGAGCCCGAGAAATTACTTCTAGGAAAGTGCTCTTTATTCTTGCATCCGAATCCCAATTTCATATTTGGACGGGTTCATGGAATACTTGACAGGTATCACGTCCTCTATGGTCTACCAGTGTCAGAGTGGCGATCGAAAGAAGACCTTATACAGTGCATTGAAGCTTCTATGGCACCAAGTTACAAACACTTCATCCCCTTTCGTGGGATTCCGATTGTAAAAGCTTCTCGCTATTCTTTGTCACCGCAGGTTGACCAAGCCATTCGCCATGTATATGTTCATGGCTACGCAGGAGGGGGGTATATGTCACGCGAGAAACTTCACGCACACGTCTTTGGTCACCATGGCTCAATTTTCAACGTTTCGACTTCTCATTATCTCCAGAGACTGTGTATTTCCTACCCTCGAGTTTTTAGTGGATCTATAGAAAAAACTTACCATCAAGGATACAAAGATGCTGCGCAGTTCTCGCGATGGGAAGAAGATCCTTATCACTATTCTAGGGGAGTAGAATAGCTATTAACGCGGATTTCTCAACACGGTTCCATTCTCTATTCCTCGCTCTCTTTCATTAATCATATTCTTTTCATTCGATGAATCCGCTCGAATCACTTTTCAACCGTCTTGAAATCACAGAGCACTACCCGCATTTCGTCTCAAAAGGTGTGAACAGCATTGCACAATTGCGTTTGTTAGGCTCTTCTGAAATCATGAACATCGCCAAAAACAAAAAGGTCACTGATAAGCTGGCAAACGCCCTTTCCAAAGGTACAGTGAATGTACCTGGATCACTGAAAACAAGCGAATCGACTAAAACAAAGCAAGGCACTTATGCCGATCACATCGCTCAAGGCTTCAAGAATGGTGCATCTACTCCGAAGCAGTATGCAGGAGGTGAAGACAACTGGGAAACCAAAGGAAAGGGAGAGAAAAACAACGCAAAAAACCGACGAAAAAAGCAGCACACTGTGGAGCCAGTCCGAAAGGACCCTTCAATAGTCGATGAAGCAATGATGGAAACACTTATTGATAGCTCTGGGACCCCCTCGTTGCAAGAAGAAGAGAACCTGCCCGCCGCACTGAAGAAGGCCAGGAATCCCAAACCCGACCGGTGCAAGAATAGAGAATTCAGCTTGGAAATGCACTTATCTCAAGGTCAGATGAGGGTGCTTTTTGGTCAGAACTGTGCAAAACTCAAGAAAATACATGACGCAAATCAAACAAGCAACGGTCGAATTGAAAAGGATACGAATGGTCCTTCCATTCCTTTCACTATTTATGGCTCCTCCTTGGAGGACTGCATCGCAACAAAGGAGGCTATTAAGAAGCATGTCGGGATTGGTAAATACAAGGACGAAGAGGCACGATTGCACTATAAGATAAATGAGATAGAAATAAACATTCGGGCCATGTTATACATAATGCATAAAAACCTTCACAAGGAACCGAGTGAACAAATGAGAGACAGCACTCTTCGTGGCATCGCATCATACCTGAACTTTGACAAACATCAAGGGACGGAACACTTCACGTATCTTTGCAAGAATGATAAAATGAAAAAGTGGATAATTGACATGTTGATTAAGCAATTTGCTGACCGAATCCAGATGATCATTTACTGCACCAGTAATCAGGCCCCTATCCTGAAAGAGCATTTGATGAAAAGAAACACAAGCAAAGAGGCGCAGCCGGTTTTGCTTATACCTGCGACGAAGGAGGATATACAACAAGAGAGTGCAGAAGTGTGGAAGCAACGCAGGCATGACGCTCTCAAGGGCTTCAAGAACGGAGCTGTTTCCTCGGTTCCGTATGAGTCCAATGGTATCAAGGAGACCGTTGTGCAACGATTGCTTGTTGCGACCGACGATTATGCACGCTATGCTCGAGCACGTGAAATTCCGCATGTCAATCTGATAATTCACTACAGTCCCCCGAGACAACGTGAATGGTCACTTTTTCGATCGGCCACCTTAGCACGAGGGGCAAGGTCCATGGGCTTCGAAGAGACCGTGGGATATGAATTGTCTCTCTACACTGAACAGGAAGGGGCTATGCAAGAGGAGCTCAAAAAGTTGGCAACGTTCAAAAAGCTACCACACGAGGAAGAGTGTGAGTACTTTCAAAGGTGGGACCAAACGTTGAAACCCGAGACGAACGAGAACCCATACGTGAACTATAAGAATGTCGAGCCAATAGAATGAGAGTTCGGATATTTAAATTGAGAGGGACTGACATTATTGGGCACAAAGGAGGATCCGATTGTATTGAGGCATTCAATTTTGTAGTATTTTTCTATTGGAATTTTTCTAGAAGATACGATGGAACAGCTAAATCAATAGCTCATTTCGCTCGGCCGATCGTTGCATATTCCCTGAGATGATGAAATCACTCGTCTGAAAATCATGATTACACTCATTAATCCATTCTCTGAATTATGATGCAAAAAATTGTATGCTGTCCGAGGCTATATTTTGAGTATACCTCAATGTTTGCTATTTTCACCTATTGTTTGTGAATACATAAATTACACCATGACAACACCTGACCCAACGGCGGCGCCGAAAGGACTCGGAAGCGAAGCGGCGTTTCTGTCCGCAAAAAACTGCTTGCGTGACGGTCAAACAATCGAGTTCTTTGACGTTCTTGTGGGTGCTGTTTTGAAGAATAAACCGACCGACCTTGTAGCGTTCAGCCTCGATTTTGTAGGAAAAGATTGGTCTCAGCAAGGGACGTGGGATTTTTCGAGTCTGGAGAATCGAAGTACAACCTGTGAGTATGTAAAGCTATCTAACCTGAAAAAATTCCTAAACGATTGGATACATGAATTTTTACGTGTTTCTCCCAAAACAGCCTCACAAAAACAGGAATTTCATGTGAGCTATCTCAAACAGCTTCTTGAGTAATGTATCCTGCCAAATTCCATTTCTTGTTTGGGTTTTCTTCCATAGATATCACCGTATACCGATTTTCTTCTTCCCTTAGAGAATGTTGTTTGAAACCCACCGATCTCCGTTCGGCTCGTCCAGCAGCATCCTCACTATTGAATTGTCCAGCAAACACAAGTCGAGAATACTCCTCGACGTGGGATTATGCTTTGAGGAACAATCTGACAAATACCTTGAATACTTAACCGAGATCGCCCCTACAATTGACGCGGTGCTACTATCCAGTGGACTCCTGACGCATTGTGGGGCATTGCCTTTCATAGAAGACCAACTGAAGGACTCGTGCAAAATCTATGCTTGCCTTCCTGCAGCGAAATTGGGAAAACTCACGTGCGTTGATTTTCTGCTTGATTCGAAATTCTGCGCTGATCCCATACTTCTGCAAGAATGTGGGGTGAAATCTGCCGAAAAATCTATGAGTGACACAGAAAAGAAATTTTACAACTTGTACTCCCGCGAGGACATCGAAAAAGTATTCTCGCGACGAAGAATACAAGTCGTTTCCTGGGGAGAGCTCATCACTATTGGTGATACCGCTTCGAGTCCATGTGTGTCGAAAGCCGGCCACGGCACCGCCATCCAAGCATTTCCAGCGGGACACTGCCTCAGTTCGACACTATGGAAAGTTACCTGCTTGGAAAATGGGCAAAGTGTCGTCTATGCGCCGAGAATCGGGTCTGTTGAGGGAAATTTTATCTGCCGGCCATTTACCCATGAGCCAATTATGCGGCAATGTGAAATGCTTATACTCGAGTCGAGGCTTTTTCAACGAACTCGTGAAAATGAAAATGCAAGAATCCTTGCCAAACCTGCTTCGTATGAGCCGGGCTTTACGGAAGAAAGCAACCAGCCGTTCAATCATTTTCTTGAAAAGATAATTGAAACCCTATTTATTAAGAAAGGCAATGTGTTAATTCCAACTGATCCTGGCGACCAAATGGTCGGAATAATCGTCCTGCTGAACAGCATATGGAAGCTGAAAGGTTTCGAAAACCACCCAATCGCACTTCTCTCCCACAGCGCAAAGTCGTTTGTCGGTACCGTCAAATGCTTGACAAACTACGCAAACGATGCCGCGCAAAACGATATTTTCAATGGGAAGGAGAATCCACTGGACTTTGTCCACTCTGGCCAACTCATTCCGATCGAAAGCATGGATGAATTCAACCATCGGGTTGACGCGAACACACCAACGATCGTTCTCGCAACACCCAGATCCATGCAGTATGGCTTCAGCCAGGAGCTTCTCATGCGATTCGGAAAAGACAGTGCAAACTGTATTCTATTTGATTCGCCCCCAGCAACAGGCTCGGTTGCCCATCAACTCATCGAGGCACCCGCACGGCAAGCGTTCGCTGTAGCTGAAGGCGGATTAGCTCGAACCCAAGGCCCGCCACACACTATACGAAACATTCATTTTTTCTTGAAACATCGAGTCGGCACTCCAGCTTCAAGTAAGGCCGATGAAGTCAACGAAGCGCCGGATTCACCTGAAAAGCTCCAGCAAGCGGACCAGATAAATGATGCTCAACCAGCTCAAGTCGAGGGCGATTCCCCCAGTGCAGCACTTGATGGTGAGCCCACAGCCGAGACAGCGGATACCTTTGTTTGTCCAACTGGGGTATACATGTCTCACAGTTCGAAAGAGGAGATTCACAAAGGCGGCAGAGAGTACCCAAGCGCTGATTCATCCAGCTGTGCCTATGGTGCGCTAATCTCCACAAAGCTTCTCGATGCGTGGGGTATAGAGCATCCTGTGTATTTTGCAGGGGCATCGCCGGCAAGCACCTCCTATGATAGTACGCTGGCAAGCGCCGGGCAAATCCAGCCGTTTGCTTCAACTGATCTTGAACATGCCGAGTTTCATCGACGGTCCATTCGTCATCGATATGCATTCACTGCACACTCGTATGAAAGTTACAAGGTTTCACTCAAGGTTGCGGCTGAGATTTGCCTTATGAACTTGGAAAATTTTCTCTCATTGGAGCATCTGGGGACTATCTTGCACAAACTCCCCGGAAGTCTGCAAAAGTGTTGCATTCTGGGTAAAATTCCACTTGATCTCAAGCGCATAATAGATGGAGGTGGTCTGCTGCCTCCAGCAAAGCTTTGGTACACGGAAAAGCCACTTGATGCGGTCACTCTCCGGACATTACCAATATCCACCACCAGCATCGATCGAGGCGTGTTTGAGAAGGGAATTCGCTATGGTTTCCAAGACCCAATTTGGGAAATAATCATTCTCAGCGGTGCAATTCGAAAAGCGGACGGGGTGCACAATTTACTTACCAAGCTGCACCAAGGATATCAAACGACTGTGACGGCGTTTCAGCTGGAACAACTGAGTACCGATCCCGTAAGTGAAACTGACAAAACATATTTTGTCGGAGAATCGTCTCTGCCTGCAATTCTGGAAGCCCTGCGGTCATCGTCGATCAAAGTGGTTTCGAATGAAAATTCCATCATGGCAAACGATATGTCTATGATTACTGTGCAGAATGATACGCTCAAAACAGAGGAAGTCATTTCACTCGACTCACTTGCTGTTCGAGATGCTCTGATGGATCATTATGTGCAGATATGAGGGGCTACATGAAAGCATTGAGGGCCAGTAGCTGCCAAAGTGCAATCTGAGTTTATTCATCGGGAATGGCCCGTTCATGTCTTTTTGCGCGGGCAAGAACGTTGGGATAGACACGAAATGGTCTCCTTCCTGCAACTCACGTGTCTTCACGCAATGCAATGAACGAAAGTAATGTTTTGCCAAATTCTCTTGGCTGCATCCAGTCCAATGTTGAAAAGCTCCATTCGATTGTGCTCGATTTGTTTCGGTCAATCACAATTCGCCCGAATTCCGACGGATCATGGCAAATTACATGAAACCCGTCGTGTCCATTTCTGCGAGAATCATACGCTCGAACCTAGAGTGAAAGAGCACTGGTGATCGACCGATCAAATCTGTTGGTGGCATTCTTTCACGAAGCGTAGGAAAAAGAACATCCAAAGGCCATTGTGCAGTGCAGTTGATTCTGATCACTATCATTATTTATAGTCATGTTGTAATGCTTTACTATTGTAGTTTTTGTACATTCCCTTCAAAATGATACGACATTCTCATGTAAAATAGAGTTGCGTCGCGCGCATTCAGCTGGAGAGTATCCCAGTAGGCTCACGAAAATATTCCCTGCGGAGTGTTGAGTTACATGCTTCTCTTTGATGTTTCCCAAAGAAGAGTTTTCCCGCGTCAATTGTAGCCTAATCCTTGGCCATTATGATATGAGCAGAAAGTCGAATGAATTTGTTTGCCTACATCTTGGAAGGCTTGACGACAAATCTCTCTCCCAGCAAGCCTTAATGGAAATGTTCGTTGCAGGAATCGAGAACATGGAAGATATTTGGACAGTCATAAAAAATTCAATCGGGCTTGCGATCGATACTTTGGAGAACCATGCAAGATATAGGATTTGCTCACCGTGACAAAATGACCTACGAAGAGGAGGTTTATCGTGCCCCGGGGAACATTCGGCAGCGTGGCAAATACTTGTACGAAGGACATGTCGCAAGGTGACAAGAATGCACCATTAATTACCAAGACGAATCTTGGATTACGGCAAACATGCGCCGAAAAAAGCAGATGTACCACCTCACTCCGGATGAAGATCTCCATGTTCTCCCGAAATCGAAAGCGGGAAAAGAAGCGGGAAGGACATTTCTTTGTGCGATCCAGAGTGCCGATGATCCAAACGGGTTTCTGGACGGAGCGTTCAAGCTCTTTGGAGGTAATAAGACACATAGTAATGACTACCACAAAGAGATGAACGCTCTCATCATCTTAGATCTGACATCTAATAATCTGAGTGGTTCCGTTGACTTGACTCAACTGCCGAGTGAACTCCAGAACTTGGGTCTCCAATACAACCGATTAGTGACCCGATGGAAGGCCACCTCTTCGTGGTGGTTTGGACCAGTACTCCGTCGTGTTTCTGTTTTGGCGCCGACCCTATTGACAGTCTCCGTGAGGTGGTGGGTCTGGACTAGTACCTTATTGTGGGGAGGTCCAGGAGACCGCAGATTATTCTTATGGGGGATCCCGAATCCCCTGGTGGCGAGACGAGGTTAACTAGGAAAAGTACAAAAAGAGTATGTTTCTACGATTCTCCATGTGGCAAGTCTTCTTCCATTATGTTCCGAGCTATCAATGCCGAGCAACGTTCGACAGACTCCGAAGCAACGCTGAGCCTGTGTCCAAGCAACGAAGCATGCTTCGAGATGTTTCCGTTTAGCCGACCGATGATGTGCCGCCGATTCCCATCCTCTGTGAAGCCATCGAAGACGACCATCCACATTTTTCCACGCGTAGTCGAAAAAATCATCAATGTAGAAAAAATAGTCGTGGAACACTCTACGAAAAAACCGCGTCACATGAGCGACTGTAAAGAAAGATACAATGAACGACACTCAACTCCTTCGAGATTTACGCTTTGTTCTTAATGGGAATCTGCTTGTACGAATCTCGAAGCTCCGCCACAAGGGCCGCGTGCTCTTCGTTTTTCGTGAGTTGCGCCGCACGGGCGTAAATGTCAAACATGCGCTCATCACCGCTGTACTCATGGACCTGTCTGGACCACAACTCGAGTTGGTCGAGATTGGTGCAAGCGCGAATCTTTTGCTTTGTGATGTGCCGCGTTGGGTCGACATCGTCGCGCAGCCGTTTGCACTCTTGCGCAAGCTCTTTTTCGTAGCCCGACTTTTTCGCCTCTGCTCGGTGCTCCTCCTCGACCTGGTCGATGATATCAAGCATCTCCTTCTTTGCCTTGAAGTCGTTTGCCGCAACTGTCTGGAAGTCATCGTAGTACACAATATGATACTTCTCCGGAAGCCAAGCCATGAGGCGCTCGTTGATCTCCTTTCGGTCCATGCTGTGCAGATCCTGATTCAAATTCCATCGGGTTTTCTCACGGAGCGACGACGGCGAGCCTCCCGGAAGAATGTCCAATCGATTGTCCTCTGCCATTTCGTTTGCCCGAACACACTTGACGTACTTCATCTCTGCCTGCACGTGCTCTTCATCGATTATACGGGCGAGCATCGAGTCCTCCACATCGCGGCCACGGTGGGCGTACTTTCCTTCACGGAGCAGGCGCTGGCCACGACTCACAATATTCGCCTGTTTTTCGAGTCGAAGCTTTGTCTCGTTTCCGAACTCCTTTCGATTCAAGTGCGGATTCATGCGGTCGGCGTCGAAAAGGAGGCATTCGTAAGTGGAATGGAAGTTGAGACTCGGAAGCGCCTTGATGTGCGCTTCGACCTCTTCCACTGACCGCTTCGGCGTCTGCTGCCAGGAATGCTCGCGGTCGGTCCAGCGATAGGGGGATATGTCGGAGACGATGAAGTTTCCATACCAGCGGTCATGATCGAATCTTTTCTGCGTGGCAAGAAGACCGAATGCGCTTTTGGTGGTGGTTAACCGTCCAATCATTTATGATTTTTGAGAAAGTATAAAAGAAACGTCCTGTTAACCGAGCGCTCTGAGCTGAGAACGTCTATGATAATCGTGAAAGGTGATCGAGAAAGTCAGCTAATCCACTCTCAACTAGTGCTTGCTGAACGCTCTGGCTTGGCGGTCTCCTCCTCGGCTATTCACCTTCAAAACATTATATCGGACCGTCTTGCTCATCGGCCGGCACTCGCCGACGACAACTTCGTCACCGACGACGGGGCGATGGCACGGCGAACAGTGAACAGCGACGTTTTTGTGTCTCTTCTCATACCGGCCATACTTTTTCTGAAAGTGCATATAATCGCGACGGACAATAATCGTTCGCTGCATTTTGGCTGATCGGACGACACCGCGCAGAATTCGTCCTCGGATGGAAACGTTACCCGTGAAAGGGCACTTTTTATCGACGTACTGCGAGTTGATCGCTTCTTTCGGAACTTTGAACCCCAATCCAATCTTTCGGAAGTAGCGGCATTTGCCTCGCCTGTCGGCGTGCGCCGTACTCTCTTCGAAGACGTTATCTTGCTTTTGATATGCTCTCTCGTTTTGCTCGACATGGTCGTCGAAAACAACGTAGCGCTTCACCATGGGGAATGTATGGATACAAAAGGGAAAGATGAATTGATTGGTTGAATTACCCGAAAGAAATCCAAAACACATCCCATCAGGGGAAATGCTTCACAGAATGGTCACAATGTCACCGCCTGGAGTCTGGGAAAGGATAATATCGCCCAAGGCTTGGATCTCTTGCAGGGCTCGCGTGAGCTGTTCAATGCCGATCTCCTTATTCTCCAATGCAGCGTGGATCTCATGCACCTTGAACTCATTTCGACCAGACGCCTCTTGCAATCGCAGTAAGGTGTTGGTGATATCTGCAGTGACTTGCGATGGGATTGTCGCTCCACTAAAGTCGACAGTTTCAGCCTCGTGGGGCTCGGCGGTGTTGGTTCGACGTGAAGCGCTCGTTTGTGCACCAGTAGTGCTCGCTTTCCAATCGTCAATTTCACTATCGCGATGCTTTTGTGCCTCAACCGTCGCATAGACACATTGCTTCACAAGGGTGTAGGCAATGTGGACATCGCTGACTTCGACTGTTTTATCCAGTCGCAACTTCGCGTGTGCCGTGGATAGTCGGATGAGGGCTTCGAGGGTTCTTGGGGATACATGCAGCGAGTTGTCCTGAGAGACCTGAGCGGATTTGGCCTGGTCTCGTCGAAGCTCGGCGTAGAGGTCACTCACGGTTGCCACCGCTGCCGGGGACAAAGTAGGCTCAATGTGTTTTGCCAGCGTGATATATTTTCTCAGGAAGCTGACTGACATGAGCGACGACTTTCCCCACGGATTCGATATCTCGTGTGGATTACTTTCGGTGTATTTTTTTCTCTCGTCGGCCAGCATCGGCGTCGCTGTCATATGGTTCTTCAAGACATGCTGGGAAAGCATTCGTGTGTGGCCCTCTGAATGTGTATCGAGTATGAGAAAGGTCAAATCGAATCGAGAGAGGAGCGAGTCGGGAAGGCCCAAGTTGGAGCCCAGTGAGCTGCCGGTGGCATAATAGCCGTAAATTGGATTCGCTGCGGCAAGAACGGAGCATCGAGCGTTGATGCTGGCGTGAATGCCAGCCTTCGCAATGGTGATTGTCTGCTGTTCCATCGCTTCATGCATCGCCACGCGGTCGTGACCACTCATTTTGTCAAACTCGTCGATGAGGAGGACTCCTCGGTCTGCCAAAACCATCGCTCCGGCGCACAGCGAGCGCTCACGGGTGTCGGGATCGGATATGACGGCAGCTGTCAGACCAACGCCAGTGGAACCACGGCCTGTGGTGTGGACAGCTTTGGGGGCAAGGTGGTACACAAATCGCATAAGCTGTGATTTCGCAGTCGCTGGCTCGCCCACCATGAGAACGTTGATGTCACCTCTAATGTGTGTGTCCCGAGAGGTTCGCTCGACGCCGCCGACAAGCATCAAAATAATGCCTTTTTTCTCATCGAGTCTTCCGTGGACACTTGGCGCCACCGACTCGGCGAGAATGTCCAAGACGTTTGGCTTCGCGGCAATTGTTCGCATGAGGACAACCTCGTCCTCCACGGGGAGTGTTGATTTTTCGGTGCTCTGGAGGGTGACATCGTTTGCCAAGAGAACTGTGTCAAAATCCTTTTTTCCGATTTTGTTCTGGACGTATGGCTGATAGACGCCGAGGACGTTCACGCGATCGCCGGATTTGACTGAGTCGACGAGGTCATCGTCTGCCCGCACTTCGATGCTTCGCGGAAGTTGCCCTGGGGGTGTGTTCTCTGGCGATTCTTGAAGTGTGAAAGACTGGATGTCTTGAAATGTGCTCAGACCGAATTCTGTGCGAAGTAAATTCCCGGCGTTGTCTTTCTGTGGCATGACATTGATTGCCGGCAGCATGTCATTCTCGAGTGCCGATGAAAGACTATCGCGATATCCACGCTTGGAGAAGCGACTTGTCGTGGAGCAAAAATGGGCCGACTCGACAACTCTGCATTTCGGCACGCTTACCCGTGTCACAATGCCACTGACGCAGATCATTCGCTTGGCGCATTGTGCTCGAAGGTCGCGAGGGGTGATGACACTTCCCACCGATCCGCGAAGACTCACGCGGAGACGGCGATATTGATGTGCTTGCTCCTTGTCTTTCGCGGGGTGATATTGGCTGCTGATATCAGTTGCGGCAATCTCGAGGAGAGGCAACGCCACATTGGGGTTCTCCAATAACTCATGTCCCAACGATCGATGTTTTTCCTTGTTCTCTGTGGTCGGATAGAATTCAAGGAGGTCATCGATGTTGACCGTCATACGATGCTTCTTTTCAGTTATGCACTCATTCATTCGGGTGACGTATTTTCGGTGATGCTCCTCCACATTGAAAAAATCCAAAAAGTACCGCCGAAGTGTCGCCTGGTCCTCTGTAAGGCTCTTGTTGAGCAACATCGCAAGGGGGAGTAGAGAAAAATATCGAGAAGGAGAGAGTCGTATAATAGCACGATTCAACGAAGCCAAAAATGGCTGGAATGCAAATGGGAGTCATGGATTCATTCGGTACAGACTGATTTCCACGTCGCATCGAAAGAACTCGGCAATTATGAGATCTCAAATGGAAAATAATCACATGTACCGTTTCATTGGCTTGAGCTGTCCGACCTAAAATATATCATCAATCGATAGTGGAGTCGAATTGGATGAAAAAATGTTTTTCTTTTCACCAGATGTTTCCTCACCAACCATTGCACAGCTTTGAAAGAGACTGGCAACGCTTTGATCCTGCATATATTTTTCGGGTTCAATGGAATTTTCCATATAGTCTCCGGTGAAGTCCAGAAAAGCCGTATACTCACAAGCTCTCTTCTGCACCTCGAGATCAGTACTTGAAACGAAGTGACGCAACATCTCCTGTATTCGACACCTGAAGGCTCTGTCAGTATACTTTTGATAGAGTGTAAAAAAGCAGGTGATCAATTCAGCTTGGGCGTTGGCTGAGCATTCTGCTAAACATGAGTTTATAGCTTCTACCTCATTGATTGGTGCGGACTTTAGACTTTGTTCGCATGACTTGAGAATGTGTGCACAGAAGAGAACTCCTGGCTCTGATAGGTTCTTCCCTTTCAGTGCGTCACACGCCGTGGTGTACGCATACGCCTGTCCATGGGAATCCTTGATGATAAACTGGTAAATGCTGGTCCATGCTTTTCTATTGACAGCAAAGCTTGCTTCTTTCAAGATGTTGAAGAAAATGTCAATCAACCATGAAACGCTCGTGCAATGGGTTTGGGAAATCTGCAAGGCAGTGTCGACAATAAGCCACTGGATATCTTTTGGGGCGTTACTCAAGTATAAAAGCAGCTCACCCACAACCTCGTCGACGTTCGCTTGTGTTGTAATGTGTCGAAGAACGAAAAGGGCCTGCCTTTGAATGGATGCATCAGTGTGATAGACGCACTCCACAACTCTCCGATACACCACCGCTAACTCCAAGCCATTGGACCGTGTCAGTAGTCCGAGTGCCCGAAGGCCGACGTAAATCCCATACGGATTATTGTGCGAACTCAAATACAGCGCGATAACTGTTGTGAGATTTGGAAACTGTGCTTCGTTTTGATACCATGATATGACACTCACGGCATCACAAAAGACACTATTCATCGCGTTAATGCGGTTGTTGACATTATTTTGGGGACGTTTCTGCAGGAATTCATTGAGTAGCTTTTCAGTGGCATTTACAATCTTGTTCAGCGAGTGCATAAGATACGAGTGTATTCTTTGATTGTCAGATGGCTCGATTGATCGTATGATTCGAAGAAGTTTGCACTGCGTCCACGGTGTTGGCACTCCAAAGTAAATGTAATCATGTGGAGTTCTTTTCTCGAGGACAATGCGAGCGAGAATGCGAATGCATTTTTCGAGAATCGTTGCATGCTGCTCGGGCACAAGGGATAGTACGGACGCAAGAAGAGAAAGGACTGCATTTGACCCACCCATGTCGGCTCCCTCAAGAGCAACCATGGCTGTCCGTGCTATTCTGTCAGCATCAAACTCGCCATATGTACGAATAAGCTGTAGAAGCGTTATCGCGGCCTTTTTTCGTACTCGATCGACACATCGACTAGCGAAAAATAAATTTTCAACGTCTTTGATCATATTCTCAACAAATGTCATCTTCCAAGCGTTCGCTAAGAAGTTCAACGCCAGGGACTGATCAAACTCTGATCCAGACGAAAGGTCATGCTTAATCTGATTTATTAGAAGCGTAGTCATCTCGCTGTCTTGTTGAATCAAAAGGTTACATGCGAGGTATCCCACAGCCTTCTCCGAATGGGTTGTACTGCAAATCAAATTTACCGCTTCAATATGTCCAAAATCCACTTCGTACCCGAGCATGTTGATGTACATAAGCTTGCAAACGTATTTTTTGCGGTGGTATCCGCTCAATGAGCCGTTTTTCTGGAACTTTGCACGAATCTTGGCCAGTTCCTTCTTCACACGGGCCCTCTCACCACCAGCCTGCCCTGAATCTTTGCGCAGATCGGCAATGAAGGTTGAAAGTCCTCGCATATCCATTTTGGTTCTATGTTGAAATTCTACGTAGAAACATTGTGTAAACAAAGAAAGCACATAAGTGCGTCAACTTTGAAAGGGCCTGCTATACTGGGGCTTCTATTCTAATTTCATCGAAAGTGCGATTTCGACATTTCCGTGAGCTCTGATAAGGAGTGTGAGGTTTTCTTCTCCGTCAAAGAAACCCATTTCCATCATTTGAGTTAGCTGCACTGCGTAAGCTTTACGAGCCTCCTCCCTTGTCAAATGAGGAGCAGACGGATTTCCAATCGGAGTTGAATTGCCTCCTCCATTATTGGGATTAAGAGATGAAGCAGACAATATATCTAGAAGTGATTCTCGTAGATCTGGCCTCTCCATTTCTCGTATCACTGTTGGCATGGACGCTCTGAATGATTCTAACGTAGCTAAAGAATCAGGATTCGATGCAATATTCTGGAAATAAGCAGTCAATTCTCGCGCACCTGCAGGTCCGATGAGTCGACTCACGTTTTGTATCATGTCGGCTGTAGAACTCATAACTGCTTGGGGGGCCACCTCAGAATCTATATCGCGAACAGCTTCGGAATCTGTGTTTGGGGGAGAGCGCGGCAACTGTGGCCTGTGGGGGACAAGAATGACCAGATCCCCCTCCTTCATTTCAAGTTCCCGAAGGACACTTTGATCCTTGAGTATTCTCCCGTGATACACCAAGCGTTGCTCAATTGATGGAAAACCTAATTGAGAGAAAATTTCATCCTTAAAACGTGAAACAGACCACTCCAAATTCACATCGATCCAGTTCTCTTTCTCCTGCTCTTTCGTAGTTTTTAATTTAATTCCCACCATTGACAACAAGTTAATACAATCACAGGTATTAAAGTACGTTTCTACCCATTGTGGCAATATTACACATACTTATTACGAACGGTAAGCTCATTCATCCTAGGAGAATTAGTCCAACAACCATCAAGCAGCAGAAAAGAAAAGCATTCAGATAAATGTACGCCCATTGGGCGGCGTTTAGAAAGAATATGTTTGACAGCCAAAGTGCGATACCCATCGAAGTCATGAAAAGCCGCGGGAAAGCAGTTGAGTAGCCAGCCGAAATATGCTTCAGAAGTTTCATGAAAGACACTTGCAAAGCATTGCAGCACATATTTAGGGAATACCCCAGGATGAAATCATCAGCTGATTTCTCTGCATAAGGTATACTTGCTGTAGCAACGAAAATAATGCTTGTAAGTAACGCGAGGATAACAAACGGCGTTAGATCGTATGATTTTTTTTTCGCAGCTCGAAGTGTGGAAAATAACTTGTAAGGCAGAGATAGGAAGCAGCCCAAGAAGAAAATTATTTTTGCTGACTGGATCCAATATGGCGGCGAGAGTATTTTGCCGAACCATGCTCGGTAAAGCAGAAAACTGGCCACTACGAAAATTCCATCTGTCGGGCCAGATATAGTTTGGAATGTGAATTGGTCAGCTAAATTTCCCTCTAAGTGAGCTAGAAAAAAGTGATTCCAATATAATGGAGCGAATAGAAGGGACTGTGCAGTGGTTAAATTAAAGATTCTTATGGAAATAAAATATAGCACTACTGCACAAAGTCCATCGCAGCTATGATCAAGAAATTCCCCGAAAGGAGAGGACGTTCCTTGTCGCCGAGCTTGCATCCCATCCAAAGAATCAAAAATCTGGTATGCTACGAGAAGCAAGGATATCAATACGTCATTCATTTTTGACGCCCATCTCGAGTGCATAATAGCCCACGCCATAGCCACGCATACAGCTCCAGTAACAGTGAACGCATGAGGGGAGATGTCTGGAGAAACTGTTTCCAGAATCTGTTTTACAAATGGCTGGTAGACTAAGTTGGAAAGGGCAGAATGATCTTTCGCGGTGTAAGCGTATTTATATTTTTTTCGCTTAAAAAATTATAATTGGAAATTCAAAAGTGATGCGAGGGGGACAGCTTTTTACAAGAAGATTAGATAATGATACATCCTAAATATAAGCTCGGGAATAATTGGATAAGATTTCTGCGTGAAAAATTTCCAGAACCCTTGTACAGGATGCCTGGTCCTGCCTCCCTGTGACAAATTCGTTAATCCACGTTAGTGTTCATACGGTTTGTATATTCTTAAAGTGGCCTTTCTTTTTCTTCCATTTTTATGCTGAAAACTATCGGCGTTCTTCTAAGATGGATAAATCATTCACACTTCCTCCGGAAGCCAGAGCTGAAAATTAAAAAAAAGGCTGCCAATCGCAGAAAAAGTTACACGGGCGAAATGCATGCCCTGTTTCAGCAACGCAAAATGAAATGGAAAGAAAATATTGAACGCTTTAATGTAATAAAGGACAAACACCTTCAAAACAGGGAAGCTTGCCATAGATACGAAATGGAGATACAGAATAGAATTCGAGGACATAATACAGACCCCGCGAAACGCCACCAGATACTGGAATACGCTGCAAATATAGAGAGAATTCGAAAAGCAGGAAAGAGTGTAAATAAAGGAATGATTGGAGGAATGTTCAGTGGCTAGTGCTTGTCGTCTCTTTAATGAATTGGTGTCCGAATGACCTCCCAAAACGTGAAAAATTACCTTCAATTTTCCGATTGATTTCAAAAATCTACGATGTCAGATAGTCCATTTACCTATGATGGTGAATTAAACGGCCACCGTGGCTGGGTTACTTCAGTGGTTGCTCCACAGGTAGCCAATGGTACATTTCTCTCGGCTTCACGTGACGGTACACTATTAAACTGGAAAATAAACGATTCACTTGACGTGACGGAGGAGGCAAACACATTTGCGCATCCTTTGAAGAGACTCGAAGGTCACAGCTCAATCGTGGAAGATGCAGCCATTTCATCTGATGGATGCTTCGCGCTGTCAGGCTCTTGGGATAAGACTCTTCGGCTGTGGGATATCGAGAATGGAGATTGCAAGGCGGTTTTCAGAGGTCATGAAAAAGATGTGCTCACAGTTGCATTTTCCCCAGATGATCAGAAAATTGTGTCAGGCTCTCGTGATAAACAAATCAAACTATGGGATGTAACGGGCAATTGTCAGCATACCTTCCAAGATGGGGCCCACAAAGACTGGGTCAGTTGTGTTCGCTTCTCACCACGTATCGATAGTCCTTTCATCGTGAGTGGAGGCTGGGACAACAAGGTTAAGCTGTGGAACTTAAACCCATTCGGCTTGGCCACTACCTTCGAGGGTCACACTGGCTACATTAACACCGTCTGTGTTTCGCCAGATGGTTCTTTGTGTGCTTCCGGTGGCAAAGATGGTATAGCGATGCTTTGGGATCTTACTACCGGATCTCACTTGTATCAGCTCGAGGCTGGAGAAATCATTCACTCACTGGCCTTCAGCCCAAATCGGTACTGGCTGTGTGCAGCCACGGAGTCGTGCATTCGAATTTGGGATCTCGAATCCAAGAAAGCGATTGCCGAACTTGCACCACCGCGTCGGCAAATGAACAGAAAAGCATTGCAGCCAGAATGCATTTCACTCACTTGGTCTACTGATGGCAACACGCTCTATACTGGCCACACCGATAACAGTATTCACATTTTCGGAGTTCGGGAGTAACAAAGCGGTTGAAAAATAAGGGTACATAAAATAGGTAGATTACATCTTGGTTTAGGATAGAGATAGGGTTTCCTTTTTTTCCAATTGTGAACTCGGCAGAAAGCTAGCATCACTTCTACCATCATACTTTAGATTAGAATGTACACGGTCTGAGATGGAGCGGGCCTGTTTTCCAGCTTGAATCAGAACACCCCACGCAAATCTTCTCCTTAGGTTGATCCAAGGCAAAACTCAATCGTATCCGATTTCTTTCATGAATTCCACATTCAACCTAAATGTCGGGCTTTTTGGACACGTCGATAGTGGGAAGACATCCATAGCAAAGTCCCTAAGTAGTTTGCCAAGCACTGCGTGCTTTGACAAGCATAGAGAAAGTAGAGAGAGGGGGATCACTATTGATTTGGGGTTTAGCGCGTATCAGACAGAGGCTTCGAAGTTGCTGCAAAATAGTGGTTGCAGTTCCGTTCAGTACACCATCGTGGATTGTCCTGGCCACGCAGACTTCATTCGGACTATTATCGGCGGAGCAAACATCATAGATGTCATGTTACTTGTGGTGGACATCAACAAGGGAATACAGACCCAGACATCTGAGTGTATTGTTATTGGTGAAATCATAAACAAACCAATGGTTTTGCTACTAAACAAAGTAGATATGTTGGAAGACGAAGAGCAATGTGAAGAGAATCTCAAAAATGCAATCGGTCGCGTGAGTAAACAGATTCGATCAACAAGGTGGAAATATCCGACGATTATTCCGATGAGCACTATGACATCAAGCAAGTACCATACGGGCGGATTTCAACAACTTGATGTGTGTCTTCAGCAAATCGCTGAAAATATATCACAGGAACGATTTCCATTGGCCCAAAAAAAGACAGATAACGCAGAATTTGTGGCTTACATAGATCATAGCTTCCAATTGAAAGGTAAAGGAAGCATCTTAACTGGAACCATCCTGGAAGGCTCTCTGGAATTGAACCAACTGGTTGAAATACCAACCTTAAACCTTCAACGAAGGGTCAAGTCAATGCAATCCTTTCATGCTGAAGTGTCGCACGTGTCCATCGGCGACCGTGTCGGCATATGCTTGAAAGAATTCCCAGCGGAGAAAATTGAGAGAACGTTGATATGCTCAGTTGGCTGTAGTAAAGTCCAATGGTCCAGTCGTATTGTTGTCCAAGTACATCGTGTTCGCTTTTACTCTCGAAGTATACGGTCGGGTGAAACATTTCACATTAGTTTTGGTCACGAAAACTCATTGGCATACGTGAAATTTATTTTTGGGAGTGAGCCCAAATTCAGCATTGATAGCGAGTACACGTATCTCGAAGAACTTCCGGAAGAGGCAAACGCGTTGTATGGTGAAGGGACAAAGACGCCGGAACAAGAACGAAGTGGTCTATTCTTCGCTCTTATCAATTTTCCGAGACCGATTCTGTTCTATCGAGATGCTTTGCTTATTGCATCGAGGCTTGATCATTCGCTTTCCTTTAAATCGTGCAGGGTCGCTTTCCACGGTGATGTTTGCTATTGTTTTGGTGCGTCGGAATTGAAGCAGAATGTCAAAGTTTCCAAGAAAAAGCGCAAAGAGTTGCTCATCGATCGCTGGGTCGATTCGCAAGAGTGTATTTGCAAAAGCTTGTTTCGAAACAACCCGATGGAAGTATCGAATTTTATCGGCCAACGTGTTTTCTGCGAATCGACTAAAGGTGACGAAAGTAATGCTGTGAATATCATCGGAAAGATCAGCTCCACGTTCGGCAGATCTGGAAAATTGAAAGTGCTTTTCCAGAGTCCTGTGCGGCAGATATATGAAGCGAACCAAAAAAATCTGACCTTCTTCGTCGAGTTGGAAAAGTCAAAGTACGTATAATACAAAGAAAGCCAAAAAGCTTCTTGCATTATGTCTTTCCATTTTTGAGTCGAATGTGTCATCGCTCGACCATGATTCTGCAAGACTTTTCTTCGATATCCTCCACCACTGTATGTAGCCTATTTGATGCAAACCAATGCACTCTTTTTTCATTAGCTTGGTACAGGCATATGATGATTCTTCCTCAAAAGACCTTGAATGGTGTCTCTCGAGGGGATTCGATCCAAGGAAACTCAGCTGCAAAGTTTGTGAATCCCATCTAAACGTGACACTCCATGAGACCATCGCGTTTGAATGCATGCAATGCTGTCACTCAAGTACGCCTCATCAACCAAAATTCACTCGCGGAAGCATACTTGCCAACCAACGAGGTCTTGTTGATATCCCCAATTTCGATAAGCTACTGGATTGCATCCGAAAAGAATTCCCGAACAAAATCGATATACAATTTGTTGATTACGGCACGCCACAAGTACTACTGGATGGTGATGAATGCAGTAAAACGTTCAACCTATTGGAATGCGAACCGCTTGATCTGATTAACTATCTTCGGAAGCACATCGACCGTCAAGAAGCCAATGTGGAACTTTAGTGTTTGTATGAGTATGAATCTACCTGTTCGTTTAGTCCTATTGATATTCTGCCGTGTTTCTATGACTTTTTCGACTTGAAGATGGACGAATTTCCTACGGAAGCTGCTGAAAATTTTGACGATCTATCTACAGATGATCTTATCAGACATAAAAACTGTAAAGCAAAGAAGCTTGGATATGAGAGACTCCAACAGTCCATTTTGGATGGATCTTTTGAGAACTTCCAAGACGCTCCCAACTTTCTGAAAGAACCCAATGTTCTCGTATTCGAAGCTGTGATTGATCTGTTTTACACGCTTTTCAGCGAACACCCCGATAAGGTCTCAGTGAATGATGTGATACAGCCAATATGTGAACGTGGACTTCTCGGCCGTCCAAAAGTTGTAAGCAAGACGAAGGAGGCGCTTTCTTTAATGGCGAAAAGTGGAAATTTGCAACTCATTGTCCATACGCTTATCAGACTATCAGGGAAAAGCCCAAAGCTCAAGGCGACCGCCATCGAGGCAATGACAATGCTTATCAAATCACATGGAATGGTGGCAGAGACGAAGGAGGTTATCTCATTTGCGTTTACTTCAATGAACGACACTGACGGGAGAGTTCGGAAAGAATCCATGCAGCTCGTGATTGTGCTGTATAACCATCTTGGGAGTGTCATTGACCCTCAAATTGAATCGCTTCGGGATGTTCAAAAAGCTGAAATTCGGAGCCACGTGAAGGGAGTTTTATGTGAGGAATCTAATCATCCAAGCGCTGGTATGCCCGAAAAAGCCGAAGCGCAGCCACGTCCAGCGAATGTATGTGAAATTAAACCGTGCTCTGGACCTGTCGAAGTCCTCGATAAAATCACCAATGACTTCTACGCCACAGTATCTGACCCCTCCAAAAAATTCCAGGAACGCATTGCCGCTATTCAAGATGTGCTTGTTCCATTGATATCCTTCTCGGAAATCAAGCCTGGTGACTATAGTAACTTGGTCCGGTGCCTTCGAAACTTGCTGTCAGACCCACAGATTCCTTTACAAATTATTGCGATTCGATGCATCGGCTATCTTTGCAACGGTTTGAAAGGGCAATTTAGCCCATACGTCCGGTTAGTAAGCAATCAACTGATTGACAAATTTAAGGAAAAGAAGACCATTTACTTGGAGGCACTGCGCACCACACTTCATACTATCAATACCCATTCCTGCGGAATAAACGAAATCTATCCAGAAATTGAAGCATCCTTTTTCAGCAAAGTACCCCATCAAAGGTCCAGCACAATCGATTGGGTCACCCAGGCAATTCGTCGAGATTTTTCCGACCGCAACACCCAAGTTTTGATGGGCCGTGGTATCGAAGCCCTCAAAAAACTCCAACGTGACGAGAAAAAAGACGTCCGAGATAGTGCCAATCTCCTTTTGTCCGTGCTTGAAGGCCGTGAGGACGAACTGTCGTCCACCACTGATTCGCACATCCAGTCAAAAGCACCGAGCTCTCCAAGCTCGGCTGTTTCTTCCAGCATCATTGGCAAATCGCCTTCTATGAAGAAACAACGGACGTCCTTGTACAGTAGCGTGCCTTCCGGTCGCAAGTTGACCCCCGCAACAAACCTGAGCGGGCAGAAAAAGAATGATGAAGAGAAGCTGGCCGAACGAATTCCGTTATCAAAGAGGATGTCACTCCGGAATGCTGCCCCAGCTGATGATGTTCATGAGTACGGAGATTCCAATCGTGATGTCTTTTCCAAAATCAAAGCAAGCAGCGCACTCCAGACCATCAAAGAATCAGCAGACTGGAAGGATAGACTCCAGGCGTTGCGAACTATTGATAAGCTGGTCCGTGCAGCTGGCACAGATGTCGCCGCAACTGATGTCATTCCTGTACTCTTGGCGCTTCGGACACGTCTTGATGACAAGAACAAGAATATCGTTAGCGAGGCACTTGGGGTAATTTTGACAGTCCTTCGAGCGGTTGGCTCACACGCACAAAAGATTACCAAGTTCATCGTGCCTGCGATAGTGCAATTTCTGAAGGATCAAAAATCTGTGACCAGGGAGAATACACGAGCTATTCTTGAGCTGACTGCTGATGTTGGGGGATATGAAGGCCTCGTGCCTTGCTTACCCTGGGGATTAGTGACTGACTCGAGCATGGTTACCCAAGCACTTGTTGAGCTCGTCCTTCGAACATGCACAGGGATGTTTCCCCCACAGCCCCGTGCCTTATCATCACTTATCCCAGGAATACTCAAGGCAATGCTCAATCGATCACATGAGTTGCGCGCCACTGTCGAGAAGCTCATTCCGCATCTTATCAACAATGTCGGGTATTCCACAGTTCTCAAGGCAGTCAATGATTTCCGTGAGGCCGATAAGCAAACACTGCAGACTATTCTTCGAAAGCATAGGGATCATATGGAGTCAAATAGTAACATCGCCGAGATGGACGGCTTGGAGTTTCCAAAGGAGCTTTCCACCAGTGCAGATATTCCACGCACCCCCACGGTCAAGCAGGCCTATGACGACGCTGAGAAATCATACGAAGAGGTACATCAGTATTCGACACCGGTCTCGCAAAAAAACAATTCCTCAGAGGAGCCCATCGGACGTCTCTCTGCCAAATTTGAGCACTCTGTTGTTGTCTCACGAAATGACGGCAATGTCAGAACCAACCGTAAGGTGACGCCCGCCAAGATAAATCTCGCCAGCTCTCCTTTTCCAACGACACCAAGGAGTCACGCGGCCCCAGCGTCTCATAGCATTCGCGAATCCTGCCACCTGATCAAAAGTGGGAGTATCGAACAAGCGCTTCACCAATGCCACGAATGGACAAAATCGTTCCAATCAATGTCATCCATACTGACCACACTGGAGAGCCACGAATGTGTCTTATTCATCAAATCGCTGCTGTCTCGCTTGAGCTCACTCATGGACAATATCGCATTTTACGGCATCGAGGTCGGGTTTCGGTTCGTGAACACCATCGAAGAAGCGTTGAAGCGGCCAGAGTGTACGCTCCAGTTGGACGAGAAGCAAATACATGAAGTATTTTCTGCGCTGGTAGAGCGGATTTTGGACCTTCGAATAAGGGCACATCC
>LFNC01000072.1:0-125691 GCA_001235845.1 Perkinsela sp. CCAP 1560/4 | reverse complement strand
GAAAAGCAATTCGAATCTCATTGAGTTTAAAAAGAAAATGGGGAAAAGGAGAATGACTACATGCATCATCGAGACACTTCACGTACCCTTGCTAGCTTTAGGAAGTAGAGCATCCAAAAAAATGTGTCATCCGGTCTAACCTGCCTATTCAGTCGTCGGCACATTTGAAATCTGCAACTCTATTGCGCACATTTGAGGTGAAAGTTTGGGCAAACACAATATAATGAGAACTATAAAGAAGCCCCTTGGACAAACAGCTCTCCGCTAACAGCAGAATAATAAATAAAATTCAGCGCTTTTAATCATTATGCGTGCCGTTTAATAATTTCTATATTGTCAAAGAGCTCATCGGAACTAGACCTTTTTCGAAAGCGCATTGCCTGAGAGCTCCAAGTCTTCAATTCCGAGTGGGAGCTTGCTGAGATCCACTGTGCCGGAAAATGAGTTATTCTCTAAATACAACTCGGCTATACGTGACGGTAATCTCGTCAGGTCGAGAGATCCGCTAAGCTGATTACCTGTAAGATAAAGGTATTCAAATTTGACTGGAAGCTGCGTCAACACAACTGAACCACTCAGCTGATTTTTCGAAAGACTCAGGCAGACCAAGGCTGCCGGCAATCGAGTCAAATCAACGCTTCCGGAAAATTTGTTAACTCTGGCGTAAAAATCTGTCAGCGTATCTGGGAGACTGTCTAGCTTTAAAGAACCGCTTAACTGATTTTCGGAAACATTCAAATACTTCATCTTCTCTGGCAATCTTTCCAGGTCGATTGGTCCAGTGAACGCATTGTTTTCGAGATGTAATTCCTTCATAGGAATGGGTAAAGATGCCAGATCGAGCGTGCCAGTAAGCTTGTTTGTTTGTTTTTATAGCGCAATTTGAAAATTGCACGTGCCTTTCGACACGTATGCGCATGCTCTCTGCTTTTCGCGTTATGCATGTGGGCTAATCTCATCCCGCGGATTGAAAACAAACAGAGGATTAGTAGATGTCTTCCCTCGTCTCGCCACCAAGGAGATTCTCCCCTTGGAAGTAATTTGGCGGTTTCCCGAACCTCCCCAAGGGCTGGGTACTGGTCCTGACCCACCACCTTGCGATGGCCATCAATAGGGTCGGCTAAACATGTGCCGCGCGAATTTTATCCGCGGGCTCCGTGAGTTTCCGCTGCATGTACCAATGCAAATCATGCTGGCCACCAGCGCCAGTGTCTTATCACGGTGGTGGTGGATGTGCTCCGGACTCACGCCTCCGCCTGATACATGCCAAGGGCCGGTGCCCGGGTCTTCTGAGCGTCGTATCTGGCGGTTCCTGTCCTCCCCAAGTAACTTTTTTTGTATTAAAGATTGTACGGGTACTAGACCGACCCACCATCGAGAGATGGCCATCCTTCGGGTCGGTGACCTGCTAAACGGCGTGAGCGGGGATCGATGTTGGGACGCTGTGCACGTAACCCTGCGCTAGCCACTCCACCATCTCCCCCAGTGGGCAGATGTAATTCGGCAGATGTAATTCCTTCATAGGAATGGGTAAAGATGCCAGATCAAGCGTGCCAGTAAGCTTGTTGTTATTCACCATGCATTTTCTCACCGAGGGAGGAAGCCACTCCAAGTGAAGGGATCCTCTCAAGTCCCGCTGAGCCCAGTTGATCTCAACGACTTCGGCATCCTCGATTTTCACGCCTTTCCATTCTTCAATGTCTTTCGGCTGATTGCCGTCGCCGCAAATCTCCGCCTTGTTCGTTATTCCTTCGATGACCATCTCCATCAATGTCTGATGCGACAGAGAAGAGTAGTCGAGTCGGCCAAGCGAAGGATCCACTGTGCTGAGGAAAAGCAATTCGAATCTCATTGAGTTTGAAGGAAAAGAGTTACCCAAAAGGCGTGAATTATGCGAAATAAAAAGTTCACCCGAAAGTCTTTTTCAAGTCCCTGTGTTCTTAGACGTTGAAAGAGCAGCCGACGCCGTCAATCTTCCCCGTTGTAGCATCATGATTAATTCCCGTTCGAGAATCCTCGTGTCATTACTCTACTATCCTTTCTCTCAGTTTAGATTCTCAGGAAACCAATTTTCTTGTGGAAATTCCTGGGTGCGATTGGCCGCCGTGAGAAGAAAACCATTTTCTCCCTGTGAAGCAAACTGTCTCGCTTTGACTATGCATCGAGAGAGTACTTCATGGTCCACCTTGGCACCAAATTCGTCCTCGAAGTTGCAGACTGCTTGAAGCATCCCTGCACCACCCTTCGCAGAAACGAAAGCTCAAGCTTGAAGAAATGAGCGGTGGAAGACACTCAAAGAAGCAATCGATGTTGGACAAGCGCTTTTCCAAAGCATCGTCACGCAATGGTCGCATATCCTCTGTGGTGACGAGGGATTTTTTCATTCAGTTTCGCATCAAATAAATATTCATAATATATTCATGATTCGTCACTGGGGGCGCACAAGCAGGCAAGTTGTGCTATTCTGCTTTCACCGAGGGCATGCAACGCGGTATGTCGGCCAGAGAGTTCATTCGAAGGTGCAAACAGAGCATCGTTTTACTACATCGGCAAGCGCTCCGCTTGTGAGCATGCAAAGTGCCGAGCGCGCTGTCCTAGGGCATTTCCACGAGCGCTCAAACAATCGGAGAATTTTCAATATTTGGTCACGACCGTGCCGTTTCTGCAGCGGGACTGCATGGAGTCCGACGAACACTCGGTACGTAGAGCACGCATCCAGTGATGGTTCACTTGCTAGCTTTGGCGTTTCCTCGAGGGGAATTGAAGAACGGCGAGGCTTGTATATGCCGACATCAGGATGACCCCCCCCCCTCCTCTCAAAGGAAGGAACGCTCTAGCGCGACAACAACTTCCTTCGCCATGAAGGACCCTCTACGGCAACCCGACCAACACGAATACAGAAAGGAGGAATTCTATGATTCGCTACAGCAGTCCAATGAATCGAACCTTCGCCGAGTGGACAATAAAACACAACGGTTTGTCCTTTCAGACACACATTTTCTTCATTTCAATACTCCAAAAAGACTCAACCAATAGGATACACATACAATTCCCCCATCCGAACACAAACATACCTTCTCCCTGCGACGATATCTGAAGACTCATATGTTGCAGCGTGGCGTATATTGCTGAATTTTCCTATTGAATATTAGTAGTATATCTCCGAGCGGCAGTGTCGAATGGGGCGTCGCCTATAAGTAGTATGGAATCTGGCGCAACGACAGCGGCGCATTGGGCTTGGTCGCCGACGACGTCCCGTGGAAGAATGCCAATTTCCCGGCGCACTGGAGGACGAACGGGACCTTGATGGAGCCTGGCCAATTCGTGTACATCCAGCACAGCGAGTAGGTGAGATTCTGAATGGTGTCTATCGAGAGGGATCCGGACGCGAGCACAAAGTATTTCACTGGACGAGACGTCGCGAGAGTGC
Source organism: Perkinsela sp. CCAP 1560/4 (assembly GCA_001235845.1). NCBI lineage: Eukaryota > Euglenozoa > Kinetoplastea > Prokinetoplastida > Perkinselidae > Perkinsela > Perkinsela sp. CCAP 1560/4. Next base: position 122,261 of record LFNC01000072.1, on the reverse strand, counting down.
TGTCGACGGAAATCTGCGAAAACGAGCTTTCGGTGTGCTCGATGACGTGGCCGCGTGGGATGTTGTGCCACTCGGTGTTGGGCCCGCGGCGCGTGGCGCTGGTGTAGCGGTCGTGGATTCGCTTCTGGACGACGAGGAACACCAAGTCGATGCCCTTCTCGTCGAGGAAGGTCTTGCAGCCTGCCATCTCGCCGGTCCGCACTCGGTCCATCATGCTGTCGCCGACGCCATCGCGGTACACGACGACGCGCTTGATGTCGCTCTCCTTGATGATGACTTCGAACACTTCGTAGAGGAACTCCTCGAGGGACAGCATGTCGCCGGCCTCGACGACCGGTCGGCTCAGTCCGCGGTTGTCGTCGAGCGGGGCGTCCTCTGGCTTGCGCGCGTCCTGCGAGGCGCCGAGCATGCGCTGCCGGGAGATCTGCATGTCGGTGTTGCTGAGATGCAGCCACTTGCCGTCGCTGCGGTGGTACCACGCGACGAACCCACTGAGATTGCGACGGGTATTCTCGAAGTTGCCGCCCTCGCTCGCCTGCGTGCGGCGGTCGGTGTAGATGTCGTAGCCGATGTAGAGCGAACCCCCCTTGGTGACGTCGGGGACATTCCCGGCGAGGTCGACGTTCCAGAGCGGCGTGCCGAGCTTGGCGGTGATGTTCTTCGTGATGTTGTGGATGTACGGCCCCTGCGTGCGGGCTTTGCTCATCTTCTCATAGTCGACAAACTGCGACACGATGCCGCGCTCGCCGAGGGCGCACTTGAGGGTGGCGTATGTGTCCTGCCCTTCGTTGCTGTGGCCGTTCTCGAGGGCGCAGAGCACCAGCGCGCGGTGGCCGGCGGCGATGTCCTTCTCGACGTCGGGCGTTTGGATGGACGCCAGGCAGTTGGAGATGAAGTCTCTGTCGTTTTCGTTGCCGTCGACGTAGATCGCCTCGCCGCGCTGCTTCCAGACGCCGCGGATTCGCTCGTTAATGTCCATAATCTGCCTCGACAGGGCCTTCGCGCGGGCTCCCCAGATGAAGATCAGGTACTCGTGGCGCTCCTCGTTGAACTTGACGTTCATCGTCTGCATGGCAAAGTCGGAGTGCGGGCGGAGGGTCTCGGTGGTCCCGACGAGCTGGACGCGCACTGGTCGCATCTCCTTCGGCGTGACCGTCTCAAGCTCGGCGCAGCGGACGTCGAGGCCGTAGACACCTAGGAGCTTTCTCGACGACTCCGTGCCGAACTGCTTCACGAGGGCAATGGCCTCATTTTGGAGCTCAGAGGGCATCTTCGAGCACCGCGAGGGAAGGTGGCGTCTCGCGTCGGCGCTGAGCTGGTCGACGAGGACGAACTCCGGGACGAGTTTCGTGCGGCCGTCGCGGTCACCCCACAGCATCGGCTGGTTCTGGTCGCGCACCACGAGGCCGTATGACTCCTTGTAGTAGTCCGCGAAGGTAATTGTTCGGCTGCTCTTCAGCTCGAAGGTTGAGTTGACTGTCGAGTCACGGTCAACCTTGTAGACGAGGTAATTCCGCTTGCGGGTGCCGTAAGTCGTCATAACGCGCGTGCCCTGGAGGGACAGCGGGCCGTTCTTCTTCATAAAGTCGAGCGCCGTCATGCGTGCCTCGACGTGGGTTCGCGGGTGGACGATCAGCACGACGCGGTCGCCGGTGACCTGGAAGGTGGCGAAGTAGCCCGGGACGATAATCATGTCGCGGTAGACGCGCTGGCGGGAGTAGTCACAGAACATTTTCCCTGTCCGGCGGAGGCCGAACGACTCGAGGATTTTTGACAGAACGTGGCTGTAGATCTGCATTGTCTGGAGCTCGTTCGTGAGTGGGTCCAACTGGAGGTGCGTGACGTCTTCCTTGCGGAGGTTGACGGTGGTGCTGAAGGAGCCGATCGTTACGACGCGGTTGAGGGGCTCCTGGAGCTTGTCGGTGATATCCTCGGCGCAGTAAAACATCGCGCCGGAGATGATGAGGTCGAGGCTCTTGTAGACCTCCTTGCCGAGCACTTGGCGCAGGTAGATGCTCATCAGCTTCTTTCGCTGGACTTCCGTCATGGTGTCGTTCTTCTCGACAATGCATGGGTACATGTAGACCTGTGCCTGCTGCATGGTGATGCCGACGGCGTTCCACTGGGCGGTCGTGCACTTTGGGCGTCGTCGAAGGACTTCGCGCTCGCTGGCCATCAGCTCTTTGCGCACTCGCTGGTCGCTCTCACTCCAGTATCGGTCCCAGCAACCGGCGCAGTACTTTTTATCTGGAACGTCGCTGTGCTCGCCAACGCAGGCCTCGCGGCCGCAGCCGTCGCACTTGCCTTGGACGCTGCCGAGGAATGGCACGCCGGTGTCGACAGGTCCGCCGCGCCCACCGCGGAAGGAACTGAATCCACGGCCACCGCCACGGTCGCCACCGCGGGAAAATCCGCCGCGGCCGCCACGGGCAGGCTCGTCGTAGCGAGAGCGCTTGGCGTCAGAGGAGAAGTCATCACGGCGGGGTGCGTCCCTTCGGTCATCGCGGCGATCGTAGTCACGTCTGCTATCGCGTCGGTCGTCCCTTCGATCATCACGACGATCGTCTCGGCGGTCATCCCTTCGGTCATCGCGTCGATCATCTCGGCGGTCGTCCCTTCGGTCATCACGACGATCGTCTCGGCGGTCATCCCTTCGGTCATCGCGTCGATCATCTCGGCGGTCGTCCCTTCGGTCATCGCGTCGATCATCCCTTCGGTCATCACGACGATCATCGCGTCGGTCGTCTCTGCGGTCATCTCGGCGATCGTAGCTGCTATGAGATCTGTCATCTCTGGAATACTCCGAGCGTCTGTCATCGCGTGAGCCCTGCCTTCGGTCATCTCGGGGATGGCGATCGTCACTACGGTGTCGATCTGAGTCCCGTCTGTCGTCACGGTGACTACTGTAGTTGCTCATTTGTAGTGAAACTTTGATTTATTTCGAGGGAGGGAAATATAGTGTTGGTATGGAACAAAAATACACTCAAGCGGAATTCTTCACTGGCAATAAATGAAGATGCGGTGGGTCTGGAGAGAATTCTTACGGTATCAATGCTCTGTGGCGATATCACGGGTGTGGCAAACCGAAAACCCAGCGTCTGGCGTAATTTCAAAGGAGACTTGCTGAGACCTGGCCGTCGATGGATTCTTCTCTGAGACATCTCCATAATTCTTATCGATGCAGCCACGCACCTGAAAGAGAACCTGGTCGTCCCCTTGAAAAAGAACTTGTAGGCTGTTGAGGGAACTCGCATTTTGATTGGAATTTTGAACGTCCTCGATCGTGCATTTGACATCACAGCGGAAAATCACCACACCACACCCGTTGAACTTATTCAGAACGTCTGGAAAAAGATGTCGTATAATTCGAGCAAACGGATGGGCATTCCATTTGACATGAGGGAAGCTTTTCCCCATTGGAAGCACAAGTGACTGCAGTGCTCGGGGGATGATCAGCGGGCCACAATCGACAAACACAAGTGGGACTTTGGAGGGATCAAGTGAAAAGTGCTGACTTGAAATAATTTCACGCAAGACAATTTGGACATCTTTCCACTCCAAGCACTCAATGACATGGCACCGTGTTGTGACATTCTGCATCCACCTGAGAAAGTACTCCTCCTCAGTGACCTTTGTTCCGTTTATGCTGAGTGATTCCAGCTTGGAGAGTGTCGTGGAGTAGTAAATTCCATATTCAGTTTCAACCATATGAACAAACCGCTGAATCGGGAAAAGGTCACCCACTGATATCCAAAGGACGTCAAAGGAAGGCACAGGCTCCTCCGTGAGCTCGTGCAGTTGACTCACGGCCTCGACACAGGCATCGGTTGCGACTCTCAGCGCGAGCTCAGTCTTTCCGGCACACCCGTGGCCGACTATCGGCACAATCTCTCCTTGGTGGACAGATATCCGGAGCGGCCGATACAGCATACGCTTACTGCGCATTCGATTCAAAAAAGAGAATCCCGTCTCACCCCGATGTGCTGCCATGCTCGGTCAATTCCATTGGAGAACATTTGTGTAATGTTTCGTGTGCCAATAATTTTCCACAAACAAAATGATAAAAATTTGAATCATTTCTCATGAAACCGTTCAAAAAACACGCAAACAACAATTTCCCGAGTCACCTGCAAGTTACCTCATCGACATCAATTCACTTCGCATCCATACTCTGCAGTCGCGTCTCAATTTGGACCACAATATCTCTGTGGTTGAAGTCAAACTGTTTGAAGATAGCCAAGACGCTCTCCATCATGTCTCGACTCAGATTGTACAAACTGATCGCGTATTGCTGGGCGCAGGCAAATAGGAGCGCATCATTCTTTTCCTTCAGCTTCCCGAATGACTGAAGCACTCGAGTGACAGACGCTGGGTCCAACACCTCCCGGTCCCGAGTCTTCTGTGCGAAGCGGGCAGCGGCCATTGTGAAAAGCTCAGCGTCGTACAAATCAAAACTCGCGAGACTTTCAATAACGTCCGCAATTTCGCTCTCATCGAACGCCGACAAGAGCGCACATGACTTTTCCGCCAAAACGTTGAGGAGTTTCTCGTCGAGAATGTGTTGCTGGTGACAGGCATGGAAAAGCATGGCAATATGTCGCGGTTTGAGGCTCTGGGAGAGGGAAATGACGCGCTCTGATGTGAGTTCGAAAATCTTCTTGAATCTGTCTTTGCTCAACATGACGGCGAAGTTTGAGCACAGCTCCGCGACTTCGGAAACTGGCGCGCACGCGATGGTTTCGATGGCCCGCGTGTAGAGAATATCCTGAAACTCGTCGATTTCCGTCTTCATCTCAGCCGTCATGAGTGGGTAATTCTTCGAACATTTCATGAGGAGATTGACTGATCTGCTGACTATGGGGGCGCTGAGCGCTCTGACATTTTGTGTTGCCTTCTTGATGAGAACCTGCAAGAGTTTGGAAATATCCTCTCGGCTCCCCGACTCGACCATCGTCAGCAATATCCGGTTCAAATCATCGGCGGAGAGCTGATCCGTGAGGTCTTTCACGAGTTGCATAACGGTGGAGTGCAGTCGAGGGTGCTTCATCCCAACACTGTGGAAACAGCGAGCCAAGAGAACAAGTTCGGTGGGCGTCAGCTTGGGCGCCATGCGAATTGTCGGCCAAATCAGGCTGGCTAGGATGCTGACGATCGGGACTGAACTAATCTTGAAACAAATTTTGAGCACATCTCCGATTTCGGTCGCCGTCCAGTGGGAACAACCAGTTTTCCAGAAGTTGTTTTCGAGGTAGACATAGATGGGAGAGAGGTTGACGGAGGGCTTGTTGCTTCCCAAAGTCGTCGTCGGCAAGCTGGATGTATGGAAAACTCCATGGAGAATGAGGGAAACATTACTCGCGTCGATTGGGTCGTAGATGATATTCTCTGCGGGGGACGACGCGATGAGTTTTGCAATGGCACAGAGCGACCGGCGGGCGTTGTTTTTCTCGAGATCGCTCGGGTTGTTTTTGAGCATCGGCTTGAGCGTCAGCACGTTTTTCTGGATGCTCGCAAAGGTGAACTGCTGGAGAGAGGTGTCTCCGTCGGACATGTAGTTGACCTCGGAATATCCCTGGACGTGCCGAACTGAGGAGATGGAGAAGGCACGGGTCCGCAGTTGGTGGAGAGGCCAAAAAGCGACACGCGGGATAATTCGGTGCATTCTGATCAAAAATCCAAAAACTCCAAAAATGAATTTATGTCGTCGTCTATGTGAGACAGTCAAAAGTGAAAGTGGTCACCAGGTCGAAAAGCAACACATTATTCGTAAGCAAACGTTATTTTGTCTTGTGTAATGAATCGAGTCGTTTCTCTAAGCGGTTTCTGCATTTTCGATGGGTTTCTCGCCGTCCTGTTCTTCTTCTTCTTCCGAGTCCATGGCTTCGTCTCCACCGAGTCCACCCATGCCGCCAAGTCCACCCATATTGGCGAACTGTGACATGTCAAAATCTCCCATTCCAGGCATGGCAGGCACATCGTCCTCATCGATCCAGAGTGACCAGTCAATCCCGACATAATGCTTCACCATGCGAGTAGGCTCTTTCGTGAGGCGATCCCATTGCTCGGATGAATTGTCATCGAGCGGTTTCTTGAAAACACAGCAAGCGACGGATCCGCCATGCACCTTGAAAGTCGATTCATTTGACTTAATTGGATGCATGAAATTGATTGTGGTTTGGTACTTTTGGTCTCCGGAGTCACACTTGAAAACAGCCGTATTTTCCTGGAAATCGATAGTGACGTTGGTGGCGTCGGCGACGAGGAATGTGATGAAAACACGGTCGTCACGCTGGGCCCATTTGAGCGGTGCAATTTTTGCCATTTTTTCGTGTAAAATTAAAGTGCGGAAAGGAGGAAAAGTAGGTCATCTCGGAGTAGTGAAGTGAGGGTTCTCTACTTTTCTACAAAGATCTAATGTTGGAAAGAAATTCGCCGACTGCCTTATCTGGTGTAATCCAATTATGTACGACTCTTTGCAATCTCGCTGTAATATTCACGCATTGATGGAGCACTTTGCCTTCTGACTCACCCGAGGAAGGGCTATCAACGAGACAGTTCTCAAGAAAAGGTACGCACTCTGTATGGAAAATTGTGTTGATGACGTGTTTGCGAAGAGACTTGAAGGATTCAGTGTGACTCAACTGATCCGCCAGATTTTCATCAGATGAATCCGTCGTAGTTTTGACGCACCCTTCTTCAAAGCCGGGAAGAGACGATTCCAAAAGCGATCGGATACTTTGCGTGATACCCTTCAATTCGTCACAACGGATTGTTGCTTTGAGTAGAGATTCACGATTAGTGTTAATTGTCTCAAGCTGGTCTTCGGAATGAAAGTTGAGTTCAGTTGAGGGAACATCTGATTTGGCATCTATCAAATGTTCAAACAAGCAGTCGCGCACGACGGACTGCACTGGCTGGATGAAATCCGCAAGTCCATTTTTCACTCTCTGCAGGAGAATTGTATCAGCGTTTATTTTCGAAAGACTCTCCAAACGCTCGAGTTCGATGTCACGCTCGCCACTCTCGGCCGAAAGCTTGAGACTCTCCAAGTCACACCATTCCTCGATCGGCCGCAGGAGAAGAAGATTTCCAATGATGTAGGGAAAGAGAACAGCTTGACTCCAGCTATTCACTATGATTTCCATCCAGATGTCAAGCTTGCGATCTCGGCTCGTCTCTGTTTTGACTTTTGTCAGAAGAGACCGTAATGGCACAATCTCCTCGACAACCCCCGTGATAGTTGTCCCTTTCTCGACATCGTCCATCGTATCATCCTGAAAGGCAAAGTACAGTTCACTGGAAACATCGTCAATCACTTGCCGCACCTGGGCTTTTTGGTCAGCCACGGGGAAAGTATATTTCACCACTGAGCTGATGAGATTCCCGGCGGCCTCTCGTACTTGGGTGGAGTACACCCGCAGAAAGAGTTTCCCCCAGCAATACACAAGGTACATCGAGAAATGGAATAGACTCTTACAGCTCAGCCAAACTGGGACAGAGAGATGGCTCGTGCGAAGAATTTCTTTGACGATTCGCAGCAATGCGGTGAGCAAAGACGGGAGGATCTTTTGCTGGACAAGAATTAAATGCTCGACTACAGGCATTTGTCAGCAACCATGAAGAACATCAACAAATAGAAAGGAGGAGAGAAGGTCGAGCGGTAAAAAAGCTGCTGAAAAGTCGCTATTGTCAAGATTGTACTATGGAATTCCATCTGAAGGGGGACTAAGCACATTCCATACAATGTCGAAAAAACGCGAGTCGTTTCCACTGTTCTTTATATCCGAATATCGCGCTTCCGGCGACGAGGATGTTCGCACCAGCTCGACAAGCCAGCGGTGCAGTCTCCATATTTATCCCGCCATCAACTTGTATGTCGAGTTTTGGATGGGCGAGGCGGATTTGTTGCACTTTCGCAAGGGTTTCGGGCATAAATGATTGCCCACCCCAGCCAGGATTGACTGTCATGACAAGCACCATGTCGACTGCATCCATAGCAGCAGCAACGGCTGACAATGGGGTTTCGGGCTTGAGTGCAATCCCTACACGCAGCCCATAGGAACGGATGGATTTGAGCGTTTCGAGAATGCCCACTTCCGTTTTGCTTTCGAAATGAATGGTGATCTGAGAGGCTCCCGCTTGGGCAAACTCCTTGATCCACCGATCTGGATATTCAATCATGAGATGGCAATCCAGGAAGACTGATGGAAATTTCCTGTGAATCGACTGAATGATTGGAATGCCAATGGAGATGTTTTTCGTGAAAACGCCGTCCATGACGTCGATATGGATCCACTGCGCGTCACATTCCAGAACAGATTGTATTTCGTCTCCAAGTGATGTAAAATCACAAGCGAGAATAGATGGAGCGATGATTCGCCTTGGGCTGTCGAAGTTGGACATGGGTCACATCTATTAATGTGCTTGAAAATTTATTCGGGGAAAAAGTACCGTTTTTTCTCAAGAGTGAAAAACATCGAGAATAGCAACAAAAAATGTATTCAGTGAATTGGCGTCGAGCATTGTGCACTACCAGCTAACATCTCCGAGGAGAATGTGTCACTAGCATACATCTCTGTTGGCATTTTGGTTTAAAATCATCATTCGAGGGAGAAGAAAAGTTTATGATTTATTTGTAGTTTTCAGTGAATTGGCGTCAAGCATTGTGCACTACCAGCTAACATCTCCGAGGAGAATGTGTCACTGGAATGCATCTCTGTTGGCATTTTGGTTTAAAATCATCATTCGAGGGATATGGAAGGTCAGCACAGCCCACATTGCATATATTGTGCCACTGGGAAAAAGCAAGGCATTTTATCTGTAGAAAATGTAACCAAACAGTAATTTCATTTGAGCCATTTAAAGATTACTATACTTTCAGTGGTCCACTTTCTTCAGAGCTGAAAAGAAACTCTTCTTCGCCTGCCCGTTTCATTTTGACTTTCGTTGTGCTCCTGAAGCGCACCGAGTGTCAGCTTTGGGGTGGCATCGGGCTGATCTATGGAAAATTCCTTTGTGCACATTTTAATATTCTCGCGAGGAGAGTGAGCTTCACTGGATTCAGCCTCTCCATCGTCTGACGAAGAATGCATCGATGTGTCACCACCACCGACGGTTGTCGCCCACTCGCTATCTTCATCTGCTTCTTTCCCGTACCAAGTCTGTTTCGATATATCCATGTCGATGAGAAGTTCAAAGTGGCTTCTGGTGTTGAGATCAAGGCAGTACAGGTCAGAAAAGGTAAACTCACGGTCGGCAATCTCCCGCTGGCCCCCCAAAATGTACAGCTTATTATTTCCAAGCACACAAAGCATGGCATTGAAACGCTCACAGGGAATAACACCAGTGGATTGCGCGCCTTTCTTTGGTTCCATGGGATACCAGTTTCGAAGGTTTGGCTTATCAGCATCTTCTGACGGCCGAGGCTCGGTTTTTATCCACTTCATTTTCTGCGGGAAAAATCGCTGCGTCTGATGATCAAAGATATACAGCTCATTGTAGAAGCGACTATTGGAACGCTTCGATGAGGCGGGTCCAGGTTCATCCTTCACGCCCCCGAAAAGATAGGACTTCCCCTTTGTTGGGTGTGTTACCATGGTGAGGCCACTACGAGGTGAGGGTGGGATACCGAGGTCGGTTTTCACTACTGACCAAACGCCGGTCTGGAGATTGTACTTCCAGAGGTCGTTGTGTAAGATTGGTATACCAGCTCCCACAGTCTTACCCGAAGCCGCGTTTTTATGTGTCAAGTTGGGGTAGTGGACACTGTATCCCCCAAAAACAAAGACGGTGTCGTTCTGAACGCACAGACAGTGACCGCTTCGTGGCGCAGGGCGATTGTATGTTAAGACGCCACTATCTCCGCCATCATCCAGGAGCCGCCATTCCGGCTGGGTGTCCACACCGATGTTCTCAAGCACCCAAAGATCATTATAGTACCGCGCCGATGCGCTCGCGTCAATATCATAGAACCCTCCGAATAAGATGACCTTGGAATTCCACGCTGCCATACGGTGGCCGCTTCGTGCGCTTGGTTTCCGTTTCATGTGTTTCGCATTGTCCAATCGGGCCCATGAGTAGCACGTGACGGATCTCCCTTCTGATTCACATTGCAGAGACTTTTGAATGGACTGTTTATCCACTATCAACTGCCACGTATCGGAGAAATGCTGAAAAATCTTGTGGTTTGGTGAGACATACTCGCCACCAAAGAAAATAACGGATCCCAGGTGGGAAAGGCATACAGCGGCATGGCCCGAGCGAGCAGATGGGGCAGATGATGTAAAGTGCATCCTTCCAGGGAGAGTATCTGGCGCAATAGCCTTCGTACTTGGATCGATCGGCAATATTTCTCTCCACGAATTCGTTTGTACGTTGTACCGAAAAAGTGAGTCATATGTTTTAGTCGTTCTTCCGTCAAAGAATTCTCCACCGAAGAATAGCATGTCAGTTTTCTCCAAATAGGGGTGTGCAGTTAAAGTACCGGATGCTCGAGCGGATTGAATTTCCTCAGTTTTCAGAGAGGAATCATCAAATCCCATAGTCGCAAGCTGCGTTGCAACATCAGCCTCGGCTATACTATTTCCCTGATCCTGCCCAGCATCACCTGACATGAGTTCTTTTCTGAACTGACGTTCCTCATGCTTTTTCGCTTTTTTAAGTTGCCTTTCTCTTTTTAGTTCTTCTTTATCTCCATCCTTCTTTGAATTCTTTTTTCGCTTGTCTCGTCCTTTTCCCATTCTTTAACATCAATACAAAGAAGAAACTGCAAAATCACGTTAATGTGAATATTCTTCAACCTCAAGCCTCAATATTCATTGCTTTATGTCAGTATAATGCTCGTAGTGAAACAGCGTAGGCTCTCATGAAATTGATCCAGTTATTGATATACCCGAGAAAGATCTGGATCGACAGTTCTGCCTTTTGACAACAATGTTTGGCTTTGTGACGTAACTTATCGTGAGGTATTAGGCTGGAGTGCTTCTTTTTGTGCCTTCTGTTAGTGTGATCTGAAGTGGTGTGGTGGAGTGAATGTTCATCCGTGATGCGATGAAAAAGGTTGGACTGAACATTCTCTTCCTGCAGAATTATAGATATGAACCCATGGTTATCCAAAATGCGCAGGAAAGTCGGTGTTGGGGTAGTCAGCAACAGTCGCACAATATGACGGTTGAAATCTATGGTGAATGAGATGATACCATCAACGTTTTCGAGTATTTTTGCCAGTTGATTGACGTTTTCCTCGGCGAGCGATGGAATATCAAGCACCACGTTGCGCCTTTGATGAATCACACTGCTGGTGATCCGACTATGAGAATCATCTCCCTGTAAATTCATATTGTTCTCATAGACTACCTGATCTTCATCTGCGAATTCGGATTCAGTTATTTCTTCAAGAGATTTTTCCAAATTAGACACGATTTTCGTTATGATCTCTGCAAGGTAGGCACAAGTTGGCGGACTTGACAAGTCTACGAAACCTGTTGAAGTTGTGTCTTCGGCGTCTTGCTCGTCTGTGGAATGAGAATTAAACTCTTCCGTTGTTGGGGATAGTTTAGTTGCCATGGCACTGTACGACTGATAGGCTGCAGACAAAGCGGGAAGTAAAGCTTTCTCGCGACACATCGGCGTAGGGTTGTCAGGATGTTCACTTAAAGACAACAGAGCTTCTACTGCATTCGTCGCGACTATTAGGTTTTCGTGAGATAGAAACTTCAAAATGGTTTCAAGCACTCCCCTTTTAACAACGTACGGCCTGTTCTCGTAGTCTTCGCAAAGCACACGAAGCCGTTTCGAAAGTGCCAGATCGGTGGACGCTAAACTTGAAGTGGACATTCGAAATTTACTTTTGCATTGATAGTACTATACAAGCATAAAAAGTGCGCTACAAAATCAGAAGGAAAAAAGGGAGGTAGAAACACATATCTGTAATTTATTTAGTAGCCGGCTCAGGCAATCACCTTCTCTTACTAGATGAATGCTAACTTCAATAATAAGTACGAAATTTGTCCTGTCTTCCTAAACGCTGAGCTGCATGTATTATTCCGCTTTAGGAAATAAAGTGGAAGTGACTTTCTTCGGCAGCTTCTCTGCCAGTATTGTTATGTAGTTTCTTTCGCTCGAACTGAGATAAGAATTTTTCACATGCCGGACGAAGACAGCAAAATAATATTTCCAGCGGTTTCATCAACGACCAAGGCTCTATTGTAGCAAAATCATAAGTAGAAAGGAATTATATGAGACTTTGGGTACTACAGCTCTTGCTGATGCCTGGAACGACCGCTTTTATTCTATTGTGCGTGAGAACCTGAGAGAAAGTAGGCATTTTTCTATGCAAAAAAAAGAGTGGGTTAACTTGGAGACGTTCTTTATTTTGACTATTCTATAGGTTTATGGTGCTTGGCAAGCTCGTAGAAAAAATTGCTAAAATATGCCCTGCGATTTTAAGACGTTCTTCCTCGAAGAATCTCGTGGGTACCTCAGTCCTCAGTCAGGTGAAAACAAAAGTTCAACCACGGTCAGGTGGAGCACTAAAGAAATTTGATAATAGTTCTATTGCGAACTCACTGGCATCAGCCAAAGAAAAAATCAAAGCATTCGTAGATCCACGTGATGATGGGCAGATTTACGGGGGTCCAAGCGGAAACGTTCCAATTAATGATTGGGCAATTTGGGTAGAGCGAACTTGGCAGTGTTGCTGTGGTCATACTTTTCGGGCTCCTGGTATATGGGTTCCGTCTGAACCAAGTATGTGTGAAGCACCAGGATGCCCAAACCCACGATTTTTCATGCTAGAAAGTAATCAACACTTTTTGCTTTCGGGTAAGAATAAGGGAGCAATTGTAACGCCACCACCAAAATAGCGAATGGTTTCAATACTTTGCCGTATGACTTGCAGGACTAGGCGAGGTTGTCCTTTTATAAGCATATTCCGCATATGACATCAGCAGTTAAAGCCGAATTCTTTTTACTAACGCCAAGAATCGAATATACTAATGTTAATTACTTAGAGCACTATGTCGAAAGGTTTCAGCCCTGATATTTTCGAGGAAGATGCTTTGCGAGCAATCCTTCACACCCCAAGTGACGACACTTTCTACACGCTTGAACCAAACGCACCAATATGGAATATCAGCGATGACTTTTCCGAGTTTGAAGCTTCCTCACTAAACATGCATCGCCGTGAAAGCAATATTGGCTCATTTCAAAGTGGGGATATAACGAGTACCCATTTGAAAAATGGGTCTCTCGAAGACGTTGTAAATGCCAAGGCAATTCAGCTGAAAAACGGTCAGGATAACACATCTAACCTTCATCATTCGAACATGCCGGAAGATTCAGTATCGATGTGGGAAACGATTGAGCGTAGCCTCATAGAGGTCGATGAGTTACGTGAGCATTTTCTCCTATATCGTGAAAGCAATACTGTGCACTTCAACTCGGTAAATAGATAGTGCATAGTGTCATTAGGTTACAATGAAAAGTATTCATTCATATTCAGCTGTGAAGACAGTCTTTTGAGGACTTATACTGATTCTCAAACATCTTATTGTCAGTTTTCTTCCTAATGTTTAGACTTCAAACTGTAACTCGCAATCGAGTAACAGGGGTATCGGCAGCATCCAAGGTAGCTGAGTCATGCAAAGTTTCGCATAAAAAACAGACTCAATCAAAAAGCAATGTAACACAAGATGATAGCTTTAAGCGCCTTGATACAAAAATGTCTGAAATTCAAAAGACGGTAGAAAAAATCTTCCGATCTCTCGCACAGGATAGCTTAACCCCAGAGAAATGCTCTTCTTCACGAAGCCTAAGAAGGCAGCTTGACGCCTCCGAAAGAAAGATTGTACGTGAGGAGCTCTATTCGTCAATTGTAAATAACCCAGGAATCTCCCTTGACGCACATGCCCAAAAAATGGGAATCTCCCCATTACTGGCGAAGAAATGCTTCGGCTCCCTCAATTGCATGCGAATGATTAAGCCTGCCAAAGATATTGCTTTGTAAGTCTGTGTATTTTGAGCTCTGTAGAGCCTTTTTAGTGAATGACTAAAGTAGTTCACTGCAATCTAGTGGTTTGGTAACTTTTGGCAACTTCCAAGTTCAATACATCAGACTGTAGGTGTTCCTTCAGCCATTCAAAACCACAGCTTCGTGAGATTTCGCTTTTAAAAGTAATTGTGTGAAAAATGGATTCGTCTCTGCATAATTGACAAATCGCTTCAATCATGCTGCACTTCACAAGGCTGCGACTGCGCAACAGCTTTTTTAGCACCTACGAGCATGTAATGGCAGGTACAAAAGGGGACATACGCCTTGGATACTGTACCGAGTGGAATACACCGCGGGGCACCGGAAAAATACGGGATGATGAAACCGACATCGAATACACGGCCCAGGCAGCGGATTTGTTTTTCCCGGAAGAGACACCAAACAGCAATCCCCAATCAATCCCTCCGTTCCCTTTGGTATTAAAAGTCCCCATGCAGCGATTTCTGAATGTCGGTGAACCCGTGGAGTTTGAGATTTTTCAAAGAGGCAATTTTGAGAAAGCATATAAAGTCACTGGATGCGGAGGCTCGCCTCTCATGGGGCATTCTTTCTCCCCAAGTTTGTTTCAGTCTAAAAAAAAGGTGGGGAGTCGGAGAGTTCATAAATAGGACGGATGAAACTTTCTTGGCTGAGTATTTGGCTATTCGGGGCTTTTCGAACGAGTTTTCATTTGTGTTCACCAGCGAAAAAGTCTTACTGGGCAGATTGTTGGATCGAACATCGAATTGAGTATAGGTCGACTGTCCGCTTGCTTCGCTGTTCATTGAGCACATTATTGAGACCTTTCGCGTGTCCTTCACTGTTTATAACCATGTCATCACATGCACCGCCAGAACCCATCTATCTGGCGAAGACTGTATTCCCGCCTCACGCCGATAGTTGAGAGTTTCCCGAATACACACAAGTTTCCCAACGAGCATCGATATGTCGTATGTGGCATAGTATTCGAAAAGACACCTCACAGTATCAAAAGCAGATCGCGAGTGCATGACATGTCTATTGGAGTGAACTACGCCGTGCACCGGAGTATCAATGAGCACATACATTGCTTTCCAGGATATACTACTGGACGACGAAGCGCCGACCACACTGATGACAAACGACACTGCTCGGCTCCAAAGCCCGTTTGCCATTCACCGACACTTCTCAAAGGAATACTCAAAGGCTGTGCTGAACAAAACGCCCTTGGCTCCTTGGCGGCCAGCGGTGTTCCATATGCAGCCATACGGAAAGTATACATTCTCTCCCTCGAACAAGCCTTTCTTCGACGTTCACAACTGGAAACACCGTGGAGCGCCACGGATCAGTGGCGAAAGTCGCTGCAGCAGAGGCTCGACGTGGATAAGCAGCTTCCCGTCCATCGCAGTTTTCTTCCATGTCGGGCGTGTGTACACCACCTCCGTGTCATTGGGGGCTGTGTCCACAGAGCGACATCTACAGGCAGAAAGAAACATCATGTGAAGCGTATGATCGATGTATTTACGATGCAGAATATGGATCCTTCGTCTGTGCACCACATGCGATTTCCAGATACGCACACTGATCTCGGCTAAAAGTTTCCTTTGGGTAAGCGTTTCTGCTCCTTTTCATTCATGACTTTCAGCACTTTACTCTTTCCCTCTTTTCATTGTATTTCTTCTCTCAAATGCTGCAAAAATGCACTCGCCGGCTGTGTGGCATTCTGATGCAACGGGTGATGCAGTCCATTCCAAAGAAAGGTGTTGTTCCACTCACACAGCTCTGTAAATCGCTTCCAGACGAGCTTTTGGAAATCATCGCGCTTCGTCACGTGTCCCTCGAAAAACTCCTGACTGCCCATCCGCAAAGTGCCACTGTCAAGCGCGTCGGTCAGAAAGAAACGTGTGTTGTGCACCGAGTGGAGTATAAGACCCCGGAAACTATCGACCCAGTGGATGTAAGCGTCCGCAAGGGAGCAAAAGTGAAGAAGGGGTTTCGTGCCGATATGGCCACTTTCCCTGAGTATATCCGTGATGAGATGGTGGGGCTCTTGAAATCCAAGTCCACACACGGTGTCGGAAGCCTCTATGGGGATTTGTGCTCGGTTGACCGCCGAATCGTCCGTGAGTATGGCGGAATGCTGAGAGTTATCCGGCACTATACTGAACAATTTGCGGTATCCCCTCGTGGACTTCGTGTGGCACTCAAGTCAGAATCCAACGCGCCTGCCGATGAAGCCGTGGACGACTTCACCCGAGAAGAAGAATTATCCGAATTGGCAGAGACCTCAACCTCCCACACAAACGGCCATTCGCAGGAGGACTTGCACTACCATGCGATGTGTCTCATCAAATATCTGCCCTTACATTGGACGTTGGCCCCTGACATATTCTCCGCTCTACCTATCGACATTCGTGAAAAACACGTGATTGCGCCGTGGCAAGTCATGCAGGAATACATGGATGACTTTCTCGAGAGCAAAAATGGTATGGGGTGCAAGTATTGCGTCAAGCGGCTCAAGCGGGAAGTAAATATCCCCGACGTCGGCCGTATTCGAACCCACTCAGAGATGGAAAACCTTCATTGTACGCACCTTGCGTTCACGTCGATCGTCCGGATGCAATGGTCGACGCCGGTTTCTTGGCGTTTTCTGTATATTCACGCGGAGCGCGAGACCACGTTGAGATTAAACCGAGAGGATTTCACCAAGGCATGCCTTCGTCATCTCGGGGCATATATTATCATGCAAAAGAACAATCAGTCATTTCTTCCGCTTCCGCCGTTGGAGATCAAACGGACGCCGTTGTGGTTTCAAGTTTTGAAAAACACTGTGCCGAAGCACTACATTCCGGTGCGGATAGTGGCGAAGCGATTGTCCAAAGGGGCACTCAAGGAGGCCGATGCATCCGGTGGTCTCATCAAGTGGTTTAATCAGCACAAGAATATTTTCGAACTGACACTCCCTTATGCACACGCACCAGCGGCGGCCTATCAGTCACACGGCGAGTCGGATGAAACGGCGGATACGTTGGAGATGGACGTGGAAACGCATGCCGCGGTCCGTCGGAGAAGCTGCACTTTTATCTCCATCACGCAGGACCAAATTACCGAAACGATAGTGAGTGCGTTGCCGCAAGATGGCACGAGAAAGCCACTACGAGAGGTACTCGCATTACTGCCAGTCGAGGTGATTGATGCTATTCCGCTCCATGTTGTTCCTTTTCTGCTCGACGCTTGTTTTCCGCAGGTGAATTTTGATCGCAATCAGACGGGGCGAATGTTTCTGCGGAAAGGTGATCGAACATGTCGCAAAAGTCCATTTATTGGGACGTTTGAAGAGAAGAGCGAAACAGTGTAATGGTGTACTTTGACGACTTCCCTTCAAGCAGTTGCTTTGATGGATCTTGTATTTTCTGTGTATAAAGAACCGATACTTCAACACAAGAGCACTCCTCGAGTACTTGTTCACACATGGAATTCTTGTATTCATCAGGCTCTTTTAGCAAATTTTCTCAGATGATAGAGCGTGTCGTCACATTGCTCGAGAGTGAATCGCTGCCTATTTCGATGATAACCACAAACTTACCGGTACGTGCCAAGGAAACACATCGGGTTCGATTGATGGTATGAAACGCAAAGACAGGTCTTGCAGAACGTCGTTTCGCTGAGTTATGCAGAGTGGGAAAGCTTATGACTTTAAGTGACAGCGAATCCCGGCTAGAAACACGCAAACTAAAGATTCCAGATTTAAATGCATATCCTGCGAGCAAAATTGCCGGGGGGGGGGGGGGCNTTGGGGGGGGGGGGGGGGGGACCTCGCGAAAAGCGGTGCACTCAGCGTGTGGCTTCGCAAGCAACTGACTTGTCACACTTCAGCGTTCGCTGCGTGAACGGCAAAAAAGTATTCATTCAGCATTATTTGGAGTTTGACCTCCATAACAATAGCAGCAATTTCTATAGGTTGGCTTCTTGGGCTTGCTATACAGGAAGAATTTGGTTATCGCCTAGGGCCGTTGTCTCAGTTACAAAAGTCAAGATTGTGACAAGCGCGAACAAGAACGTGATGCATCAGCAAGAACAACAAGAAAATGATGGGTGGTTTCGTCCATGGTGTATCAGGTACACCGCACGATGGGCTTTTCTCACATTGACTAAATGAAAGAGGCCCCAAGATTCATCCGAAAAGCGAAACTTGTGTCGACTTTTTCGAGAGCCGATAGATCAGCTTCCGATCATGAGGATATGCATTTGGTCCGTTAACTATAGTAAAAGTGAAAGGAACCGCTAAGTAAACAGAAGGAAAATCTCGAAAACAAGAAAAGTACTTTGAATACCTGCTTCACTCTTGCTCTTCTTCTTCTTCTTCCACGCTAGTTTCAGCATCTGAATTATCAAACATCATAAAGTCCTGCGTGGACAATAAAGCCTCATCAAGAAACGTCCACAAGTCGAGCTCTTCGAATTTATCCGGTGACCCCGGAGGCAAGCAGCACCATTTCAGTCGACTACTGTGAAAATCCGCCACAACATCCCTCGCTGTTTGATGCATATCTTTCTGTCCTCGATGCTGCTTGATTCTATCAAGAACTTGACGTGGAGTCAGCTCATGCTCGTTCGCGAGTTTGTAGTGAAGTGTCAAAAGCTCAGTGGGAAAGTGGCTGAGAATCTCTTCAGCGCTCAAGATAAGCTCGAGCGCGGGTTTCTGAATAATCGTCTTCCAATCGCGAAAAATGCAATCCAAGCCGAAAAACGGCTGCTGCACGAGCTCTGCGTCCTCGGGTAGGAAAATGAATCTGCTCCCGACATCAAGCTCTGACAACTCACTTTGCTGAAGCTGGTAGGAGTCATGGACACTGAATTTCCACTTTGGAAGGGCTTCCAGATCAGCTCGAACTTTGGACACACCCGTGTTCGGTAGCCCAAGTACTGTCACTGACAAGCTTTTCTGGGATGGACACAGCTTCTTCGCAAATTCCACAACGGCTTCGGGCTGGTAAAGCATGACAGAGTCAAACCTTTGGTCACGCTTGAAAAATTCCACCCATTTTTCAAGAATGGCCACTGGAGTAACCTCACGTTTCGCCAATAATAGCAGAATTGGAATGCCTCTCGACTTCCACAGCGCGATCATCGTCTCGCTGATGGAAGCTAGCGGAGCTCGCCCATCCACGACGTAAACAAGAAGGTCGCTCATTTCCATCGAATGGGCGAGTTGAAGGGTGAAGTCCATTTGCTCTTCTTTGCTTGGCGTCATGTCTCGCCCTTCCTGTGGAGAAGCCTCCCCCGCTGCGGTTTCCTCTGATTGGTCATCGGGCGCTTTACGGCCACTTCTCTTTTCTTGGCGATGGGCAAGCATCGCCGCCAGGAGTTCATCTTTCTGGCTATGCTTGTTCGGCAGCCGTAAAATCGCTTTCTCTTGACGAAAGAGAGCTTTCCCTGTCCTTTTGGGCTTATTTTTCAGGGCTCGCCGGACGTCTCGTCGATGGTCTCGGACGTGTCTGATAATGGAATACTTTTTTTTAAGGGTACACCGTTTCGAGAGATCTCCCTTGCTCTTCTTGACCATTGATGAATACTACGTCTAAACAGATGAAACGGACGTGAAATACGCAGAGTCTGAAATCTCAAAATTATTCTCATGACAGATCTTTCTACTGATCAACCAGCCGTCCCGAATCTTTGAGCTGCTCCATTATATCCTCCCATGGGAGTTTCTTTTCGTCGATATTCGGTTTTTCGTGAAGGAGTTGCCCCTTCTCATTCGGCTCGACATCGGCAGACGGCTCGGCAATAGGCTCATCGACCAACTGAATGAGCTTCGGCTCAACTGCCTGGAGGCTGAAGTTGGAGTGGCACGTCACACACGCGCGGGGGCTTGGCCAGTACTGCACTATCGGGCTCATAGTTCGCTCCTCATTCAGCTTGCCCGACTTCTTTTTGATGAGTCTCGCCCGGCGGCGGTGGAGTTCCTTATTGGACAGCGGCGAGCGAACACCGTGTACGAGGCTCGAGTGGGTTCGCACCCGCACAACAACGTCGTAGGTAGTGGAATAGAGAGTCACCCACCCGATGCCGTTGAAGTATATGTCAGCCTTTGGCTCTTTCACATTTTTCTCACACTCAAAAAAATATTTTCTTTTCTTTGTGAGACCATCGGCCACGGTGTTGGGATCGTACGGCGGCTTGAGCAGTGTCCCAACATGCTGCCGCCACATCTCTTCCGACCGATCTGTGGGGCACCGGACGTGCGTCACATTCGGTGACAGGTAGAGACCCAAAAGGAGCCCAGATGGGTGGCATTTGAGTATGTCGATGCATATGAGACCGCTGATGAATATTGTAAACCCCTCTGCCATCTTGTAGTACTTTGGCATGAATCTGCTTTGCGGTGAGGCACACTGCGCCTGTTCACGAAGGTTGAGGACGGTTTTCTGCTGCCACTCGGGAATAATTCCAGGGGTGTCAAACAGAACAACGCTGTTTTTCTCTGAAGTCAAGGGGATGCCAATCATGCGAATCGTCGTCCCAGGAATCGGCGACGCAGTGATGATTTTATTCGTCAGCACACCCGAAATACCAGATCGCGTGTGCGGGAGGTCGGCCGGCGACTTGTGTTGCGGCATTTTCCATTCCCATTGAACACAAGATGTTCCGTCTGGCTTCACAACGGTATGGTATTCTCGGTATGCCTCCGGATGTGGTGGTGCTCTTTTCGAAAAATGCTTCGCAAGGCAGTTGATAATGGACGACTTGCCGACGTTTGTGCATCCGATGAGATACGCGTTTTGTGGTCGGCCAGTGTGTGAATAGGTGAGGTTGGTGAGTTTTTCGATCTTATCGGCAAGTTCGCTCATATACCATCCCCTGGTAGCGGAGACTATGAAGATATCCTTCAGATGATGCACTGGAAACCCAAACGCGCGTAGTTGGTCATGAATCCAGGAACGGTAAAATCCATGTGATTGTCGAGCAGCTTGGGCCTCCGCGTGCTTAAACTCATTCCTGTGCTTCTGCACTTTGTCCAATTTGTTAGCCACTAAAAGAACGGGATTATTCATTGTAACGAGTCGTTGGAGGTCCCTTATCATTGAACCGTTGAAGTCAAACAGGTCAACTACTAAGATAAAAAGGCCCTTTTCGTCTCGGAGTGCCTGCAGTTGTGTATAGAAATCGGGCGCAGACATGATTGTGTCTTCAGTTGAGGTTCGGAAGTTCTGTAGGGCTAGGCATCTCGTGCAGACCGCAGGCTTCAATTTATCAATATAAAAAGCATTGAATTCTTCCTGGGTCATAAAGTCCAGCCACTCCTCGCCATATTTTTTTCCTTCAGTTGCCCAGTGGCAAAATAGTCTATATCGTCGCTCAGAGTACTCTGTCCGGTTTTTCACTATGCAGCCATAACGCACGATCCACTTATGAATCATTTCATGGGTTATGAATCCGAAGTCTGCCTCGTTTTCATCCTGGAAGATAGCTCCACAGCCAGGACAAGGATCAACCCTGAGTTTCGGTATGGTGTACTCTGGTATGTGATATGCAAGCAAGCTACTCTTTTCTTTTTGCATCTGCTCAAAATCAGCCTCAGGGACGTTATCTATTCTTGACTTGCCTTTCCAGTATGAGTAAATGCGATCGAATTTAGTTTTATCGATGCTTAACTTGTTCAAACGTGAGAATTCGTCGTTCTCCTGGTCCGTCGGCATTAGTATTCCCTTTCGAAACTGCTGCGTAAGCTCTTCACTGTTTTTAGGAATGGATGTTTCACCGTCTTCGGAAAACCGCATTATTCGGTTGTACAGATCATTAAGTCTTTTCCCCATCCCTATATTCTGTTTCTTCTCTTCGGGACTAAGGAGATAATACTCAAGCCCCTCAGGTACTATGCCATGTTTCGCCCGGGAAACTTCTACCCTGCTGTCTAAAGTAAGCTTATCAGGATTTGTTTCGAGCAATGGACTAATTTCCGTCATGAAGGGAGTTTTTTGTTTTGTACTATCCGAAGTTGCCGGTTCATTTCTTCCAGGTTTTGCGAGACTGTTCTGAGACTGGAGCTGCCCTTCATAGAAGGACAGTTTATTTTCACCATAGTCAGTATAATTGGCTAGTTTTCCTAATGAGGAGCAATCAGCTTTTTCGTGCATTGACTCAATAGGTACATTATCGCTTTGGCAAGCTTGGATATCAGAGCGCGAAATATCACTTCGATGTGCTTCGGTGAAATTATCGTGCCCATTCAAACTCGAGGGCACTGTCTTGATTGGGAATGGATCTAAAATTGATATCATCTCAGTTGCTCTCTGGCTTCCCTTTTTAGCCAAGCTGGAATGACGCGCTAAATGCCACACACTTCTTATCATCGTTTTAGGAAACAACAATCATTTTCTATGTAATCAAAGAGTAGAAGGCTAGAAGAAGAATGATAGTGAGACGTACCATCAAACATCACATCTTGCTCAACAAGATGACAAGGCGGTATTGTTCAGCGTACGGCAGATAGCTTCTTGTGCTGGTACAGGATGAATTTGTGTATGGTCGAGAGACGCAGAAAGCCAAACCTTTTTAACGTTGATCTGTCAGCTTCTACACGCTTAGATTCGCTTGTTTTAGTGGCAAGCAATTCGGGTGCATATTCTCGAGCGATTTCATATAATTCGGGCGTAATGATTCCTCGTCGGACCTCCCTGGGAATGCGGACCTTGACATGTGCCTTGTTCTTATCCTTCGTGAAGAGCTTGTTTTCTACCTTTTGCAGATTGCTTTCCAGATCTTCATCAAGCGTTTTGAGGCGCCGGCTTTTTGTAGATTTCCGACCACGGCGAACTACGGGATACTTGGGATTCATAATTCTTCTTGGAAATAAATGGCGAAAAAATACCTAACTAAAAAGATTTATTACTTTCAATGGCACTATGCCTGTTAAGCACACTCATTTCCATGCCATGCAAGTGCACTGGAATCGCTTTAGGTAAGCTTACTCTCATGTTTTATTACAGTCAATCAGATCTTATTGTTTGCTCAATACAAAGAAGAAATCGCGTAGTCAACTATTTCAATTGAGAATGTGATAAATTCAAATTGTTTATTAAGGTCATACTGCAGTGTGAGATCCTCTGGGGGAAACTTGTCATAACTAGCTAGTATCTCCAAATCATGACGCTGGGAGAAAATCATTCTGTTAAAAATGATTTTACTGAGAGTGTTTGCTGATTCTATGCAATAATGTTCAATACCCGGAATATGACTTGACTTTGATTATTCACGAGATTAGAGGAAGTACCCTTGTACTTTTCCATTGTTCATTGATCCGTTCAAAACCTGAGGTCCATCTCGAACCATGAGAATATATGTGGAACAATAGATCCCAGCTAAAATGTCTAGAACGTTAGCTTTGACATTGTCGCGGGTTGACTGTGGAGCAATATTCACTCTTTATACAGCAAGCCGTTGTCAGTTATGTCAGCAAAGATCTTCATTTCAATGATGCTAGAACTATCTGTGGTATATTTCCTTATCAGTCCTTTTCTGACTCATTTGAACGTGATGTTTTGTTTAATGGCGATCACCGCCGACAGTGAAGACATGCAGATCCACAGAGAGACAATACTCAGTGAGCTTAAACGTCGTTTCTCCGAAGACGGCATTGAAGTTTCAGAAGAACTGCAGAATGTTATTCTCTCAGACCTGGTAGAAGCACATTGTCAAAGTAAAAGTCAAATACAGACCAATGAAATAGATGCCATGCTAGATGATATTTCTCACCGTCCAATTGGAGTAGCAAATACCTCTTTCAAGGTATGCGTCATGGGTGGTGGTGCGTTTGGCACTGCTATGGCCTGCGCATTAGCACGCCGTGGTCATCATGTAACAATATTGATGCTTCCAGATGAGGCGAAACATGCAGAGAATATCAATAAAGTCCATAAAAATTCAATGTGCTTCGCTGACGTCATCTTGCCAGCTTCTATTAAAGCATCGACAAATGCTGAAGATGCCCTGGCTGATGCTTCGCTTGTATTCCACGCTATCCCAGTACAGTATTCCCGCAAATACTTACAGAAGGTGAAAAAACATATTCCTCAGAGCTGTCCAATAATATCTGTTAGCAAAGGTATTTCCATGGACACTCTCAGTTTTATGGACGACATACTAAGGGAGGAGCTTGGAGATGCTCATCCTTTAGCATTTGTCGCTGGTCCAAGTTTTGCCATTGGCATTATTCAAGGAGAACCAACATGGTGTACGCTCGCTGCTTCCGATGTGAACACAGCACGTTCGGTACAGAAGCTCATCTCCTCTTCGACGTTCCGCACTTACTATACGACTGATGTAGTAGGCCTTGAAGCTTGTTCCGCCCTCAAAAATGTGCTCAGCATCCTATGTGGAATGTCATTAGCTCTCGGACACAGCCCAAACACAACCAATGGACTTCTCACGCGTGCTTGGGCTGATCTTCGCTTATTGGTCATTGGCCTCGGTGGCAGGTCGGAAACTATGAGCGCGCTCTGTGGTATCGGTGATCTCATGTTAACATGCTACGGTGGACTCAGTCGAAATGCGAAGTTCGGACAACTTTTAGCCGAAGGCCTAACGATCGAGAAGGCACTTGAAGGTGCTGGAGGAGTTGTCGAAGGGTTACCAACATCCAAAGCTGTTCAAAAGCTAGCCGAGAAACTTAAAATAAAAATCCCGGTTTTGAATTCTGTAGCGCTGTTGCTTGATGGGAAACTTACTCCAAGAGACATGGTGACGTACGTTATGACTCTTCCATTGAGTGAAGAATTTCCCGGTCTACCAGCTCTGAGTCTAGCTTGAGAAGTCCGAGGTTAAAATATTTTTTCGTGCTTAAACAGCGACCTCAATACCTTCATAAGGAATGGATTGTTTAGCAGTATATCTAGCCCTTTTCCTATCTTACTAAGTGAAATGTAGAGTCCCACTGGGAATATGGGTTTAGTGAGCCCTTCAAGCAATTCCTCCAGAGGCCGGGATAATCCAAGGCAAGCGGAAGGGAAGTCAGACAAACTGTTCTAGCTGGCATTCAGGGAGACTCAAATAAATTGAAGGATGGCAAACAGTTCAACGACGATTATATGCAGAGATATGGTCCGTCGCAAGTGTGTAAGATCGATGGAATTACTGTTTCTGCCACCTGCAAGTTGTGCACCACTGTAGGGTAAGATTAAGCAAAAATAGGGGCCATCAAAGAGCGCACACCTGTAGCCTGTATCAAGTCCAATTCGCCGGATTCGCACACCTCATTTTTGAACGCTTGTAGATATTTCAGCGAAATTTTGCAGCTTTATTCTCCTAGCCCATGGGCATTCTTTTGCCATTTATTTAAAAGTTTCGTAGGCTTTTGTTTTCCCCCACGACGGGGTACTCATCCAACTCACCACGAAAAGGCGGCCTTCCATCGGGTCAGGTAGTTCATTCCTGGAGGGAGAAGGGTGAAGTCGGGCATATTATTGTTTAAATAGAAGGAATTCATCTGCTTCGGCAAGCGTTTTAGTTCAACAGTTCCGCTCAATCAATATGGACGTGTAGAGTTGTCGTTCGTAGGCTATTGCTGCATACATCACAATGCAAATCATGATGGCCACTAACTGGTGTGTTACGCCACGATAGTGGTAGATGTGTCTACCTGGATATCAGGGCAAGGAGTAGCAATGCATTGCTGGTTGCAGTAACATCGGGCCGCCATAGCAGCGAATAGATGATCGCTCAATCGATTATACTCGACGAACAAGATACTCAAATGCTCGGGCAATGCGGCCGGATTAATGAATCCAGTGAAAGCATTTCTTCCGCAAGTCAATCTTGTAAGATCCGAGGTTAAACGACCCTCTGAGTTTATTTTTTTGTTGTTTAAGTGCAATTTGATTGTTTAATTTGCACGTGCATTTCGACACGTATGCACATGACATCTGTTTCAAGCGTCATCCATGTGGAACAATTTCGTCCTGCGCTTTAAGTCACAGAGAATTAGTAGACGTTCTCTCGTCTCGCCACCAGGGGAAGCCGGGATTCCCCATAGTAACAAACGGCGGTTTCCTGAATCTCCCCATGGATGAGTACTGGTCCTGACCCACCACCTTGTGATGGCACCAAAACAGAAACACGACGAGGGTTTAAAAGGCTCCTGGCTTCCCTCACGACGGGGTACTAATCCAACCCACCACGAAAAGGTGGCCTTCCTGTCAGGTCAAGTTTCTCCAACCCAAAGCCGAGATCTTCAGGTAAAAAACTGAGGTCCACACTTCCACTCAAGCTGTTGTTTTCCACGGAAAATTTCCAAACGGACATAGAGAGGTAATTGAGATTGAGACTCCCTTCTAGGCTAGAGCCTAGCCGACCTTCTTTTCTGCATTCACCGTAACACCTACCCTATCACTCAATGCAAGGGGATCTTGACGATTCGTCCACATCAATCACACTCCCATTAAGCACTTCCTTGAGAGTTTGGTCTGAAAAGCATGATTTATCGCACCGCCCAACGTGGCAATCAATCGTTCGATCGACCGCGAGAAAACGCATGAGTACTTCAAAAACAGGACGCAGAAGCAAAAAAAGTAATCAAAGCATTGGAAATCCGTGTTTCGCCCTGTTATAAGTGTTACTCACTAGGATTTCGAAAATCTGTCCTCCGAATGAAATACATATTTTCAGTCTTTAAGGAGAAAATCCATCGTCATGATTTTTCCTCCTCACATATGTTCCAATTTCCGCAATCTGAGAAAATACCTTGAGCATTGCGATCCCATCTTCCAGAAAGTATCGAAAAAACTCGCAGCATATGAGTGTGGAGGTTTTGACCACGGCTTTCCATTCTTGTGTTGAACTTCAAAGGGAATGTCATGCTCATATACTTGCGTAACGATATCGATGGCAAGCCTCGCGTCATCTGTGAGAAACAAGAATTCACCGCCGACTGCGAGAATTCGATTAATTGTCTTGAGAAAATCTGTATTGTAGAAACGATGTGGGTCATCATAAAAGGTCGGCGGCTCGGGAAAGTTGACGTAGATAGTGGTGAAGAAGTTATCGGGACACGTGCCAAGCGAACCTCTTGCATCGCCACCGACAAAGGAGATCGTGGAAATCGATCGAAATACAGTTTTTGTCCATGCCTGCCATAATCGATCCATTCGTATGTCCATAGCTACCCAATTTCGCTCTGTGTTGTCTTGCTTCCCTGCTTGCGCGATAATCCAGTCACCGCTCCCACAGCCAATTTCCAAGCAAACATTGTGCTGGGCGATCTCGGTCCACTGTGCAGCTGAATCAACACCGACGGGAAACCAATTCGTGACTTTCGTTATATCACCTTCGGATGGATTTGGAGAGCTGGCAGCGTACTCCCGCGCCATCGAGGCGAGCTGCTTCCATTGATCCTGAATGTAACGGTAAAAATGGTCACTCGATTCATCTTCGGGTATCTCTTCGCTCTTCACTGCGGATGCGTTCTCCGTGCCATGAGCATCGTTCTGTTTTTTCTCACTCTTTTCTTGCAAGCGAACGATTGTATCGACAAACTCATCATCACCTCTGAGTGCATAAGCAATAATTCCTATATAATACGTCGTTGGGGTATACCACACATCTTTGCACCTTTGAAAGATACATCTCAAATCGGACATCCGGCCGACCCTGGCGAAAAGCAGAGCACAGTACTCCCACGTATAGTTGGAGTCACTATCGAGTCCATGCGAAATGATTTCCATACATCTTTCGTCAAATGAAAACTGGGAGAAGTAGCGAATAAGCGTTTGATACGTCCGGCTATTCGGCGTGCAGCTGGGATTCTTCGACATCATCTCGTAAATCTGAAGCACTCTGTCGAGATCATTGGAGAGACATGCGGTCCGAATCCCCGCTGTGAGGGCGACTGTATTGAGTGACGTGAATCGACCATTTTGATAGCTTTCCATCAGCCGTTCGAAGTAAATGAGCGACGAACGATAATCGCCCGATCTCAGAAAGGCTGTCATAGCCAAGACGAAAGTGTGAATTGTCACTTTGACTTTTCGGGATGTTAAAAGCGCAAATATTTCTTCAATGTGCTCCATTCGAACAAAGCGAGAAGATCCGATACGCTTCAATGCCTTATTGTAGTAAAACGCGTCGGAGGAGACACCACGAGCCATTTGCCGAATCTGATCAATCGATTTCTCAATGCTCCGAAGTGAGTAATTTTGGTACCGAATATCTGATCGAAGCGTGTGGTCTTGACGTGCGATTGCTTCGGCCGATGGTGCTGATTTCTTCTCGTTGGACTTCATTCAAAATTATAGTCAAAAATGAGTTCAGTGGTAAATTACAAGGAATAACTTCCGCAATGTGCGATCTACAGAATGGGTATCAGAATGTACAGGCAAAACTGCCAAGTCATACCGCATAGAGATTCCCGTGATTTGAACATGGGAACGTGAAGACCTTATCCATTCAGCTCCAAGGTATACCTTCCCTCCTGCAGTCCATGAAGAATTCGTTCCAGGGAGCTTAAAAGGTCTTCCTGACGCTTGATGACATTCGTGGCGTCGAGTCGTGAAGCTTCCAGTCGATTGGCCAGTGTAACATCATCCTTGCTTGCGTAGGATGCGATCCCTGCGCTTGCACTTGCTTGTGCGTCAGCAGTTATCTCAGTTCCCGTCTTTGGCTTTTGAAACAATGATTTGAGAAGTCGTGAGCCAAGAGTCGGTGCGACCTCAATTGCCGCAGTCGGTGCCCCGACGGAAGTATTCGACAGGGAAGGGACTTCTGCTATCGTCGATGCACTCGTATTAATCGGCTCGCTCTCCTGCGTTGCTTCAACAGGGGATTCTGGGATCGGGAGATCAATGTCCGACCCAGCTGAAACAGTTATAACACTCCCATCCAGCGGTGTGCCACTCAACGCATCGGCACATTGCGCTCCGAGGTCATCTTGGAAGACACAAAGGTAATAAGCGCTTGTGTCACAGCCTTCTCGGGCACTTGGCTCAAAAGACACAAAATGGGTCACAGGTCCGCAATTAAGCTCAAAGAACTCCCTGAGCTCAGTTGTCGTTAACTGTTCCTTAGGGGTAACCTGAATACATTTCTTCAGGTCGTGAGTCACAGACATTCACAGAAGTATTCTGAAACTGAAAATGAAACAACGTACAATTTTGTCGATCTTGCGTTTGACAAGATGAACCTTGGAAGAATACGCCGGAGAAGCACCATCCCATCCGAATGCATTCGTCATAATTTCAAAAAAGATGAAATAAAAGCGTGTTGACACAGTCTGTATTGTACTTTCTTTTGTCTCATGTGAAAGCTCATCTCAAATTCTGATGCCCTAGCTCACCCGGATCTTCTTTTTGGAGTCACTGCTCGCATTGCATCAACCAGTGACAACCCCCCATAGACGACATGCTCAAATATCTGCACAACGTGGTTGATTGTGAGAACGGCATATAATGGTGATAGATCTTCGTACAGGTCGAAGGGCAATCGTGCGTGTGATATGCCAAGGTGAATGGCCTTTTGCAGTGTGAGGCTTTTGTATCGGTTTTTGTCGATGAAACCCCCAATGACATAAATTGGGGCGGTCTTGGGATTCTGAGACATATTCTCAGACAAGTGAGGATATGAGGAAACGGTGATATTATTTTCACCACCCAATTGGTCTTTTTCTCCACATGATGGATCATATTCAATGCAATACGTTGTTTCATCAGTCAATGATCCCAATTGGAATGACTTCTCCATTTTGCGTTTGGGAGAGTATTGAACGGTTCCACTCATGATATCTGTCAAAACATAATGGCTGTCGGGGCTGAGGTAAATGAGACGTGATAAAACTTGCCCATAAACATCATTGAGCGCCCGGCTGCCAACGTAAAAAGGCCATTTTTGACATTGCAAGTTCCGTTTTGAGAGGTAAGGCTTTAGGGATGATCGTTCATCGACTCCCACGAAGGATGGCCACAGTCGGAAGTTCGTTCGGCGACATATAGAGAACACGTACGAAAGCTGTTGCGCCACAGACTTCAATTCACTATCTGTCATAAGTCCGTCGAAATCGAGGTCAACCACCAAATGAAGTGCCCATCCACCCCGGATGTTTTTCTCGGTTTCCGTGGCGTTTCGAGCTATATTTTCTGCTTCCAACGCTCTCCTTGCTTGAAACTGCTGGATTCGGGAATTTTTTTCTTCATGGCTTAACGCTTCCCAATTTTTCTCTTTCTCAAGCGCTCGGGAGGCGGCGAGTTCACGTTTGCGATCTTTCTTGGCAACTCTTTTGAGCCTCCAATAAGAACTGGGGTCCAGCTTTGAATGTTCATCCATTAAAGCACATGAGAAAACAAGAAAGCTTTGGGAAACACTGATCGAAAGCTAGGTGTGGTGAAAGGTGATGGCGCCAGCAGGTGTTGATTCGACAAAAATAGTTTGTTATTCATACTCAACCTACCTTCTCCATATATGCTGTGGCATATACACCATCTCGCGTGGTCAGACACTAAGCTGGTGGCTTTATTGGGGAATCTTGTGAGAGGTTGACTGTCGATCACAGTTTTCTTGAAAAAGATTGAACCCACCGTTGAGATATCCGGACGAACATGCCATATAAATGTCTTCCAAGGGCAGTTCACACCGTGGGTGACCGTGTATCATCCGAGCTCATTGCAGTATTCGTTGGAGCAAGCTGAAAAGGGGGAATATCCCTATGAACTCGAACAAAACGACTTACACAAGAGCAAACGCAAAGTTTCTTTTTATACATAAGCCTATAGGCTTCACCTGCCAACCCCCAAGAAAATCACAGATATCCGCTAAAAATTGATTCCCGAGGGGGGTCAATTTTCACACATTCATGTGTCTCCACATCTCCGTCCGCATCGACGAGTTTGCCAATGGAGTTTCGCGTAAGCAAAATACGCGTAGTAGACTCTGGAATGTATGACAGGTCTACAATCTCCTGGTAGATTTTGTTCTTGTGTAAATTCAGCGTAGCAAGGCCGCTTGGCAGTGATGTGAGATCAATCGGTCCCTCTATTTCGTTCCCTGGAATAGAAAATAGCTCGAGCTTTGGCGGCAGCGTGCACAAATCGATTGTGCCATGGAATCGGTTTCCGCCAAGCAGGAGTGTCACAAGGGAGTGCGAGAGCGACTCGGTGGAGATGCTGCCACTCAAACCTTGCCAGCGTATATCGAATTCCGCTACGTTCGGAGGTATCCACGATAACCTAATTGACCCTCCCTGAAAGTCATGCAAGGGCGTTCGCTTCGCCCAGCTGACCGACTCCACATTGTTTTCATCATCGCAGCGAACCTCAAACCAGTCACACACTCGATAAAATTCCTCCAATCGAAAACAGAAAAACTTTTGGAGACAGGTTGCGGTAGGCTCAAAATGCTCAAGGGAGTTGAAACCCGAGATGAGGTGCTCCATACGCATTTGATCTGTCATCGTTAAATAACTCACTTTCCCAATCGACGCACGTCGATTGTCTGATGTGTGAAATAGCTGGATGAGCACGAAGAAGAATTCTGACATTATAGGAAATAATTACAATTCGAATTTGATACAATCGAGCGCGATTTCACCAAAGTTCGTAATCACTGTCTACAAAATATCCCTGAAGAAAGTGCAGTCAAAGAATTGTGATCATTCTGTGTATTGCCAATGGGACAAAATGACATTACATGACTTTTCGTCAAGATACCCTTCTAATGCCACCAGCTTCCGCCCATTGGTGTATCAATGGGATCGATGAACCCCATATTATTCGAAAAAGAATATGAGCTTTCGGGTGGATGTAAAACGACATCTTCTTGGGCGGCAATTCGTACGATCGGCTCTGGACACAAGGCTGAACCTATCCTGGTCTCCTCGCTGGTCTCCAGCGAAAAGATAGTTTTTTGAGCTACATGAGGAGCATTCGGATCTTCTTCTCTGCCTGTGGCCCGAATGTGGAAGCTTTCAAGACCCTTTCGTATGACCGTCTCAGGGACCGATTCATGATTTTTCAGCGATCGACAAACAACAGCACAAATCAACTCTTCTTCGTGCATCTCCGCGAGGGATAAGGCCCGTATCAATTTGTCGATAAGATTTCGAGTGTTTCCCTTCCCGTCCACGGCACACTTCAGGAGATTGGGCCAGTATGCACGAATGCCCTTTGGATCACTGCGAAGGTAATCGAATGTGAGCACATAATGTATCAGCGGGTGAATCTCACCGCTATTCGCTTGAACGTATTTTTCGATAAGGTGTGACATGTCTTCAGAATTGCTCATGTAGGCGAATAGAAAGGCATTGATCCACGAGCGTTTATCCTCTGCCTGTTTGACGGCTTCAGATAGACGATTCTGTAAAATCGCGCCTTCAATGCCTTCTGTGAAAGCTTCCGCAGGCACCTGCGAGATATTCTGGAGTGAACTGACGATCTCATTCGTTGGGAGATTCGCCCATTGGGGGCCGTGCGTAGCCTCCATAACTTTCAGGGCAGAGTAGTTGGGCGTGGGGGAGTAGTAGCTCGTGCTCTCCGAAGCTACTGGTGGGTCAATGAGTGGCTCATTTGGGGAGTTTTCCAAAGTTGCTGGAGCTGGATTTGGGGTATTTGTAGAGAGCTGAGTGCATGGGGGCAAATTTTCTTCCTCGAAAGGGAATGCTTTCTGAGTTGAACATTGGGAAGAGGAGGGCTGGGAGCTCGATATAACGGAATATCCAATGGAGAAAACCTGGTCAATCAAGCCCTCATCAATCCCATTTGTCTCGGCCGGATTGACTGATGGCCATTGTGAATTATTCTCCCGTTCATCTCTGTTACTCTTAAAGGAGCATTGGAACAGACCCATCGATTCATCTTTTTTCACGTGGGTTTTGCTGTTCTCCGATAGGGAGTGTTCTTTTCGATGCTCAACTTCGAGTGGTGAGGTTTCAGCCACATATTCCTTCTCAGACAAAAATAGATGATCGGAGGGAAATTCCTCATGTGTGTCTTTCGGATTCTTCAACTTTTGGCAACTTTGCGATGCACCTGCCTTAGCCTCACCCGAAAAGAAGGGGTCAGTATCCGTAGCTTTCACCTTCGGGAAATCACGAAAAGATGCTTGAAATTGTGACTTTGCGGATTGAGCGACTGGTGACCGCTTCTGGGTCACTTGCAAATGGTCTGCTTCACTGCCTGCGGAGCAAAAGTCATCACCCCTGAAAGTTAATTCGCTGTTTTCCAATATACACTGACACTTCCCATCTTCCGACCTGTTATCAGCATTATCTACATCGGACACCACTCCGCTTGCTTCAGCCGGTGCAGCGCAGACTTGAGTATATTCTTCCATCAGATGAAGTTGTCGGTAAATTGAGGTTCACATCAGAGTAACAAGTACTATATTTGAATAGAAACTTGAAATACGTAAAGCTTCAATGTCCGCCTAAGAAAGGGGATTTTACAGCGAAAGCATGCGCGGATTTCGAGCAACCAATGTACTCAAATTCACACAGTATTGGTATTGGCGATTCCACGATTGATTACTTCGACGAAACATTATCAAGTGACGTGTTTTTCGTCACCCAGCCAGTCATCTGTCATATGTTCTGCTGACATAACATCCGACGCTATACCTTACGATGGTCAATGCTGAAAACTTTTCGCTTTAATAACGTCTTATGCGGTTCGACTGTTTTGTCTTTCGGCGTTTCATTAGATTTCGTATCCATTTGTTTGTCTTTCTGTGGTGCCACCTTCTTCGATGGAGAAGGGGCCTGACTTTCTTGCCCCTTTGCGGAGGCAGGCTGTATGCTCAGGTTTTCTGACTGACATGAGGTGTACCACGACGAATCATAAGTTCCTTTCCTCGCCACTCTTTCGCGGACGACACTAAATGTTGCGCTTTCCAGTGAGGATGCTTGCGCTTCGACACTCTCTGTTTCCTCTACGCGCGTGTGGCTCTGTGGCTTTTCTGGAGTCGCTTGCTCTTGAGAATCGTCTTTTTGCGATTCATCTGTAGCTTCTGGTGGATTTTCTTCCACTGGAATGCCAGCCGTGCTTTCTCCTGCGTCACTACCTTTTTTGGTCTTTTTCTTCGCTAGAAGTTTTGTCGTTGCCTCTACGGTGCTTTTTTTCACGACATGTCGCGTGGTTTTATATCGAGAATGTCTTCGATGGGCCTTACGAATATTCTCACTCAGAGTCGCATACTCTTGCGGAGGGAGTTGCTCTTTCTGTAAAGTCGACAATGTATGAATGAGGGCAATGCCATCCTTCATCGATAAGCACTTGCCGCTCATGGCAGCCTCCTCGCGTTGAATGTGCTGAACCCTCATCTGCACAGCTTGCTTCGCGTAATATTCGTCCACCACTTTTCGAAAAGCATCTTGATGGCTCATACCGTGGTCACCCGTGTAGGAATAGTAGGTTCGCTCCATCTCATCAAGTGGTTTTTGAATCCAGAATATATTCATGTACCGATTACCTGCGCTCGCAGCCCCACGGCTTGCCTTTCCGAGGGCATCTCGAAGGTTTTGTCTGTCGTCGCTTTTTTCGAATTCTGTTTTTATGTGTGGGTCATGGGCGTATGGATTCAGCGTGTGCTCTTCCGATGCCAGGTTGTGTGGTGGAGGAAACATTCGAAAGTGTTGGTACCAATCCGGAGGCACGTAGAATCCGGTACCAGCAAGCTTACGCATTTTATTAAAAGCTGCCCATGAGTCATATTTCTCGAACCACCGGTCATACTCGGGGCCAACAGCCGCATTTCGGGGATGCTTGAAAAAGCTTACAGAACTCAGACGAAGCATGATTACTATACTCAAGAGAATTCGGCTAGTACAAGTTTACATGTTCACAAGGCGCAATAGCAAAAAGTGAACCCTTACAACAACTGAACTTTTCCGCTCAGTAGTAAACTCTCAACTACAGCGTACTGTAAAACATACAAATCTCCCTTGGAAAGTTCCTGGATTGTTCCACCAATATCGTATTGACCAACATGCTGCAGCACCCGAACAAAAACGTAGTGATGCTTCGGAGGCTCGACGTGAATTTCTGAGCCCTCGCCAAGAGGCGGGTTCGGTGTAAGTCGTCTGAGTGAAACCGGCAGGTTGGCAAGACCGTTTTCCAGCATACACGTATGTTCGATTTGCGCATAGGTTGTTGCCCATTGTTTCTCTTGGGGAGAGAGCCTTCTCAGCCTCACTTCATCTCCAAGCAGCGTATGAATGCACGCAGAAATTTTCTCAAGTCGAATTCTCAAATAATCTGCCATGACATACTTTGCTCGAGATAGTTCATAGAGAATGACATCAAAAGGGTTGAAAGGCAATGTTGTGTCAGGAAGCGGTTTACCCTGTGCTGCTTCCTCCCGCTCATTGATCTCACGGATAACTCCCTCAACAACTTCTTTGTCATAAGGGAGGATATCAAAACATACGCGCTCGTTGTGCCATAGCATATGCATGGCGCTCATTAAGCTTAGTTTGGTGAGTGCAGGGGGAGCTGCTGATAGATCGAGACCGTGAACATCGCTGTGTGTCGAATTTGGGGTAGCTTTGCTGGAGTTGATCGCTTCACTCAAAGAATGCTGATCCATTAATCGTCACCGAACATAAATGAGGAAAGCAAATATAGGCATGCTTAGCATCATACTTCTAAAAAATGAAGTACGCCTTAAGTTTTATTGAGAAAAAGGCCTCTTATACACCTCCCTGATAGGCAATGTACTCCGAGACGTATTCACCATTGCCACATTTTGGATTGAGACACGAAAAAACAATCAAAGTGCCCATAGAGGCCATGTTGTCATTCATGTACCAGTCACCATAACCGCTCCCTAATAAGTACACTGCGGTGGAGAAGATCTGGAATTCAAAGTGTCGGGGACTCCCGCACGTTTCACAAGAGGGAACTCTCGTCGACAAATTCATCTGCCCAGATAGGTATTCTTGCTTTTCCTCAGGTAGCTTAATAAATGTGGAATCAGCCTTGTTTGAGGGGAAATCGTGCACGTCTTGTGATGCACATATGAGAACTGGTGGCCTATTGGGGCACCACTTAGCTATGCGATTTGGATAGATCTGCGAAGATTGTAAATATTCCTGAAGGATTTCATCCTCTGGAATCTCTTCCATTTGCCCCGATGTATCAAACTCGGAATTTTGTACTTCTGAAGGTAGGGAACTCTCTACGAGCTTTTCAGATTCTTGTCGAACATGGCTAAGATAGCTATCGTACGCATCCACCTCGCGCTGCTGGATTAGCGACGTAAATGGTAAGCAAGGTCTATTTGTGTCAAGTAAAGTCTGGGGTGGAAGGCTAGTCTGCACTAGCTTATCTTCCGAGAGTTCTTCAGAGATGCCCCAGTTTTCATCCATAGAAAACAAGTTTGATTCCTTCAGCAGTCCTTTCTGTGCAAGGCTTGCATGGTTACTGTACCTATACGCACAGAAGTACGTGCACTTGTACGTATTACAACCAAATACATAAGTTACCCTGTCGACACCTTCAAGTGGAACGTATAGTTGAGCGATGAGAGTCAACGGCTCGCTATTTGCGCATTTGGGGCAACTGCTGCATAGAGTAGAGGGATTGCTTTTCGTAGACGAGTGGCCACTCTCAGAAAGCATCCAAAAGGGGTAGCCGCCAAGGTGGCTTTCCGTAATGTGTCCAAAATCGCAATCAGAGTTTTGCTGTACTGTGGTTACGTCCTTGATAATCATGTACTTAGCTTCTGGAACATAAATCCAAGCGTCTGCATCGGGATCTTCATGCAAGGAAATTTTATCGTCCTTCATTTCTACGATATGAATGAAAGTAGCTTTTAAAAGCAAGCTTGTTTGGAAAAGCAAACACCAAATCCAAATACTAAATGAACATATGACGCCTTATGAGAAATATGCGTGACTAGGGCTTCGCGGACAGTGAAAATTTACACAGGGAAGATTCTATCTAGCCTACTCACGTGTTCTTTCTGCTCAGGGTTAGATGCAAGTTAGAAAATCTATTTTATCTATGAAGACTCTGCCGTCAAGGTTTTCTCACTCTAATGATATTCTCTGCTTATTGTAGTTTATTCGGGTCACTGGTAAACAACCTGCAGTCAGCTAAATTTCATGCAAAGTATTCACAGAAAACGAGGAAAATAGTGCATTCGAGCCACTTCTAGAGTAGTCAGCTTTATCAGAATACAGAAGCAAGCTATTTCTTGCATTCTAACAACAGGTTGGTATGGCTAGTCGTCCATTTAGGGAAGAACATCACAATACTGACAAGACGGACCAATATTCGCTGTAAAGATACAATCATAAGGTCTTGTTAGAGACCGTCAGAACACTTAGAACAATTCTTGAAATACAATTTTCATAAGCTTGCATGCTGAGGTGCACTTGTTCAATTCTTTGATAAATCTTCTGTAAGGAAGCTTATGTGTTATTGATTAAGTTAAAGCAATTAGAGGTAGGTCATTTCGACACAAGTACGATTTCTCTGCTAGTATTTTCATTCGATATTCCCTGTGCAATGTCTGTTGGTGGCCAAACTCTCACGAAAGATGAAAAGGCCACAAGAATCACCTATTTGAAGGAAGGCGTTGAGCTGCTCTCCCAGAAAAAGGACCGATTCCTCAAGGAGATGTTTTCTATTCTCAATGATGCCATCATCCGAATTGACCCAGACTACCAGGAAGACGAGAAAATAGCGGGAAAAAGTGCATACCAGAGGTTCAATCACCTAGTTGACCATTTAGTGTGCGCTATCCAGATACCGTGCCAGGCTCTTGAGTTCGACAGAGAAGCGAAAGATGACGGAGAGAAGATAGAAAATTTGCAAAAAGAGTGGCAGGCCGAAAAAAGGAAACTTCTGCTGACGTATGACCGTTTGATAACCATCCATCGAGAGCAAAATTTTCACTTACAAAGGGGCACTCACTTGAGGAAGAGCTCAGCTAATCCCGGCAGTGAACTCTCTGAGCGGAAGCTTTCTGCAGATTCTACGAGATTGGCAAAGGAAATTAACCAGCTAAAAGATAAGCTTCGAGATGCGAAAGAGGAAGAGATCAAGCGCAAAGTAGACTATCTGGCACTTAAGAAAGAGCATGAAGAACAGCAGGCAGAGTGGGCCAAGGAGAGAGCTTCAGCTGAAGAAAGTGTGGCCCTGGCTGAAAATGAACACAGAGACTTGTATAAGGAACACATGGTACTTCAAAAGTTACGCTTAGACCTTGGCGATCTGTTATCATCAATGGGTGATCAGTTCAACGCGAGAACTTTGTAAGCTGTTTAAAGCGTCCGCATGCTATGAGCGGAATAGTTTATGTTATTGCACAGTGATGACAGGAAAGACTGGTATATTCTGCAGGATATGATACTGAAACGAGTTTCGAAGCACCGCTTTGTGATGTATATATCGGATCATTTCACGCGCATTCACTAGATTTTTTTAACTTGTTTTCTTTTTAACAATCGGTGTCAAATGGAAGCCCAACGAAGAGCGAAAAAACCTCGCTACAGTGAAAAAAAGCACGTACACTCAAGCGCCAACTCTTCAAACATGTTTTATGCATTTTTCCAGAATGCCATAGGAAGCACGGTCGTTCTTACGATGAAAAACGGCATACGGATTAGTGGTAAACTTGTTGTACTTGACCCCAATTTGAATGTGTACTTGGAAGGTGCAAATCCCGTGAAGAGGGAGAAGAATCATTCGTTTCTTGATCAAATGAAATCTTTGATCTTTGTCCGCGGAAGTTCCGTTGAGCACATTCAATTCGAGCCGAACTGTGTGAACTACAGCGCGATGAATAAATGGTGTAGAGAAAGGTAAGAAAAGGGCAGGGGAAAGCAATGCCCACAGTTGGCAGAGTTCACCCGAATAGCTATGAAAGAGTTGGGCTGGAAATATCTTTTGCTGACTTCTATTCTCTTTTCTAGTGAACGCTTGAAACGTTCTGCTATTTTAGCTTTGCTAGTAGGAGCAAGGACCTTTCAGAGGGGGTAGCTACACGTGATGTTTTCGAAAAATGGGCGTCGATGCGAATCTGTTGGACAGACAGACTGTTGGAATGATTGATAAGCCATGATTTTGCTCTTCTTCGGCGGTACATGTATAATGTAGCATCATAGTAACCATCATGAAGAGCGGTAATAAAGCTATCGCATGCTTGGTTATTACCAACTCTCTTCGTAGCAAACGAGGATATTTTCTGGTCACCACTGCTTTTCTGGAATGAAAGGATAGATGCGCACGGTCTCTTGGTCAATGACCTTAACTTCACAGACATTTTCGATGGAGATAACCTCCAAAACCATCTGATAAAGTGCTTTCACCAATCAAACCTGAGTCAGCATTTTCCGAAGAAATATCCAGATTTGAGACATAAGCCAGACAACGTTGACAAGGCATTGACTCGATTACTTCCATACTGACTTTATAAATCCATTCTCCAAAGCAACAGAGTCAAAGCTCCTGATGATGAAAAAATGAACGCGTCGACAGAATAGCCTTATATATGAATCAGTGATCGACTTTTCAATGTCTCTCTGCACCTTTGGAACCTTTAGTTCTCTCCCCATAGTTTCTCTTTTTACGATCAAGTCAAGAATGCTCAAAAACCATCAGCAATTTGCATATTGAGCGATTTGCTACACTGAACTTCACGACATGGAATGCTCTATCTCACACGCCGAAAGAACTTTGGTGGACACATCAATGGATATATAACTTTCATGAAGGAGCGTCGCCAAGTTCACCTTCGTGAAGACCCTCACTTGTCAGTTCCAACGATAGGTAAAATAGTTGGCAGAGAGTGGCGAGCTCTATCAGAGGATCAACGCTCTTCATGGAAGGCGAGAAGTGAGATAGCCACAAAGGAATTGCAAGAGAAAGTGCGTTCAGGGCAAGCCACCTTATCTCTCCGGCGAGATAGAGTCTTGCCTGCTGGACGTCCCGATCGAAGAGGTCGTACGACTGCCTTTTTTGAGTTTATGAAAAGGAAACGCCTTGCTGTGATGAAAAGATACCCCAAACTCCGGTGCGCGGCATATGCAAGGATTCTGTCACGAATGTATCATGCTCTGGACATTCGTGAGCAGAAAAAATATCATCGAATTGCATCGAACCATAATAATCGCGTGAACAGAAGGAGTAGACGGTTAGCATTGGCGAACGATAGCATGTCGTCGCAGGATGTATAAGCTAGGCTCTCGTGCCAATGGTGGTCAAATTAACCAGACTAAAATGGGCTCACTCTCTCAGTGCCGTGCAGATTGGCATTCTGCTTGGCTGTTTCACGGCTATAATGACTACTTCTATGGGTATTCATTCTCCCAAACGTGCGGATTTTACGATTGTGAAGGCTTTCGCACACTTGTATGAATGCTTCCCCCTTTGGGTGATAGTGTGAAAGTAGCTATTATAATATATTCATAATAACATTTCACAGTATACATGCGTTGCTGGTATGACTTTTCCTGTCCTGTTTATTGAATGTAGCACTTTGGACGGCGACAAGGCAGATTGGTGGACTCTCGATGCTCAATAGGCGTTCGGTTATCCATTGGATTATGTGTTAATGTACTTTCACAGTGTACAGGCCTCCATCGATAAACAGTTCGAATACCGAGATGGTGTATGAACCGAATGACTTCCGTCCACAAAGCTCAGAAGAAGAAACAGAATGTCAATCCGCAAGATTCACCAGTCCTCTACTTCGCCTCAGCATCAGCCATAAAATATCAAGCTTCTCGTACCAAGTACAGAACCTGAATGACGCACTAAGCAAAGAATGTGTGCCATGTCCTAGCACCGTTGATACCTTCGGATGCACCAAAATAACAAACTCATTCAAGGGTTTGGACTTTTGTCACTACTTCATAGACCTATACCTTGCAAAGCCACACTCAGGACATAGAAACGCTCCTTACCGGGAGTCCGACTGGCATCGACAATGCCGATTCATCATGCCCGCTTGTCGACACACGCTAACTGGATTTGCTGTTGGGGATTTTGGTAAAACATACCTCAAAATAAAGTGCACTTATAAAACCAACGGTGCTAGGATGAAGTCGCCGTATCAGTCTAGCTAGGACGTAACCCTTTTGTTTCCAACCGAAAAATATTGGGAACTATTTTGTGGTTATATTTCGATGACTTATCAAATTGGGATATCTCGTTTTCCTATCTTCCATGGAGCACGGTGAGTTACAGCCTCATAGATTACAACGTTTTGGTCACAGTATGCATTTCCATGAAAGAATATAGGGTGTGGACGTCCAATTGTCCGGAAATTGTGGGAAGAAAGCTTCTCATGATGTAACTCCTTGTATATGGGATTTCTATTGTTCTCGGTAGTTCCGCTCCTCTTCCACCTGCAGCGTATCAAACTGCCGAATCTAATACACATGTACTCACAGTAAATAAGAGACTCCTCTGGCAATGGACCTCGCGCATCTACGTGGCGCATGCTTCTCGTCGAGCAAGGTGATACGCATGTTACATTCTCCGCACCCGTCTTTGTGCCGATGTTTCTACTGTTTGAAGACGATTCCAGTGAGCTGTCGAAGATATTACTCGCAAAATTGAGACTATGCAAGGCCGGTGGAAGTTTAGTCAGACAAACAGTGACAGCTTGTTTGGTTTTTCAAGTGATAAGTCATATGTGCCTTTCGACACGCGTGTACATGCTCTGTGTTTCTAGCGTAATCCTTGCCAACCAATTTCATATCACGTTTCATCTTCCACGGCATTGGTTGACGTTTGCTCTCGTCTCGCCACCAGGTGGACCCAGGATCCCCTACAAGAGTATTCGGGGTAGTCTCCTGCCCTCTCCTACTTGTCCTGAACCACCATCTTGCGGCGGCCGTCGATAGGGTCGGCGCCAAAACAGAAACACGACGAGAGTTTGGAAGGCTCCTAGCTTCCCCACGACGGTGTACTGGTCCAAACCACCACGAAGAGGTGGCCTTCCATCGGGTCAGGGAAAAACTGCTTGCAGCGGAGAAGGTGCAAAATCGAACCTTTCGTTCGCGGCACATTCTTACCGTTCTCCTCAGCGTTGAGGTCGAATTCTTTCACCTTATTCAAGTCCTCGAGCACTAAAAACTGCTGCGAATGCAGCGGCCTTTTTTGGGTGCGCCTCCCGATCCCTCAAAAGGAGACAAAGGGATTGAAACTTGAGCGGCGCGTGCTGTTGCGCTCCAAAAAAGAAAAGTTAATGCCATGACCAG
Source organism: Perkinsela sp. CCAP 1560/4 (assembly GCA_001235845.1). Lineage (NCBI taxonomy): Eukaryota > Euglenozoa > Kinetoplastea > Prokinetoplastida > Perkinselidae > Perkinsela > Perkinsela sp. CCAP 1560/4. The sequence continues at coordinate 80,064 of LFNC01000072.1, read as the reverse complement.
AGGAAATTTGTACCCTGTTTCACCAAATTCGTACCCCGATGTGTTCAATTTGAACCACGTTTGCAAAGTTTTAAAATATCGTACCCCGTTTTGTTCTTTTCTCATCTTTCTATCCATGGGCCAGTGGGAAAACTGGTAGAGCGAAAGTCATCGCGTACTGGAAAAGTTCCAAGATGAGGTTTTGTTCTCTTCACAGAGAGGCGTTTATTCTTGTCAGCTGTGGAATGAAGGACCCAGACATCAAATTCGCTGATTGCTTCAGTAAAGTAGTAGCGTCCAGCAGAAGGACAAACCTTACCCAGACCGCATACCCAGTCTGCCGTGTAATCTGTCTCTGAACCACTGTGTTGAATATTCCAGATATCTGCCTCGGAATACCTTCCACACACGGTCAAGTTTGTATAATATGCCTCGTTTTGTGGTACTGCAAGGTGATAAGATATTTCTGTATTTCTAGAAACACGAAAGATCCAAAAGTGTACAATAATGCCATGTGACAAACTCACTCACTTCAGCGTTGATAAATATAGATTTATATAATCTACGAAACGGTTCACCGTTTTCGATCAGTATTCGCTCATAGTAAAAAAACCTCTTAGTCAACTTTAAATTGTGATTTGTCATATTTTCCCACCGAGTTTTGTGACACAAGCAAATTACTACCACCGAGAAGGATATGTGCTGAGCAGGGCAGTTGTGTGACATCTACTTCGCCACTGAGGTTGTTTCTTTGAATGTGTAGCAACGTAAGCTTGGGTGGCAGATTCGTCAAATCTATCTCCCCCGAAAACAGGTTTTGATCAAGAAGTAATTCTATCATGGTGGCTGGTAGTTGTGTCAGGTTGATCGAACCAGTGAAGCTGTTTTGCGAGAGGACAAGTTTCACCATTTTCTCAGGAAGCCTTGTGAGATCGACAATCCCATTAAATCTGTTTCGCCCTACGACTCTCAATAGGGTACTTGTCTTGATCCACCACCTTGCGGCGGCCGTCGATAGGGTCGGCGCCAAAACAGAAACACCACGAGAGTTTGGAAGGCTTCTGGCTTCCCCCACGACGGGGTACTGATCCAACCCACCACGAAGAGGTGGCCTTCCGCGGGGTCAGCAACGAGGCCACTGTCGGCGAGATTGAGCGATAAAAGGCCCAATGAGAGGCTGGTGAGATCACAAGAGCCACGTAATCCGCACGCAGCTGCCTGAAATGATTCGACAGAGGGAGGGATCCATCGCAGCTGAAGCTCGCCGTGCAGCTCTGTTTTATTCCATCTAATGTGTTTGACGTCCTTTTGGCTATCGCAGGTGATTCCACGCCACTCGCAAGCATCTTTGTACTCACAGTGTCTTTTTCGTGGTTTGTGGGACAAAATCTTGCGTTTCTCTTTGTGTTTTGATTGAAACTGTCTCTTTTTCTCGATTCCGTCGATGAGCTTCTCGACCATAGCCTGTTGGGTGTAAGTTGCCAGGCCAACCTTGTGTGCTCGAGGAAAATCCGCTGTGTCCACGAGTTAGAAGAGAAGCAGACCGAATATCAGCACATGGTGCTGGAGTGAGGATTGGTTGCACTGTGCAGCACGATAATACATTTTTTCTATATGATAAGTTTACATGTGGTACTTGAGATGAGGTATATTCAAGAGGGGCTCTATTAAAGTTTACTTGTAAAGTTATATAAACAGAGTTTGCCCGTAAAGTTTCATTGGGAAATATGGATGTACGAAACAGTGCGGACCTCGGAAATATCGCCCCGTTTATTATAGGAGGATGCCGCAGTTATGCCTGGTTGAGTGAGGGAACAGACGGTTTCGCCCCGCCTGGTCGCATTTTAATGCACTTTTCATCGCGGTATATCACCCGAGACTGTCCCCACCGTCAGTTCGTCATTGTCATCAAGTTCAATGAATGGAAGGGTCGGTATTTGAACGGTACCGCTAAATTTGTTAGACTGGGCATCTAGGGATAAAAGACCTTGGGGTAAACTCCCCAAGTCGATCGTGCCGGAAAAAACATTGGTAGAAACGCGAATGAACTCGATGGATTCTGGTAGTCTGGTGAAGTCTAGTGACCCCTCAAAATTGTTTGCCGAGAGATCGAGATCCTTCAATGCCGGTGGAAGTGACGTCAGACAAACTGTCCCGCTCAGCCTGTTCCCCCACAGAATTAAAGACTCCAGTCCTCGAGGGAGGTTTTCGAGTGAAATTTTCCCGGTAAATCGATTTTTACCCAGAGTAATATCTCGCATCCCCATGGGGAGCCTGTCAAGGTCAAGACTACCAGTCAACTGGTTTTCAAAAAGATGGAGGACTTCCATCCGCTCAGGGAGATCACCAAGTTTGATGTTGCCATTCAGCGCATTGCCTGTCATTTGAAGCGCTTTCATACTGTATGGAAGAAACGCAAGGCCGAGTGTGCCAGTCCAAGAATTGCCTTTCCATTTCCAGCAAAACTTTTCAGCGTCCCCATGGACATCGCACGTCATGCCTTCCCATTCGCAGAACTCGGATGGACTATCTTGGCTGCCGCATATTTCTTCCGCCCCATCCAGTCCAAATATAAAAAGCTCCATTAATGTCTGCTGCGAAAGCGTCGATCGATCGAACCTGCCAATTCCGTTGTCGGAACATGCTATGAGAACAACGGCGTACATATTGGATGATAATAAAATTACGTCGAAGATACTTGCAAATGATCAATCAAACGAATGAATGAACGACACACAAAAACGAGGTAGTGATTCTCAATATCCAAACTGAACTTATTAGAGATGGAGAAGCGAACGACGGCCATATAACTCTAGCCATGCAAAGCGGTGAATCGAGAGAAAAAATACAAAAGTCATCATTTCGATACATCACCACCACACAAGATCACTGCGAACCTCAAGGCCGCGAAGGGTGACGGCCGCCTGCAAGTTATTGCCGCGCAGGTCAATTCCCTCAAGAAAATCGTACGATCCAATGTTACCGAGGAGCGCAACACCGGGGTCGAACTTATTGTCGGCCAACGAGATAAACTCGATATAGGGTGGCATGAGAGAGAGCGCGATCCACCCGGTAAGCTGGTTGCTCTGGAGCATCAGGACGCGCAACGCAGGCGGAAGCAAGTAGAACTGAATCGGCCCAGAAAAGCGGTTGTTATTGAGGTATGCCCATCCCATCCGTTTCGGCAGCAGTGTAATGTCGATGCTTCCACTGAACTCATTATGACCGATCACGATTTTCTCAAGGGTTTCTGGAAACAGCGTGAGGTTGGCGCTTCCACTGAATCGATTATGCTCGATGTCCACAAACGCAATTTTCCCCGGAAGCTGACCCAACTCCGCCTCTCCGGTGAGTCTATTTTCACTCAGACTCAATCTCCAGAGATCCCTCGGTAAGTTGGTGAAATCCAGAGATCCCTTCAGGCCATTGTCCGAGGCGTCGAACGCCCAAACTGACGGTGGCAGCCAGTCCACTTGAATCTCCGCTGCACTTGCAGTCGTGCGAAGGACGCCGCGCCACATAATATTGTGCACAAACCCATCATCGGTGCAGTCAACTCCTGTCCATGCGCTCAAATCCAGGAATTTGCCGTTGTCGTCCTTAAAAACTTCAGTGCGGCATGTTTTCGCAATGACCATTTGTAGAGCTTCTTGTTGCGAGGAGGGTGGGGGGAGTGGGATATCCTCGCCTGAGGAAGATTCACTGTCGGAGCTATCCTCTTCGAATCCCCAAACGGGGAACAAATTCCAGAACAATGCTATTTTGAGCGACATGATGAAAGTATCAACGAGACGAAGCTCAAATTGAAAAATAGAATTTGAATTTGACTGAAAACTGTTTGGATTGAACAGAATGCAAGTCTCTCTGGGTGGAAAATCCGTTGGGCCGTGGAATGAAAACATCAAACATGGCTGCTCCAACTTCTCCGTCGCTGGAGTTTAAACTTTTTCAGGGCGTCAAACAAGTGGGATTCAGTCAGCGTTTGGGCGTTCATGTCCGCTTGCAGGGCAATCATGGAAGCCTCTGAACACACCGCAACGCAATCTGCGCCACTGAAGCCGTCCATATCTGCCGCAAGTTTCGCGATAGTTTCTTCATGTATCGCTGGCTCAATATTCCGCAGACTGATTCGAAGAATCTCCGCAATGTCTTCCCGACGGGGGAGAGAAATGTGAATTTTGTGATCAAACCTTCCCGGACGAAGAAGCGCCGGGTCGATCATATCCGGCCGGTTCGTCGCCGCGACAACAAGGATTTCATCTTCTTCTGATTCGCCACCATGAAAGCCATCGAGTTCATGGAGCATCTGGCTGATCACTCTGTTCCCCGCGCTCCACCCCGAGCGATGTCCGCACAGCGCATCGAACTCATCGAAGAAGAGAACCGCCGGCGCCACAGCACGCGCTCGCTCGAATACATTCCGAATGGCTTTCTCACTGTCTCCAACCCACTTGCTCAACAGCTCAGGGCCCTTAATGGGGATGAATTGCATGTGGCATTCGTTCGCCAATGCTTTCGCCAGCATTGTTTTACTGCACCCTGGAGGGCCGTGGAGGAGAATTCCCCGAGGCGCTCGAACGTGAAACCGCTTCAGCACACTGGAATGCGTCGTCAGCCATTTGACACAATCCTTTAAGCATTTCTTCGCCTCGACTTGACCCCCAATGTCATCCCACCGAACCACTGGGATCTCAGTAGAGCATCCGTGGGAGCCCATGGAAGCAGGGCGGAATTCTTTTAAGCAAATCTCGAATTCTGCCATGGAGACCGGAAAATTGTCTGCGAAAGCTCTTGCAGCAGCCAACCGAGTCAATGTGCATAAATCCCTTGGAGAGTAACCTCGAGTTCGATTTGCGACCTGTTCTATAAGTGAATCCGTTTCGTTGGTGTCTTCGTGGGACAGAATCGAGCGAAGAATTTTGGCACGGTCAAGTGACCGCTTTGGCATTGGCAGATTCATTTGTTCAGAGACATAAGCCGGGCTTTTCAAAAAATCTGCGATTTGATTTTCGTCGCTTGTCGTCATGACGAGGACAACTTGTCGTTCGCGCCAGCGCTCGAGCAGCCGGCGAAGCAAATGGTTTCTTTCGAGAAAAGGAAACTCTCTCACTGCTATCCACAGATCGACGTCTTCAAAAATGACCACCAATGGACTGTTTCGATCAAATCGAAGGATATGTTCGGTCTCAGTGAGATTTCGAAGTACGGTTGTTGCGTAGCTCGACACTCCACGGAAAGCGCTCATGAATGATGACTTTCCTGTGCCACTCTCTCCAGCGACGAGAAAGCAATTTCCCAGAGCGACTTTTGCAGATTTCTCAAAAAAACTATCTAGATAATTGTTTAGTTGTGCAATCCATGGCGTAGAAAAGCCATCGGTTTGCCGTTCTTTTAAGCGATGCACCATAATCTGCGTTGAATCGCTAACGATTCCGAATTCCTCTTGACTTCCCAGAAGAATCTCAAACTTTTCGCATGGTGAAATCACTTTCTTGACAATAAGTTTTCCGATAAGATTTTGCTTCGCTTGGCACATTTGCGCAAGCTCGCCGTCTTCTGAATCAAACGTCCCGAGAGACCGAAAGAACAACCGATGAAGTCTGGGTAAATATCCTTCGTAAGTTGTGGCACGGACAATTTCACTGGCCGATACTGTGGACTCTGTGGAGATTTCAATAAGTCCAAATGGAATTTTTTCGGCGACATAAATCTGCACCAATGTGCTTTCTGTGCTACGCCCGCTTAAAGATAACACAGAGCCAGTTGAGCTTTCCAATGCGAGTAAAGTCTCTTCCGAGCAAACTCCTCGACCCATCGGAATTCGACTTTTCCGAACCTTGACGAGATAACTGCCAGACTCTCTTTCCTCTGGAGGGACGAGAGACATCCGCTGAAGCTGCGCCTGCAGGTCGGCCATTTGCTTTTTCACGGAAGCTTCGCGTGAGGGTTTCGCGGCCTCACTTCTCACAGGGGGGACAAGTTTCTTTTGGACTCGACGAGACATGCATTCTGAAGATAAGTAGAATACGAGTAAGTGAGATGGATCAATATCTCGAGTATATTTTAAAGCCAACCAAAGCATCCGATGAGACCACTTTCCCAAGGCGTACAAAAACCAATCGTCACCGAGCACAATCAAATTGATATCTCGTCGGTCGCAAGAGATTCCCAAGCTGCTCCAAACCTATCACCACCAAAGTGGGAAAGTCAGTAGCACCAGCATATCACCCACTCAAAAGAATGGGCAAATATGAACCTATACTTTCTAACCAGCTTGCTACTTTGGGACCGCCCACTGGAAAATTGCCCACAAGTTGTCTTTCATGTTATTGCCTGAAGCGAGTCGATACATGTCGGCCGACGAACCACTCCACCTCACAATTGCGTCGCCTCCCGGAGCTCTGGCAGATGTTCGCCCACTTTATACCGTGTCTCCATGTAGCTATCCCCTTTGAGCGGCAGTTGGAGCTCATCCATCTTCGCCGCCGTGAGCCAAGCCGTGCCTGTTTTGGGGTCAGCGTAGTTCGCCCACACTCTGTCGATCGGATCTGGTGACTGTCGCAGAATGTTATTGTCCCAGTCAACGAAGTAATCGCTGACGCTCGTTCGAGGCCCAAGGATTTCGGCATCAGACGGAAACTCGGCGACGAAATAGTACACCTTCGCTCTCCAATAATACTCAATCGGCATCGAATCCAGGAAACCGGTGGGCGTCAGGTCATCTTCATTCAGCCGAACGCCGGTTTCCTCAAAAACGGACCGAACAGCTGCCTCTTTGTGTGTCTCAAAGAGAAGAGTGTATTTTCCAGGGGTTTTCAGGGATATCGCTGGGATGTCCGCTGGCCGAGTTTCATTATTGACCCGACGGAGTGACAGCCACTGCGGCGGCGCCCCGTTGTCTTGTCGCTTGAAGACGCCCACGCGCACCAGCACTGGCTCTTGGGTGATCATCTCTTCAATGAGCGATATGGACGCATCGATTGCTCGCTGCGAACCAAAAAAATAGACAGTTACTTCGACTTCATCTCTGTGCTTATACCACGAGTTCCGGGCCGGGTCAGCGACGTCCGGCGTGCCGCTTGGTGGGACGAAGATTTTTTCCGGATATGTGGCGTCCCATTGGACACTCACGCCAGTTCGGTAGGTGAACTCTTGCCCCCACTCCGTCATAGGGCCAATGAGCCGTCGTCCATATTTCGCGGTCGTGTGCCACGTGTACACCTTTGTACCGACCGAGAAGGACTGGGCAAATCGAGTGGGCGGAGAGGTACAGGGCTCAAGCTTCAGTATGGAGTTGCCTGTCCCAGTAGCGGAGGCTTGGTGTGTGCTGCCTTCATCCTGCGGTGTTTCATCGGGGACAGCGTGGGTGTCTTCTGGGACATACTGGGAGTGGCCATCATGGTCTTCACCAACTGGCAGATCTTCGGTCTCCTCCGGTCGAGCAATGTCTTCGAGTCCAGACTCGCCGTCTTCATCGACTGGCTCATCGGAATGTTTTCCATAGCAGTAGGAACGCTGATGGCACGTTCGAAGGCGAGCGCTGGAGGTCAACAAGACACAGGCATTTGTTGAGCTATGGCGGACAGCCGTATGTGTCAGCGTGCACCAATTTGGTTTGAGGGCGAATCGTTCGAGCTGGGCGTGGAAAGCATGAAGCGGTCGTGCGCGTCGAAGGATCTGCAGGGCGGCGAAGCTTGGCATGTTGATTAGAATTCACGAAATGATGTGAAAAGATGCGAATAGAAATGAATTCACGGAGAAACGTCAACTGGTCATTTACCGGACGCGATCGAAACTCAATCCCGAATTGGTCGTACCCTCATAAATTCACGTACAATCTCATCAGTCACGAGTGCCCTCGCTTCCCTGTGCTCTCGAACGGTCTTTTGGACAATCTCTATAAGTATTGCTTTGAGCGTTGCTGAAGTCAGACGCCCAGTGATGTACCCCCAGCGCAGTCGTTCCCATGAATCAGCTTCAAGACCGGGGGATTCGGAAGCCTCCGTGGCGGTACATCCGGGGAATCTCGAAAGGTCATAATCCCACGGCAGAAAGAAGCGTAACCACTGTAAAGGGACGTCGATGTCAGCGTGTCCGCCCTTCTCCAAGTGATCTAGCATCGTTTGACCGCCCCCAGTAAAGGCATATTTGTTAATTTTCCGCTTGATGTCGGCGTCAGTATCTGTGAGATAGATACAGCTCCCCTCGACGCTTCCACTCATTTTGGTTTCAGGTCCGGAGAGGGAAGGCAGAAAGACCGCGTGAATTAAAGCGGGCTTTCGATAACCGAGACGAGGGGCAATGTCTCTTGTCAGGCGAAAATAGGGGTCTTGGTCGATGGCACACGGGATGAGGCAAGGAATGTTTTCGGTCTTTTTCTCCTTCTTCTTGTGTGATTTCTTGGAGGCTTTTGGGGATGTCTGATTTTTCTTTTCAGAGAGACCAAAATAGTCGGTGATACGCTGTAAAATGGAAGCATTTTCAGGCGTTTCTGGTTCCTTGCTTTGGGTAGTGCCTTCTCCACGTTCGGGGAGTAAAACGCCAGGAAACGCATCAGAAAAGCACGGGGCTGCCTGAATCGATGGAAAGGCCCACATTCCAATGTTGTCTTCCATTTTGAAGCCAAAGCAATTTCTCGCCTGGGATGCCGTGATCGATTTTTGGATTTTGGAGACGATCCGATACATTCTTCCCAGATAATCGTAATTTCTGAAAATGAATGTTTTCTTGGGGTCAAAACCCATTGCAATGATGTCTTTGATATTCTCTATAGAAATTCTCTCCATGTCGTCTTGGTCAATTTTCCCCTTGAAGAGAAATTTCTCGTCATCCGTAATTTGGATGACAAGCGGCACGCCAAATTTCTTCTGAAGCCACAGGGTGAATGTAAAGGGAACGAGGTGGCCAAGATGCATGGACTCCGACGAAGGACCTCTGCCTGTATACAAGTAAAATTCCTTACCTGAACTGGTCCCATTGACTGTTTTCAGCAAGGCGTCGAGGTCTCGGTGGCTGAAGACAATCCCACGGCGGATGAGAATGTGCGGCTCGCATTTGATAATTTCACGCAATTTATCAATGAGAGAGTTATCGATTTTTGTGCACCCAAACTTTTCGATGAGCTTGTCGTAGTCGACTTTCCCTTGGACTTCCCATGGGGTAACCACCGGTTCAGCATTTTCTTTCTTTTGCGATGGCTGCTCCGGCGCCGGGAGGTTAGCCGTTGCGCAGATTCCACTGACGGCGTGCTTTCCAAGCGTCATGACTTTGAGATGAATGTCGACGCACATTTTTGAGCAATGCATCCTTGATTACTGTGAATAAAAAAATAAAGGCGCATAATAGCATAAGGAAATCGAATCTCTAATCCATTCCATATTTTCCTACTTACAAACACGAATCTTCCATTCGGGAAAAGTTACTCATTTTATGTACCCTGCACCCTCACGGTGTCTATTTGTAAACGTGCGCCCGTCATTTTGACTGTAATGCGACTGTATGGTGAGGTACTGATGAACAAATAGGAAAAGCATATCATCATAGCGGCCATCATATGCATTACTTTCCCCCGCTTGCTCATTTCGCACCTGATGAAACTCCCGAAAAAAGTAATATATCGCCTCGATCGTCGAGAGATGCCCTTCTCCCTCCGACTGGAAACGCCAGAAAAGCGTCGCGTAGTCTTGCAGTGTCACAACATGTGGAAGGGATCGTATACCATCGCTCCGTGCGACCGCTTGACTCTGTCTCCATGTGCCTTCAATAAAAACGACATGTTTGATATCCCGAAGATTTGGCGTTTTGGCTAACGGCTTTGATCGAAGACTTGGATAGACAAGCAATGTCCGTGCGGCGTCTTCCATTACACAGCTCGGAATTGTCGGATAGCTGTGAACGGAGACTGCGTCTGTATCGCAAAGAATGCGCGCATGCAGACCAGTCGACTTGCTGCGGTGCTCGAAAGGGTGCAAGATGATATGCAAATGCAGTGGAAGGGAAACGCGCGACGGCGGAAGAAGCGTTCGACCACCGAGGGTGGGCTCACAGCATTTGTAGCAATAAAGGTGGACCTTCTTGTGGCAGTGCTGACAGGGCTCGCGAGACTGGATGAGCTCTGAGTCATCCGTGTTTTCCAGTGGAAGGGCGCATTGTGGCCTCGCTGAGAGACGAAGTTGTAATGGCTCTTTCCCAGTTTGCAAGGTAATTTCAGTGGTCTGACTGTTCATTTCATCGCTGTATAACTCGAGTGGGACAAAATGACACTCAATTTTACTATGACAGCATATATTGACATGCTGAAAAACATTATTTCCAAAATAGTACACACAACCATCAACACTCCCACTATCGACCAGGTACAGGGGAAAGATCGATAGCTTTCACTTGTGGCAGTACAGCGGCGATTCTCCACGCATATCGGGTTTCTTTTTGCTGTATTGGATTTTGCTCGAAAAACACTGTCTCGAGCTGTGTGTGCGCAGCGAGCCTTTGGACTTCCTCAAACGAAGAAATACTCGCCGACGTGCACCAAAACTCAAGCAATGTCTCCTTGCCAATTTGTTCGATTCCTTTAAGTGAGGAGATGGGGTTCATGGAAAGGTCCAAGACCTTCAGTTGCGTGAGATTTTGAAGGGGCGCGGAATCGATCGATTGAATGCCGTTTTCTGCCAGGTAAATTTGCTTGATGGATGTGCAGTTGGCGAAAGTTTCCAGAGGGATCGCCCGCAAGCGATTTGCCTGCAGAGAGAGCGTATTGAGGGCTGGAAGAATGCTCAAATCACCGACACATGTGATCTTATTCTTCCCCAGATAGAGCTCACGCAGCGACACGAGATTTCGAAGCGATTCACTGGACACCTTGCGAATTCTGTTTCCGCCAAGTTCAAGAATACGCAACTTCTTGAGGCTCTCGAGGCCTTTTATATGCCCAATGCGATTCTCAACGAGGTACAATTCTTCGAGATTGGTGAGCTCTTCAAGCCCTTCGAGATGTTCAATCTGGTTGTAGCTGAGGTCGAGTTTCACGAGGTTTTTCAAATTTCCAACATTCACAATACGCCGAATTTTATTATCATAGAGGTCCAGCGTTCGGAGGGTTGACGCGACGTGATCTGGCAGCTCCGTCAAATCATGAATGAGGTTCTTTTTGAGTGTGAGCGTGTGCACCTCGGAACCTACCCGGTCAAGAGCGTCATTGACTTCATCGAGTGAAAATATACGCAACCCTGAGAGATCCACATCTGATGGATCTTCGCGAATATATTCTTCAATGAGTTTCGGGCCGGCGTGCGTTGCTTGGGTGGGGAACTGTTCGGAATTTTCATTTGTGGAAGCATTTTCCGAGGCTTCAGACTCAAGTGAAGCATCGTTTTGGGCACCAATTATTTCACTCACAGTCATAGGCGAAATGATGATTTTACTGCAAAGTGGAAATGAATGATAATTGCTCGAATATGATTTCTCCATCGAATACAAGAATTCACTTGCCTGCAATTCGACACACAATGGGAACGCCATGACATATTGGAATTTTCCTAGTTTTCTTATGAAAATCAAGTGCAGAAACTTGAGAAATCCATCGATGGAATATTCTTCTCACTGCTTTCACCTGGAACCAATCCACGCATGCAGTCAAACAATTCTCGCTCAAGCTTGATTATGTCGGCCAATTTCGATTCTTCTGCGACTGCATCACCTTCAGAAGTCGAAAACAAAACATTTGAAAGCCTATACGATTCACTCTCCTCCGAGTATGCAATGGATTTCGAAAGAATCCCCTGAATAATCTGGAGCACGGTAGTGAGAGAAAACTGTTGCTTTGCGTGGAGAAGGAAGCACATCTCCACGAGTGATCTGACCAACTGCGAATGGGTGTGGATGAGCTTTCCAACGTTATCGGCTTCTCGAAGTTGGCTGTCCAGTTTGCGTATAAACATTGGAATCGCGGTGTGGTGAATCCACCCATCGAGCTGGCTCAAAAAGAGTCCGATTTGGTGCAGAAGATGATGCGAAGGGAGCATTTTATGACCGGACCGATGGACTGAAGTCGAACGCCCTAGCTTCCATGCAACTCGCTGCATGAGAGACATGCACTTGACCCAGAGGATGAGTCGAAAAACCATCCCATATTGTTCACGCACGTGTGAGTCGAAAAAGCCAAGTTTGAGCAAAAGTTCGGGAAATGAAATATCCAGTGACAAATACGCATACAGATCCTTTGAAACTCTCGGCACCCATAGCGGTGGCTCACAACTACAGAAGGAGAAATGACGTAACCTATCGGGAATCGAGTGCTCATCTTGTTTCAAGACAAAGTTTTCGATCATGCAATCAGTACTTGGGAGCCGATCATGGTGCATTGCCCGATGCATGCGCTCGGTGAGCCACCCAAGATATCTGCCACGCTGGGTTGGCTGAGCGAGTTGAACTAAATTTTCACTGGCAAAAGTGCCGACCCAGTCATTCGATCGACAGAGAAGCACTCTGTGCACGTCGAGTATTTGCGTCTGAATGGAATATCGCCCCTGCAGTGCCTGGAGAATGTCCGCTGAGGTGCTGTGCAGGAAAATCGAGACGGTTTCTTCGATTCTTCGCAGAAATCGCCAATCGAAGCGAGGTGTCTCGAACGTTGGGTAAAGAGACATGATTGTGCTGTCGTTCACACCACTATCCACAAACGTCTGTATAACTCGCCGTGTATTTCGCCATTGGCCACAACTGACAATGCTTGATTGGATATTTTTGAGAAAAGTTGGAATACTCGCGATCGGGAAAATCATGCGCTCTTTTTCTGCAGTTGGGAGGAAAAGACCATCCCACACCTCCTTCGCACACACTCCATCCTTCATCCACTGGAATATAAAATCGATATAAGCTTGGCTGGTTTTAGCGAGCAGATAACTCACCACTTGTTCACGTTCGATGTCACCGCTGGTCATCGTCCAATGATCATACAGCGCATTGAGGAGGGAACCAACGCCGTCTGTACTATCATGGTGGACGATGTTCAAAGCCGTCCGAGAACCATATTTGACGTATGAACAGATGTCTTCCATGGCATCATTGACATAGCAAATCTTTTGGCCCAGCTTTTTGATTTGAAGCACAACCTCGCCAATAGTCGTCGAATCAGTAACGGTATTGGCGTAGTTTTCCACTTGATGGACATACTCTGTGCAGAGACCAGCCAGGGCTTCGCCAAGGCCGAGCGCTGCAGCGTTGGTGCGTGACGTCGATTCATCGGCTTGTGAGTTGTTTGTCGACAACAGCAGTGCGCTCCGTTGGGTACTCAGGAAGGCATTGATGATCGGCATGATTGGCAGGATGGCGGAGTGAAAGAACGGCCGCAGTTCTTCACGTGGAGCGAATCGGTTTGCTTCCTCCCACCGAGCGGGATTTTCGGCTGTCGATTCCTTCGGGGGGCAAATGGGCTCTTCGGTCAGGATAAAGACCCCCGGGCACCCAACGAGCGCATGTAAGAGCTCGTAGATGAGGTAATTTTCCTGTGTGTGTATCGGAAGGCTGAGAATGTGGGTTCGCAGTTCTGCAGCCGTCAGTCGGCGATGCTGAATGGACTGGACAATACCGTCAATCAGCAAGTTGGTGGCCATGGATGACGGAATGGATGGAATTCTTCTCGAGTCGGTTGTATCTTTGAGAATATCCCGGGAGCCCTCGGAATGGCCCTGTCCAGAGACCATTTCGACCCATCGGCTTTCGATGGAAGCTTCAAGGAGCACATCCGAAAACCCAAGTGCGCGAATCACCGCACGTTTATCTGTACATTGGGCGATATCATCAAACGCTCTTCCGTGTCTCTTAAGCGCACTTGTGAAATCTCGCCAGGGGTCGATAGTATATGTAGACTGCATTCGCTTATATCGTATATTCCGGACGCATTTGATAGTCGAAAATCCGAAATAAATGCGTTGAAACATCAATGTCATTGAGTGAATGTCAAATCGTCAAACTATGCAATCATTCACAATGCAGCCAACAACTCTCAGAGATTCACTTCTTTTGCTCGGAGACACTCAATCAAACCATCCCCAGTGCGGTAGTCTAAAAGTCCACCGCGCATGAGTTCATCGACGGTTTCACTCATGAAGCGGAAAGAAACACGGTGAAGAGAGCGGTTATTTTGCAGTGATGTGCTTTGCTCTTCGTTCAATCCCATATGTGGACGAATAACCTCTATTTCTTCTCCCGTAGCCATGGTCTCACGCTTCAGATGTTCGACGATCCATCGTTGGAATGACCGAGGGTACAATTCCATTCTGCAGAATTTGACTGACGATGCCGGTGCGGTGCTCTTGTCAGTCATGCTTTCAGCGAGGACGTCGAGAACTATTTTGTATCCAATTAAAACTTGGATTGTTTCCTGCAAAAGCCGCTTTTTCAACTGGTTGAATACCCACCGGAGTGGCACTACGCGCAGCATTCGGAGTAGAAATCGGCTGTGTGTGCATATCGAGAAATCCCGGTGCCCCAACAGTCTCCCCTCAGCGAGACACTGCTTCGCTTGAAAAGTGACTGTATGGACAACCGTCGATGAAATAAATCCCTTCTCAAACAAGGCGACCGAGAGGTTGTGAAGTAATCTGTGATAGATAATTTCATGGAAAGTACGTTCATCCATGACGTTCCAAATCCCTTCGAGCCCTGTTGGTGAATGCGTTGGAAATAAACTCGGAATATCATTTCCCAGGCTCATAAAGTCACACCCCCCAGGAGATATTTGAGATTCTTCTAGTTTCTTCTGATTCGCCTTCAACTGCGATCCGATTCGGTCCCACGCCCAAACGATGGCGAATTCTTCTTCACGCGTGCGACTCTTCAGGCCGAGAAAGCGTATGATGGGTTTGCATAAAAGTCCATTCAGGACGACTGTGAAACAAACCTGGCCCGCCGTCAGCAGCAAAAATTGTTGCTTCAGTACCGTGTCAGTTATTCGTTTGTCGTGCCGAATGACGAGTGCAAGGGTGAGCGCAACCGCTCCCCGAAGGCCATTCGTAGAGATGACAATAAGGTCTTTGATACCGACAAGCTTTCGTGCCCCCGGAATCTGTCCACACGCCCCCAATAGCGAGAAAACCATAATAAACCGGATACACATCAGCGCGGCGTACAACACGGGAACCATGCAGTAGTCATACCATTGCATTCCACGGAACTTTTGGTTGGAGACGTAAACCCCAACGATTGTGAATATAAGAACATTCGCAATGTAGACCAATACCTCCCAAAAGGCGTTTAAAAGGTCGGTGTTGTGCGGGTGGACGACATGTCTGCGAATGGCAAAGCGGAGTCCCAGGAAGCATAGGGTGAGAACCCCGCTGACTTTCAGCCAGGACTCGGCAATGAAGAAGGAAATCACCCCAAACGCATAGATCACAGTTGACTCCACTGACTTCTCGGAGCACCGCTGGAGCATTGCTGTCATGAGAATTCCACTGAGGGTGCCGAGCAGGAGAGCTCCGAACACGAGGTGGACACACTGGAGAAATTGAGGGAAGAAGCTTATAGCTCTTTCGGGGCCGCCTGCGACATTCTCGACGAATGGTACGAGCACTTCGTAGAGCACGATGGCTATTCCATCATTGAGAATCGACTCTCCGTCGAGAATTGCCCTGGTGCGCTCGTTCCCTCCCAGTTCTTTCAAAATCCCGAGAGTGGCGACCGGATCTGTCGCGCTAATAATCGCCCCATAGAGCAAGGATGCTGACCAATTCCACTGTCGGTAGATGACAAGCTTGATGAAAGTGCCAGTGAGAGCTGTTGAGAGCAAAATTCCCGGAACGGCCAAACATATGATCTCTTTCCACACGAGCTGAAATACCGCCACTTCACAATTAAACGCGGCCTCAAAGATGAGCACGGGAAAGAAAATGTAGAACAGAAAGCTTGGCGAAATGACATGAATCGGGTCAAGGAGCAGTTGGAACGTGGGAAAGAGGTCGCCGATAATTCCACACACAGCCCCGACGATGAAGAGCGCAATTGTCAATGGAACACGGACTCTCGAAGATTTTATTATTCCGGCCGTCAGCAGTGCGCACCCGATGAACAAGAAAATGTACGGATGGTGTGGATGGGACGATATTTCATTTGTGACTGACATGGGTCAATGCAATCCAGTATTTCTTGTGCATGTATGCATGACTAGTGAAATAGAGGGTATTTCAATGAAAGGTCAAAGGATACATGAGCAATCACGGTGGTAGGGTATATTTTACAGGAATGATCTCAGCAGCAGAGCTGCCAGCTGAAAGAATCTGTCTGTACGGCCGTCGAAGACCGTATATCTTACATGAGTTCAGGCCATGGGTCACTAAGAAATGGAAAGTAAACTACAAAGCGAAGAAATGTATTGAAAGCAAAGAGATTTCTCACTCTCAATTGAAGCACTTCTAACACTTTCACTATTTCAGAATAAAATTGTATATATTTTCTCACGCATGAGGGGAACCTTGCCTTTTTCGATTCGCTTTCACTGGATAATTGTACACTGGGGCTTACGGTGACGGGTACAGGTGCTTCACATTTGGACCCGGGGGTCTTAACGGAGCTTCCCGTCCATGTCCTCTCTTGCTTGACGCACGAGCATTTTTCACGAAGTTTTTCGGAAATCCATATTTTTTAATGAAGAAGATTGCTAGGGCTGCCAACACGAGGAGAACGGCGGCAGTAATAATGCCCGCGAAGATACCTTTTTGTGTCGGAGAGAGTCCAGAAGACGAAGAGGAAGAAGTGGAAAAAGAAGCTTCGTTGCTTACTGAATTATGATCACAGTCATGCTCACATCCATGTCCACAGCCATGTGAGTGGTGTTTTGCTAAGCGTCCTGGAGATTTGACTCCTTGACGCTGCTGCTGAAGGTCCTCACTATGTAGCGATTTAAGTAAATGCGGTAGGTCTTTTTCTTTAATCTTGTCAACATCATGGTCGAACCGATGACCATTCTTTTGAACGTACTGATGGATTCGATTCATGTGCTTCGCATCCGCTGGTGTGATTTCCTCAGTGTCTTCCTGGGCATCTGGAATGCTGTTCGACTTAGCAGGTGTCTCTTCCTTGCCATAATACCAATCATAGAATGAATTGACCACTGAAGTGTACATCGAATCACCGGATTCGCTGGAATCGCCCAAACGAGCTGATGAGATGTCGCCCTTCGTTGATGGTTTATCAAGGAAACGCGCGGTCTGCTTTCTTGAATCGATGGGGGTTGATGTCACATCTTCTCCCCTACTCACTTTTCGATGTCGTTTTTGGCCGTTTTTCCCATTCTGCCGTTTCCTCTTGGGGGGAACTTCGGCATCTTCATCCTGTAGTTGATGTTTATACTTTGCATACTTTGCCAAAAGGTTTTGGAGCTGGGCAAGGTTTTCGACAGTCATACTATCATCATCGACCCGCTCAGCGGCACCGCAGAGCGAAATGCCCAGAATGGCAACACTTAATGGTGTAGCCAATAGCATGTCGGTAGTTTAATACGAATTGATGTAAAAAGATGAAAGCGTTGTGTTTTTCTTTAAACAGCATTCTCTCAAAGTGGCCTCGTCTTATCAAATTTTACACAAGCAAATATTCCCGCATAATCCTGAATGGTTTCAGCTGGAGAACATGTGCCAAGGCTGATGACTGACCATCGAGCGCTTGTTGAAAAAACCTCCTAAGCAGGAAGCCGAATACGAAAAGGATAGCCCCCATCACCCATAAAGTTAGCTGCGATTTTTTGTGCGCTGTTTGTTTGACTTCGCGCTTCTGGGAAAAGACTGGTTCTTCAGGTATTTCCTTCTCCTTCTTTTCGTTCGTGTCTTGAAAACGCACCCGTTTGCGTCTTATTTTCGTCTTTTTACGGGGTCGACGAGCGTTTTCAGTGTGATCTGTCTTGAGCCAATCCTTAAAATCTGTGATCATTTGCGATACGAAGAGGTCATATTTTCCAAGATTGTTCTCGGCATCGCCTCCTGACTTCACTACTGTCTGGATGAGCTGATCAATGCATGTGGCATTTTCACCGCAAATACTGAATATCTCGGAGTAATAACTTTCATTCTTTTTGGGAGCTGATACAGGATCGATTCCGTCTTGTGCATACTCAAGCAAACGCTGGAGAATTGACCTGCGTATATACGAATTAGCGCTCTGAGAGTCATGAGTTTGGTGTTGAGGCGGAATGTCGTCAAGGTCGTTGTCATATTCACATTTGGCTAACATGCCCCAACCTGCGAGCCAGAAAACACAGGAGCTACATAAAGTCATGTATGGAATTTCGACTATAATAATTGAGATGAGAACACTTGTGCTGGGCCAATCGAATATTTTGGTATTATATACTTTGATCAAACATTCCAACTTTGCATACTGAGACGATTTCTCATCAACTTTTGCAAAGCTTCTTCGAAGAAGTTGACACATAGCTTGTTGTCGTCGTTATCGAAGTTATTTTGACCTGTGTCTTTTCGAGTGCGGAACTTCTGTGCTTTCTTTCGTGCCGCTTAATGGTGAATTCTCTATAACATCGACCACAATCTTATCACTGCTCTCAAAATTCTGTTTTTTCCATGATTGTAATCTTTCCATTCTTCGACGACTTTTGCTGTCACGTTTTGATTTTTTGGGTTTGGCCCTTGATTTCTTTCGATTCACCTCCATTGCTTGTACCTGCCCACCACCTTCCTGCTCTTCTCTCGTTCGTTTTCTCATTCTTTTGTCAGCGTTGTTCATGGCCTTTTGATCGATCTCCTCTTGAATTTTCTTGAATTGTTCATTTAGTCGTTGCTGCAGCAACCTTCTCTTTTTAGCCATTTAGTGTGTTTTCAAAACCTGAAAAAATGGGCATCACACTGGAAAATATGAAAATGGGTACAGAGGATATATTCTTATTGGGGATTTCCTTTCATTCAGAACGCTCCGTACCATGGCTCATCGGGTGGATGCCTAGAAACTGGCCGATAGGGTGTAAACACTTCGCTATGTGGTGTCCCGTATCGAAAATTCGATTCATCATCGCTCGGGGTGTCAAATTGCTTCATTTGAACAAACTCATATGTTGATGGTTGAGTCTCTTCTTCATACGCCTGGGACGGGAGCCGTGGAAATTTCCATATTGCCCAGGCAATTGTGTCAATCTTAACCCACGCGTAGAACATAAATATTGGGGCTGTTATCAGTTTGGCAACGAAAGGAAGGTTTTTCCATGCATGGTATAGTTCATTTAATTGATCTGAACTCCGGGCGCCAATTTTCGTGGGTGTTCCAAGTATATTCTCCCTGTTCGGCACCTCGAAATCTTCGACTGTTTCCAGAACCTCTTGCGATGCTAATTCGGAATCGAAGCTTTCCATACGTTGATCAGGTGCGATCTCATGGTGATCTCTTGCATTATGCCAGCTCGTGCCGAACAGCTCTGCGATAGTTACAATTGCCTGCCAAAGAGTGTTTCGTATAAATGCAATAATTCTAGATACTGCTGCATTCTTTTCTTGGAGCAGTTTCTGATTCACTTCGTAGTTAAATTCGTCGTAATCAAACAGTTCCGGAATATTTTCTGTTGACTCAAAGGAATATTCACCAAATATGGGATCACGCTCTGCGCAAATCACAGCATGCTCGACCAGCCCACTATGAACAGTCAGAGTAAGAGCAATAAGAATCATTCCATGAAGTAAATCCGAGATAAAAGGTATACGGGGAGTGCCAATGTCGTACACTAGAAGGGTTCTCCATCTATACGAGCGAGCCTAGTGCAGTATGACTACGATAACTATTTAACAACACATGCCTTACCTTGAAGTTGTTGACAAAACTTCTGGCTGTTATTACCTGTCATAATACCTAATCGCTATGCTCTATGAGTTCATTGGCAATACAATAAAGAGATTATACTTTTATAACAAACTCCCACACAGATAGATTGGTTGACAAAGCCCTGCGTACGGGACTGGAACTCTTGTTTCTCCTCTTTCAGTGTTGCGAAGCTCAACCTCGTCGTGATGTAATTAATGTGTTTGTGCTTGAATAAAAATATTTCGTTGCTTCATTTCGTGCTCGCTGAAAAGAAAGATTGTAGACAATTATATTGTGTCCGGTAGTTGTAATTCGACGAGCCCTGCCTAGTTTTAGTACGCAACCGGCGGTGACGTACTACTATCTGAATAACCAGCTGATAGTAATTTCGATTGACGTATCCTAGGTTAATCTCAGCAAATTAAAATCAAGGAAGGTGCTGGTAATTTCCAATTGCAATATGCACCTACCTTGTTTTTCCCAATAAACTATAATTACCAACCCTCGTAATGCAAACACGTTTCGGTAGATTCTTACGTGAACCCTTTCGGCTCCCCAGTGCCGTCACTCGACCAACAAATAGACCTGAAAGTGATAACACTCCGCTTCCTTCGCGTATATGGAACTTCTCACCACCATTATATATGCTACCCAAGCAGGCGTTTCTTTTTGCAGGGAATAGGATAACTGGAGAGAAGACTGCCCTTGTGCACGAAGATTGGACGTTACCCTATGGGAGCGTTCTACCACCGGACTGCATTTCCCTACAAAAAGATTCCGTGCTTATTGCCGACATCGAAAGTCTGCTCAAGACCTTTCTGCATTTCCCTGATATCCACGATGCATTAAAAATGTCATGTAGCACCATTGGTCGTTCGATTGTTGAGATGGTAGTGCGCAGTATTCTAACATTCTTAAAAGATTTCAGTGAGTTTTTTCGTGTGACAAGCGTGTTCGCTGTAGTAAACCAGAAAATTCCTCTGGATGCCAGCACCGTAAGTCCCGAATGGGGTAAAGCTATGTCAGGGCAAAAGGAAACCATTCGCAAAATGATTCGCGCATATTGCTTCGAACTCGGCTTTAAGTTGCCAGAGTTTTCAGGTGAGGCAAGCACAAGAAGTACTATTCTTTATACTCTGTACAAAACTTGTGCGCTGGAGTGCCAGAAGAACGTGATTTTTCTCACAAGCTCTTGCTGTGTTTTGCCGTGGCTACATCTGCCAAAAAAAATAGAAGCCGAAGGGGTAGATCAGCTAACTGTAATACAATATGACCCAATGAAGAAACTTTTTATGCGCCCTGAAGATATCATGCAAATTTACGGAGTTCCTCAAGCAAGCATTGCAAAGTTTCTGGTTTTCAAGAAAACGTCACACATTGGGGCCAACAAAGCTCTACAGTTTCTTCAAAATAACATATCCCTCGAGGAGAGTGGAGCTGATGAACAGTGCATAAATCACTACATGCCTCCTCAAAATGACGCTGTGGCTAAGCAATGCCGATTAATGATACAAGATTCTCCCGAAACCTTGCTTCAACAAATGCTTTCACTCCAGTGCAAAGAAAGCATTCATATTGGCGGACAGGATTTCATACCTATACGCGGAAGAATGCAGACACTTGTCAAAGATGTGCACGAAATGTTGATGGGAAACATGACACCCCGGCCCCAATAGTAAGTGTGCTTCTTGCTTTTGGAAGTTATCACCTCAAGTTGTGACTTACCCTCCTTGCGATGCTAAAACTTATATAACTTATTGGTATGCAAAATAGGGCATTTGCGTTACTTCACATACGATGTAACATAGTTTACCCTTGACCTCATTACAGGCTTGCAAATATATTTATAACAAAATAAGAATCAGCTTACCAAGCATAGAAGCCTATGTTTTCGGTTGTATATAAGGCATCTCTACCTTGAAAACTACTCTTCTTACTGTTTTGCCCCATCAACTACCTTTTTATACTATCCGAATAATTAGCCGTGTAATGCGCTCCGCTACGTAATATCTGCTTGTTGATCTATCACATTGGGTCTTTCCAATTGAGATAGCCATTCGCAGCTACCACCCGTTGGAAAAAAAACAAGCAGTGTTACAAATCTGTAGCTTTGAACGGTGCCTTTTGATTCATCGATGGCAGTCTTAATGACTTCAAGAAGGGCACGTATACGACCGTCAAGCGTATCTCCATGTGCGAGACGACCAAGAGGCTAGCCTCGAATTTTGGCATATGGCGTATACGGTTCGTTTTTCACCGTATTGTACGGTTGTAATACTCGCATAGGTTCAACTGTGGCGAGTTTGGAGGTGCCTTCATGATGCGTGTCGCGCCACCAGTGCTTTAGTAGCGCTCTAGTTCAGCATGCTTGTCACGCCATAAGTCTTGCATATTCCTCTCTGGACCGTGTTCCCGAACGCCATCAAGCACAAAGATCAGCTGCTTGCCTTTCACGCGCTCTTTTCAGAAGGAAATCGCTTGTAACAAATCTTTCATGAAAGACTTAAAGTCGTCGAGCTTGTTTGCAAGACGCTCGCATTCTCCCAGCGTGTTGACGTTTGGGTGGGGGCATGCCTGCATGGATAATGACTCGAGAAGAGTTAACTGCCAGTGCCACCTGAGTTCGAGGCGCCAAAAGGCCAGACGAGGGGATTTAAACAACAACGCGTCGGTTTCTCTACACCCACCAATAGTTGCGTTAAGTGCTCAGGTAGAAGGGCATCGCATCGAAAAAATATTTGTCGTCTGCAAGTAACGCTTTTCACAAAGAGCAGGCGTTTCGCCATCGTGTTCTTGTCATTCGATGAGAGCTTCTCCGGGACCGTCCTCTTGTATGAATACATCATTCCCCGAAGGTAGGAATGAATCGTACTAACGTGTTGTGTGGTCCTTTGTGAGATTGAATCAGTAGCGGTCGCTTTCAAGTGGACTATCAGCCGATTGCTCCTCCGCGGGAACAATCGGTCGGAGAGTCTCGTCGATCATGAGAGTCCTGATTTGCGAAAGAGACAAACAGGGGAACCTTTCCAGGATCTCGTCCACCGACTTTGTTACTAGCTCGGTCTTTTTGGAAGAACGGCCTCTCTTGCTTATAGCATCAGAACGTCGGCGCTTGCTGCGCCTTCGTGCTTGGTGGATCGAGCAGTGAGAATGAGGTTTATTCCTGTTTCTGGTATTATTCCGGCTGCTTTGAGCAGCTAAATAGCTGGCTCGACATTCATGGCAGTATGCGTGACTCACCTTTTGCTCTGCAGAGTAAGATTTTTGTGGTTTTGCGGATTTTGACCTTTTCGTGGTAGGGGTTCTGCTCTGGGTTATGTACATAGCCCTGATCACCAACTCCTCATTGGTGCCTTCTGCATTGCCTTTGGCTGGTGTTGATTGCTCTGGAAGAGGTTTTAGATGCAACTTCAGAATTTTTAGCGCTTCATCCATCTCATTGGATTGGGAAGAAACGTTCCGTCTGGTGGAAATGCTTCCTGTGACGAAGTGCTTGCAGAACGGCTACCTGATGTGTTCGAGAAAAGGTTGAGAACTTCGGGATGCATTGTATAGCGAGATATCGCTGGAACATCGCGCCAAGATACCTAGAATAACATGAATCTCACGACTAGCGCTTTACTTGCGAAAGTAAATACCTTGCCTTTATGTTTCGAAAGGCCCCCTTATACTTTCCGGAAATGACACATTTTGTTTAGTGGAATTTACGATATTCCCGAGCACGCCAATAAAAAATAACGAAAATGCGAACTGTGAGGATCGAACTCACGACCTTGGGATTATGAGACCCACGCGCTGCCGACTGCGCCAAATTCGCTAAGCAAACAACCCTATAATAAATAGTGCACATGTTCTTCGGAGCCCAAAATCAAGACACTCCGGGAACGATGCTGCTCTTTTGCTGTATATTTGGCAACAACACTCACCGCACTGCCACCACGTTTGGCTGTTTGGAAGTTGTATAATATCTGTTTTATCGACGGTTGATTGTAGTTCTGACTGTAGTCGTCTGGGGCGGTTCACTCGTCCTTGTGCTTGGGATTACGTGAGCGCAATGATCTTTGGTAGCTCTCACAAATTGCTTACAACTGTAGTAATAAACCCACATAATATTTGAACCACCACGTGTGGGCTTTTGCATGACTCAGGCGTGAAGTGCCTTCACTGTTAAGTAAAATTTAGGTCACACCACTCCACTACTCTTGTCGATGCGCCTGACTATATATCAATATAGTGTGCTATGATATAAATGTCGCTTTTGTTTTTTCGTCACATCACGGTAGCATTTCCATATACCAGCGGTTTTTCTCGTGTAATCATGCACGCACGAGATTTCGAACTAACCCAAATTTTTGAGATGGGGTAACCCTTAGCTTAGGGCAACATTTACTTATTCTGTACTAGCGGTCATTTGCAATGTAGCAGCTGTACCGAAGTGGTTAACGGGATGCCCTGCTAAGGCATTGTGCTTTGCATGCGCAGGTTCGAACCCTGCCGGCTGCGTTTTTAAAGTGAACATATCGTTACTTTGTATGGGGAAACACCCGCTGTGGGGGTCGAACCCACGGCCACCAGATTAAAAGTCTGGCGCTCTTCCACTGAGCTAAACGGGCAACGCAATTTGCGCTGCGTTCGACAATGTGTTGTAAGCATAATTGCTCCGATTTTCTTAGACAAACACAAAATGCGAGTGAAGCAGGTGGCCTATACCGAAATATGTTTCGGAGAGAGCAAGTTGAGTCGTCCTAGTTAGGGCTTGAAACATTATGCTAGGGAGAAATGCAAGGTCAACCGTGCTAGTCCCGCTCCCGTTACGAAAAGACCAACAAACCATCGCGACTCAATCGTCAGCGTTGCACGGCACTTTTTTCCATTCGCAGACCTTAACGAGATTATCACCGTTACATGACGTTTTATTGGAAAAGTTTCGCTCTGTCAAACCGGCCAGTTCTGTCGTTGGTACACGCAATGACAAATGCAATTGACTGACTTAATTATCAGGGACAAAACGATGGTATAGAGCGGAGCGATGTCCATCAACGCCGGAAATAGAATGCTCATTGACGGAGGCAGTACCGCAACAGGCAATGGAGCCTCCGAGATGGCACAAAAGGATATCGTCTCGATCACTGGGGAATATATTTCCTTCATAACTGAGACGAAAAGAAAGCCAACATATATGGAGCTGTACAACAGGCTGTGTGCCAATACGCGTTAGCGCATCTCCCGAGCAACACCTTGGAGAAACATGCAGAATGGGATTTGCTCATCGAGTGACACCTTGGCTGATGGAACACAAGGTGCCTGTGATAGAGCACCTCCGCCGCGAGCCTACTGAGTGTATACCATCAATCCAATGGTGAGTTTTGCTCTCTGTAGTCCAAACTTCAAGGCGCAAAAGCAGAACTCCAAAAAATAAGCAAACACTTTGCTTCCTCGTGGGCGTACAGGGTGGTAAACGGGGTGCAGAGATAGCGCGTAACAAAGTACTGGACTTTCCAAACGAATGCACTTTTTGAAATAATGCAATGCATACCCTCTGTTTTTAGCGCTTTTCATGTGGGCTAATCGGATTCCACGTTTCATCCTTCACGGCTTTGGTAGACGTTCTCTCGTCTCGCCACCATGGCGATCCGAGACCCGCATAACAATAATCGGTGGTTTCCTGAATCTCCCCACAATAGGTTACTTGTCCCTGACCCACCACCTTGCGGCGGCCATCAATAGGGTCAGCGCCAAAGCAAAGAAGCGACGAGAGTCATAAAGGCTCCTGGCTTCCCCCAAGAAGGCGTACTAATCCAACACACCACGAAGAGATCGTCTTTCATCGGGACAGAATTATTCCCATTTGGTCCAAGATAGCGCCCCGTGCCATTGGGCGGAGAGCACGCGGTCGCACATCGCGGATCATAACGTCGAGTTTGTCAAGGATTGGTCACCCTACACTCCGAATCTGCATCCAACTGAAAGCTGCTGGGAGTATGGCCCATAATGATTCCAATGAGGGGTTCTCCAAGGACGAAAGCGACACTGCAGGTAACCACAAAAAATTATTGAAGCGAGTTGGAGCCTCGGTGTCTAGGCTCATTGATCAACAAAATCGTCTGCGCCCACCTAGGTTGCAGCTTTTGGTTGACACGGAAGATTTCTTCCAGACATGTTTATCGTATCCGAATGCACTTGTGTTTGAGAGTTGTCACTGTAGGCAAGGAAGTGCTTCTGGACAAAACTTATCTGGCCCATCCCTGCAGGCAGAGATAATTTCGGAAGATTCGAAAGATCAATCGGTGCTTTTCTCCGATGGGGAGAATCGAATGGTAAATTGCAGTGGCAATATACAATCAATCAAAGCCGCCATATTTCATACGCAGAGGTAGAAATCATCGTTTGCCGTCGGAGAAGCCTCATGCGGCCTCGACCTGCCATCGCTGCACACCGTTTACATTTCTATCAAAGAGCGTCACCAATCAGTCTGATCAGTTTTTCATTTGAAAAACTTCCACAAAGAGCTATTAGGGCTTTAATTATTTGACTTCAAAAGTTGACCCGAAGGTTCATTCATCTCGCGTTCTCCACGTTGTGGAGTATGCTGGCCTCATGTCCGCACACATCTTTCCCCATTGTGTCGTACAATGTAAGTCTAAGAGCCTCTTTCCCTCTTGTGTGGCAACAAAGCTTTGCTGCCGTTGAGAGGGCGTTGTGCCATCAACTGGGGTACCCTTCGTGGGGAATCTTCTGCAGTCCTCCACAACCAGGCGACTCTACTCCTGCCAATTCGCTTGGCCCCAGGAGTAGTACGAGGGCTTAAGCACTGGACTCCCCAAGGGCTCGTCGTCTCCAGTGAAGTGATCGCTGCCAGGGATCAAACTTTGACTGTCATGTTCGGGCAATACTCCGAGCCAGAGTGACATCTGGTGCGGAGAGCTGCCTCGCAGCAATTGTCGAGTGACTTTTTCTGTTCTCGGATAGGAGAGGAACGCACGTTCAGGTCAAAATCGACAAAATCATCTTGAGCATTTTATCTCCCGTTCAGATGCACGCTGTAGCTGACCCCAAACTAACAAGGCCTGATGCTCCGATAGCGTGATTTTCCACATTCCCTTCCACCACGGAAGACATGTTGTATTGGCAACCAAAATGATAAAATGGGTGCAGAGATAAAACGCAACGAAGCGCTGGACTTTCCAAGTAACGAGTGCACTGGGAAACCATCGAACTAAAACACCGCCGACGAAACTTCATTCGGCTTATCACATATACGGAGGCATTCCCCGTCCGCCACGAGACCCACCGCGCATTCCTCGACCTGGCATGCCTCGGCCATACCCACGCGACCCGCCACGCACCGGCGGGTAGCCGTCCACGGGCCCGTCGGCTGGGCGCTGGCCACCCATCATCATTTGCATAAAGTGCATCAGCGGGTTTTCCCCGCCGCTTCCCATCCCTTGGGCCATTCCAGCCATCATGGCCGCAGTGGTTGCCGCGGCGGCCATCGCATTTGGGTCCTGAGTGGGGGTGGATCTCGGACGCTTCATGCCGGGCACATTGGTTCGCTTTTTAGTAATAGTCAACGTCCGGCCACGAAGAATCGCGAGGTTTTTTGTGGCAATCGCATTGGAGGCGCCCTCGGCGTCGGTGAAGCACACGAAGGCATGGCCTTTTGGTCGGTGCGTGAATTTGTCTTGAAGCATTGTTACCCGCTCGACCGCGCCGCATTCGGTGAGAAACTCTGTGAGCTCCTCGCTTGTGGTGTTCCAATCGAGCCCGCGGATAAACACCGAGCGAGCGTCGTTCTCTCTCTTTTCTTCTTCGATGCGACTTGCGTCTTGGGGTGTCGTCGGCATCGGTCCCTGCACGGCATAGCTTGTCGTCGAGTGATCTTTCTCAACTTTCTTCTGATCGTTTTTTTCATCGATTTCACGCTTGAGCATGGCAATTTGCTTATCCAGGTCGTCCATTGGGTAGTGTGACATTCGTTGAAAAAATAAAATACAAAGCGTTGATGTAGATGAGGGTTGGCCACGGGCTCCTCACTGTATTGGTTGACTTTTTGACGGTTTATCACGAAATAAATAAATCATTCTTTTGTGGAATTTTGAGCAAAGTATGCTTCAATACCTTTTCAATGGAAGGTGTCGTTCGAAATGACACTGACGAGGCATATTTGATGCCGACGTGCAGTTATCTCTCACTTCTAAGAAGTTTTCATTTGCAAGTATTCCAAGCAATCTACCACAAACTCTGCAGAAATGCGCCGTGGGAGGGCATCTGCAACGTTGGCTGCAATGGCACATATGGCTCCTGGAAGGGTGTAAAGTTGCCCAGCGATTCGGCTGGAGAATTCCGAGTAAATCCCGGGATGTTTGTTCGCTTTCTCGAAACAGTCAGTCGATTGCCTTTGAGAATGAAAAGCTGTCGGTCAGAAACTGCCTTTTCCACGGATTCAATCTCGAAATATTGAATATACGCCGTGCAGTGCCGCTGCTGCGTCATAATCGTAATGCGTTCGATTTGTCCATATGCTTCGAAAATGCGTTTGAGCTCAAACTTGAGCGTCGTTTGATCGACACCTAAAATGCATATCGAGCGCCGATCTCTGTCGTTGCGGGCGACCTGGTCGTCATGTGTGTCGTCGATACAACTGTCCGCGGCGGTGATATTCTGAATCTGGGTCTTCCCAGCTGACTCTGCTTGCAGAAAAGAGGGGATGAATGGAAGAGCGTTCGACTGCAAGACATGCATTTTCTCGGACACGTTCGCGGCCCGAAGAGTTGGTGAAATGGTAAAGGGGAGCTCCGAAGTGGCGCTCAATGGCGAAGTAACAGGTTTCGGCAGAACCTTGGCGCCTTCCTTTTGATACAGGTGATTGCGGAGCTGTCGCTTTTCTTTGAGCTGATTTTGCAGTGAAATAATGTCGTTGTCTAATAGTTCAATATACTTGGTATACATTTTTATTTTTTATTTCATAAGGACATTTCTACAGGCGTGAAAGGTACACATGGTGGAATTGGTGGAAACGAAGTGGGACTCATTACAAATCTCAGTGTAACTATGACTGATTGGGAGTGTTCATCGATATTCACGCATTTGACATGGATCATCACATTGGGAGATAATTGCTCGACTTGAAGTAGAAATCTCAGTGTAACTATGACTGATTGGGAATGTTCATTGATATTCACGCTTTTGACATGTATCATCAGATGGGGAAAAGTTAAAGTCGGATGCTCTGCATTTGGTTCATTGTTAGCTCAAATTTGGAAAGGAGAAAAGTGCCAAATGTATTTTAGTAATCGTAAGATGATAATAGAAATGTCGTTGGAGACTTGAAGCCGCAACTGATGGATCTATAGTAAGAAATTGATACTCGATCCAGAGGTTTCCTCATCCTGATCTCGTATGCTTTGATCACTCTGCTTAATACCTTCCATTGTCGAATGGTCGCCAGATGCCGTCTTATTTCCCACATCATCTTCGGCGCTTTCAGCAAGAAGATCGTTCATACTCTGCCGAATTCGTTCGGATGCACTGGGGCGTAAGTAAATAGTCCCTCCTGATCCGACAAATATGCTCTCCTTGTTTGATTCAATGAATTCGGTGAGCTTCTGGGCCCGGTCGGAAGCATTGTACTGACCGACAAGCTGTTTGTATAGCTCTGCTTTTGCACCCTCTGCGGTTCTCGTCGTGTCGTAGCTTTGGTCTTGGTTTTCATTATACCTGAGCTCGACTTCAGTGCCCGGGAGCGTACGGCTCCACAGTCGCCCATCAAATGCCGAAGTTGCGATGACGTGTCCCACCGGGTGCCAGCATACTGATTGAATACTCGTGGGGCATCCTCGAAAGTTTCCGTGTGCTCCGGGAATAGCAGTTACCCATCGATCATGTACACTTTTTGAGCTACCATCATTAGTTACTTCAGTCTTATAAAATTTTGTTGCGGATCCATAGTCGGCCACCCAATAAGCGAGTGTTCCATCGAATCCCACTGATGCAAAAAGATTGCGGTGGTGAGGGTGCCATGCAATGTCAGAAGGCTCCTTCACGTGGCCTGAAAAAATGCCTGTAGTCTTGAGCATCCGAATATCCCAGAGTCGAATCGTTGAATCCTTTGATGCACTTAAAAGTGAGTAATAGTTGTTCGGACAGAACCGAACTCGGTTGACTGCCAGATCATGCCCATTTAGAGTAGCCAGATGGGCAGACTGTGTAGAAGGCAATGCTCTAGGATCCCAAAGGCGGATCTCACTATCACTACTTGATGTGGCTAGGAGAGCATAATGAGGATGCCAGTGCACACTAAGAACATCACCTCCATGACCTTGTAGCTTATTTTCCAAAGCTAAAGATTCACTATCCCAAATTCGAGCGCTTCCATCACGTGAACCAGAGACAAACTTCTCTTCGGAGGAGGACATAGATAAATCCCGAATAGCTGCTGCATTTCTAAAACCCTGAGTTACCGGACGATTACTTTGATAATGAGAGTGCCTATCATCACTCGTATCCGTTGAGCTCTTAGACACATGAGCCTCCAAGCGTCCCAGAGCCTGGAAATCACTCTGCTTCCATAGCTTTACTAGGCCGGCATCATCAGCACTTAGCATAAGATCATGTTTCTCGGAGCATACCAAAACCCTACAAGCCACGTTGCCCTCATGCGCATGATTTACTCGACTTTCCATAGTGTAACTATGCCCATTCCATAGAACAAAATCACCCAGAGTGGTACTCGCAACAAGCCTCCTTCCCCCAACGGTCCATCGGATGGCGGTAAATGCCCCTCGTCCTCCTGTTTGTTGACCAGTAACTGGGTCTACCCTTGAGGTATTCCGAGATGAGTCGTAATTATAGACAGTGTTAATCCATTGAGTACAAAGTGAACTTAAGGGATTGTCTCTAGAATATGCAGATGGCAGCAAATATCTGCCGTATTCTTTGTATGGTGGTGGACACAAAGACATATAAGACTTCTGAGAAAATCGACCCTGATGAGCATTGATTAGAGAGCAAAAGTAATCCGTACTTTTGGCACCGTAAATCTTTCGAAAATTGGTGCTGTAAGAATCGGCTAAATCATTGGCAATGCCTCTGCTCCTTTTCATCGAGTAATTAGATCCTCTTTGGTTTTCTTGCGCAGGTTGAGACCTTCGAGTATCATCAAATGATCTACCGAATTGATTTGATGTGGGTCGATGTGTTTCAAATCCAGGCATTTAGATCTGTGACACTGAAAAAATAACCATTGATGGAATTTTTAGTAAGCCAATCGAAAAGTAAAAAGAGACGAGCCTGGTAATTCTATCTTATCGTCCGCTCAGCTGGTACGAAAATTAAATTTCAGAAATCCTTTAAAGCGACTAGCTCTTTAGTAATATATTTTTTTAAATCCCAACGCGCAAAATCTTCATCAAGATGATATCCTTTAAGTTAGGAAAAAGTTACGAGATTCAATAGGAAGTCGAAATCCCCATGCGCGAACTCATTAGATAACTGCTAGAAAAATACAGTTTCTTCATCTGAACATATTTGCCTGTAATTTGCGAAATACGCTTTTAAGAACGTACTGAAATTGCTTATTGCATTTATTGCTCTACTTATTTTCTTCTGAGCAAATATTTCGTTGCTTCTCTTATTATTTAAATGCAGGGCCACCTCAAACATTCTACTTTGAGCTCAATTGTTCGCCAAAAACAGCTTCAAGTGAGCACTTTACTTTCGGTGTGGTATACACATCGAAAATTCTCAGGAACTCCCTGCTTTGCCAATCGAGTAAACCCTGGACCGAAAGTTATTAGCAATAAAGGTGAAGCTAATCTAAAGTCCTGGAAAGCACAAGTCCAATCAAGTGAAGTAGTGTTCAAAATGGTATGTGCTTCGATTGCATCCAGTTTTTCTTCACTCACAACACTGACGATTTTTTATTGCATTGTCTGCCCCATCAAACCAGTAATATTAATCTCAACTGTCGTAGCCTCTTTTTTTTCGGGTGCGCTTGCCGCCCTTGAAGGAAACACGGGAAAAGCTGATCGAAGTAATAATGCGGGATCTAAGAGTAAAGTAGATGCTAGTGATTCCCATTCGTCTTCTAGCAATGCCACCAGTTTTGGTTGTGTAATGGGACTTGCCACAGGCCTCTTGTCTGGATATTTTACGAAATCCTTGGAGCAACCTTGGAGAAAGTGAAAGATATGCGCTCTTCGAAATGCGTTTTCACCACGTGCCAACATATGCTTTACGCCCTCACGTATTAATGTAACTCTGTTGTTTCCGGCCTCTCATTTCAAATCAGTTGATTTGGAGGAATAAACTAGTGTATGTGGTTTACTTTTTCTTCAAAAAACAAGCTTTTTTCCATCGAAAGAGTTTTTTTGGCACTACGAATAAAATGTTTCGACACTATGTAGTGAGAATTTCCCAATAAGGTTGAATGAAAGGAACAAACATTTGTTTAACCTCAAGTATTTACGTTTATGCTTTCGTCATTCGTCAGATGTCCAATAGGCCGTTGTGTATAGCTTGTTGTGCCGAATGTGACACAAAGTCAGCGCTTACAACGTGTCGGCACTTTTTCTGTTCAGCTTGTGTCCAAAAATTGATTCGCAACGAAAAACATTTTTGCCCTCAATGTAAACAGAACTGTGGGGTAATTAGACTAGGTGATCCTACGTTCCCTGCAGAGCTTCGTGAACTCATAGTTGGAAATCCAGAAGCTATGCTACAGCGCGCCATGCGTGTGAGTGAATTTCAACGTAAGCAACAAACAGATGTGACTTCACGAGCGAAAGAAATTATAAGCCATCTACAGATAGCTTTGCGAGATGGATCTTCGCGTATTAACAAACTAAAAGAAGAGAAGCATGCTCTACAAGCAGACAACGATTCTCTTCGAAATAAAATGAAACTCAACGAGAAAAGCAACTCTGAGCGTCTCAATTTTTTGATGGAGAAAATTTGCGCGTACGAAAATGAAAAGCGTCAGAGAGCATCTAGCAACTCGGTCCCAATGCGGCCAAGTACAGAATTTCACCGATCTGCAGGCTCGTCCGTTCAAGAAGCGTTTCAGTGTGATCCTCTTCTTTCTTCTGGGGGTAGATATAATTTGCGGCAAACTTCGGATGCAACTCTTATTAAGTCCCGTAGTCCTGCTTTTCTCGATTTTACGTCATCCCCTTGTGAGAATACTTCATTTCGTGAGCCTTCTTTTTGCAGAAATCGGGCTGATCGGGGTGAAGACGATGCCTTTTTCCGGCCAACTCGCTCTAGATGCAGCGAAAGGGAAAACCAGCACTACAGTGCAGTTAATGTAACAAGCACGACGTTTATAGACCCAATAGTTCGACAATCTCGCTCACCATCACCCCTCAACAAAATTGAAGAAAATTACGATAAACCATTCGAGTCTAGCTGGCAATTACCAGCATTGTTGCCCAATAAGTAAATATTTGCCCCAGTGTGTTCTTGCCAGAGGCACTTGCTGACACTTGTATGAGTAGCATTCCATAGGGAGTTTTTATGGTTCTCTACGGTTTAATACTTTGTTACTCACAGCGTTTCTATTCTATACACAATGAGACTCTTCCAACCTGCAGTTATGACCGGATTCCGCCGAAATCAGGCAAATCAGTACAATGATCATGCAATCCTGCACATTGATGACGTATCATCCGCTAACGATGCACGATGGTACCTCGGGAAGCGAGTTGCGTACATATACCGCGGATTAAAGAAGCGCAAGTGCTTCCGTAGCAGAGTAGCGCCACAAAAAAGATCACGCACGCGCGTTATATGGGGCAGAGTTGCAAAGACCCACGGAAACAGTGGTGCCGTCAGAGCTTTTTTCTCCCCCAACCTCCCCAGTCAGGCCATCGGGAAAAAATGTCGAGTCTTTATGTTCCCAAGTCAAATCTAATTTGATAGGAACACTTTAATTATGAAATTTTAGGAGAATCTTCTGCAGTATTGGATCTCTTTCCCCGCGTTACTACAAACTGTCACTGGTTGGATTTGATTGTTCACATTTATAGAAAATGGTCGGCAAGGTAAATAAATTGGATAACCCGATGCGCAAGATTAACATCGAAAAGCTGTGCGTGAACATTGGCGTCGGTGAATCCGGTGATAAGCTTACGAAGGCATCTCGTGTTTTGGAGCAGTTGACAGGTCAAAAGCCAGTCCAGGCGAAAGCTCGCTTAACTGTCAGAAGCTTCAGCATTCGACGAAACGAGAAGATCGCCGTCTATGCGACCGTTCGTGGTGACCGTGCGCGTGAGATCCTGGAGCGTGGCATCCGCGTCAAGGAGTTTGAGCTCTACAAAGACAACTTCAGCAAAGAGGGCACCTTCGGCTTCGGAATTAATGAGCATATCGACCTGGGGTTGAAGTACGATCCTAGCACAGGAATCTATGGCATGGACTTCCACGTCGTCCTCAAGCGTCCCGGTGCCAGAGTTTCACGTCGCCGTCACGCACCTGGGAAAGTTGGGATCGGTCACAGAGTCACCAAAGAAGAAGCCCAAGAGTGGTTCAAAAAGGAGTTTGACGGATTTCTCCTGGACCAAAAGCCAATCTCGAATCGCCCCAAGAGCAATTGGAAGGGAAAGAAGGGTAAGAAGTAAGGCTTCAAGCGGCTCTTTTTATTTGACATGAATACAGAATAATTCTCGATTTTTTCTCGTTTAATGATCTTTCGGTGTTGGTTAAGACGTGATAACCTGGCTCGCTTCTTTCAAGCTTCACTTTGTAAATTTAAAAATGAGGTGGGCCGAAACGCTTGAGAGCTTGTTTCATGAAAACTGAATATTTACTATTTCACCGCTCTCGGAACGACATCTCTTGTCCAATGGGCATTTTTGCGTGAATTCCAGGTGGGTAGCCAGGCGGATTGGTTTAACCCATAAAATATTCTATTACTTACGGACTTGAATATTTTTCGCTACATTCTATTCATCATGACACACCCAGAAAACGGCCCCCAGTCTATCCCCGAGCTGCTTTTCATGGCCAAGTTGGCAGAACATTGCGAGCGGTTCGACGAAATGGCAAAGTTCATGAAGGATGTGATTGCAATCAAGCAGAAAGAAGATAAGACAGTCCTTCTGAGCACAGAAGAACGAAACCTTCTCAGCGTTGCTTTCAAAGGTATTATCGCCACTCGGCGTGTGAGCTGGCGCACAATCTTCGTCATGGAGCAGAAAGAAAGCGAGGGAAGCAGCGTGCGGGAGCACGTTCATTTGCTCACAGCCTACCGTAAAGTTGTTGAAAGTGAAATTCAAGAAATCTGCAACGACATCGATATGGTCGTGCGTGAAGTGCTGTTGCCTGCAGTATCGACCGACCCCGTTTCATCCGAAACTGCCGAAGTCCGCGTGTTTTATCTGAAAATGCAAGGTGATTATCATCGCTATCGCGCGGAAACCACCGCGGAGACTGACAACGAAATCTACAAGGAGAAGGCCTTGGCAGCGTATACGCAAGCATTGGACATTGCGGCTTCCCACCTCAGCGCCACGCACCCCGTCCGACTTGGCCTCGTGTTGAACTTTTCCGTCTTTTACTATGAAATACTCAAGGATACCGAGAGAGGTGTCGAAATGGCAAAATCGGCCTTTGAGGAAGGCGTGAGCGGAATCGAAAGCTTGGATGAAGAGGCCTACAAGGAGAGCTCCTTGATTCTACATTTGCTCCGAGACAATCTCATGCTCTGGAGGGAAGAACCAGCAGAAGAAGAAAACACAGCTGAGGCGAAGCTTTCACGACTCAACTTAGATACGAAAGAATAGTTGTATAGCTCTCTATTGAATGAAGCCCGTCTATAATACAATTCCACGCTTCCCACGAGACTATTTTTCGCTTCATCCTGTGGCCATCCATTTCCTTTAAAAGTTCAATAGATGTCCTAATGTCACATCACAAACGCCATCTTTTTACCGCACTGGCATTACTCGCATGCCCCGGGAAGGCGTTGGGTGCCGACGTCGCTGATACGACAGTCACTGAAATTCCAAGTTCGCTGCAAGATGAGATGGAAGTTCTTATTGAAACCTTCGCGAACAAAAGTATTTTTCTCGATGCCGCGGATGACTCTGCTCCCCGCGTTCTGCCGCTTGCCGAATGGCAGGGAATTGAGTTCTATAAGCGAAAGAAACACCACATCAAGTGTATCCGATGGAACGATAATCACTTTGGCGGGAGTATCAACTTTTCGAAATTGCCACGATTCTTATTCTCCCTCTTCATTGAGAGCAACGAGTTACACGGTTCGCTGAAGGCCAGCAGTCTCCCCCACGCGCTGCAGATCATCATGGCCCGTAACAATCACCTGAGTGGAACAATCGCATGGGATAAACTTCCGAAAAAGCTGACTGTGTTGGGTATCGAAAATAATGCATTCACGGGAGAGGTGAATCTCGACCAGGTACCGGACTGCCTTGCTTCCCTGAAGATCGAGGGCAATCAATTCAGCAACGTGAAGGGCACAGGCGGCAAGCGTCTGGTCGTATCTGGGCGTGTCAAGGAAGTGCCAAAGCCACAACGTCGAGTTGACCGCGTCGTTCATTCGGTGAGTCATCCACAGCCGAGTGTGGCGCGTGAGGATGTTTTTGTGCAGCCAAGCACTGTGCAGACGAGTGCCTCGCCACACCACAGTCAAGAATCTACACAGCACACTGATGAAGCTGTCTACTTGGAACTACCATCAACAGCCGATCGGAAGGCACATCGAGAGCTTTTCCCATCATTTGACGGCAGTGATGCTTTCCACGAACAATCTGTATCCAAGGAGGAATTCACTTCCGACTATTCCTCCATGTATGGAACCGAAACCTTCGATAGCACCTTCGACACTGAAAGCTCTCTCAGCGCAATACATCTCCCACTCTCACAATCCACCTCCGAACATCGCGACTATCAAGATGATGTCTTCCAGACGTATTACGATACAACGACAATGGACCACACGAGCGAAAATTTTCTCTCAGCAAATTGTCGCTTTAGTGTTGACTCCGGCTGCATCTCGCCTATCCACCCACACAGCGAAAACTCGGAATTTGGGATTCCTGCAGTCGATGGTGAGCCTGTGCAGACATTCGCCACTATTGGTGGTTCTGCAGTGCGTTCCATCGTGGACCTCTTTCGGCTGATAATGAGTGCGTTCGTGAAAATGATGGACAGAATATTCCGGCTTATTGTCATGCCAATTTCGCAGCCGTACCCATCCTCCGCATGTTTTGCGAATTACTAAAAAGGGTCATCGGCGGTGGTGTGTGAGATATTCTCTTGTCTAACTTGGTATGGCCGACTCGGCTGACTGCTTGATTTTCATCAAGTTTCGTATAAAATTTGCCGTTGTCGGGGTGAGAAGCAGTCAATAGTTTATAGTCTGGGGCTCCTTTCAGGAGTTATTGCTATACTGCCCCCTGTCCTATCCACCTGTAGAATACCCAACTTTTCCTCTCTTTTCGTCCCCATTTCGACTCAAACTCAACAATGGACCTCGATGAGTACGATGAGTATGGTAATTACATCGGTGGAAAAGAGCAAGTCGACACGTCCAGTGGGAACGAAGAGAGTGAAAGTGATGGCGATAGCCTCGACTATCAGAGCTCCACTTCCCGATGCTCCACTGAAGTAGACTCAGCGGACGAATTTGAGACGGATGCGCAACCGCCTCGCCAACGCCAATCAGACGCACAACTCATCACACAGGACGAAGCGAGCGATCAAGTCATACCCTCTGATGGACGATTCTACGGCGAGGAAGTTGAGATGGTGATCGCCGAGGAAGACACACAGCAGATAACGAAACCGCTTCTCTTCGATACTTCCTCAACTGTCACTCGATATTTCGCAGCAGAAAACGCCTCCGTCCAGGCATTTCGACGCCACGGCGTGTGCGCCGGTCCGCCAGCAGGGGAGTTCCTCCGACAAATTGTCAAGGAATTCCCTGACCGGATGCGAACAGTCGTCTTTCTCGGTCATCTTCACCACGGAAAGACATCGATCTGTGGTTGCATGATTTCGGATGGGAGCGCGCCAAAGACCAAATCAAAGAAGCAGCCAGCGTTCCACAGACTTCTCGATACGCGCAGACTCGAGCACGATAAGGGAATTTCAATGGTTATTCATCCATTTTCCTGTATCGCCCAATCCGTTTCAGCCTTCAAAGCCGATGGAAATCAACGGGGTCAATTTTCGTATGTCTTCAACGGCATCGACACGCCAGGCCATACCAACTTCGAAGATGAAGCATTGGTCGGTATCGCCGCCGCCGACGGAGCTGTCCTTATTGTCGACGCCGCAGAAGGGATGCGCGACGGAACTCGGCGGGCACTCGACCAGATCATTGCCCGCAAACTGCCATTCATTCTTGTTGTCAATAAAATGGACCGTCTCGTGCTTGAGCTTCACCTGCCGCCCGCCGACGCCTACCTCAAGCTGTATCACATCGTCCATGAGGTGAATGACTATGTTGCAACACACGGCCAAACATCGGGCCTCCCACAGCTCAGCCCGTGTGATGGAAACGTCATATTCGGCGCGGCGAAAGAAAATTGGTTCTTCTCGCTGGAGTCCTTCGCAAGTCTCTACCAAACGAGTGGGAAGCCGGTGATCACCACCCCAGGCCGGCTTGCTCGACGACTCTGGGGAAACTGGAGGTACAATGCATCCTCGAATACCATCAAGCGAGATGTTCAAAACGGAATGACAATCGATGGAGATGACCCATTCACCTTCGTCTCCTTCATTCTTGAGCCAATCTACAAAGTCTACGCAACGATTCTCTCAAAAGACACGAGCGAGGTCAGTGACATCCTCCACATCGCACCGCCGCTCACGCCAGCCGAACAATCCATGAAGATGCAGGAATTATTTCCTCTTTGCCTCCATCGCATCTTCCACCCTCCCCGGACTGGTTTACGAACTCACCATTGCGGGGCGGTTTCGACGGCCATCATGCAGCATATTGGAGTCACAAACATAGCTGGAGTAGAATCAAGTACGACCCCTCGGAAGACAACCTACGCGAAGATTGTCAAGTTCCTCCAGTTTCCGATTCAGAAGAAGATTGAGGGTGAAGTAACATCCAGCTCGCCGACTTTTGAAGCTGACCTTTTCTATCCACTGGTGAGAGTTATGCATGGAGATCTGTCAGTGGGCATGAAGTGTCACTTGATGGGAACCGACGACGACGTGGAGTTTTCCCCCGAGACTGCATCGCTGAGCAAACAGCTGACAATCGATGCACTTTACCTCATTGACCCCCTCCACGGACTCGTGCACACTTCACAGGCAGCCACTGGGGCACTGGTGTGCTTCAGGGGGTTCACCGAATCTGAGCTTCGATCATCTTTTCCGTTTGTGAAAGAAGGCCTGCTCATTGCCCGCCCAGAGGAGACGGTCAACTCCCTGACCGAAACTGAGACGTCAATTATCCAGCGACTAATGTTCCATTCCATGGCAGTCCAGCAACTTCGCAGAAATCAGTGCGTCGTCAAGGTCGGTATCGAGCCAGTGAGCAGTGCGGTGGATTACGGAAACCTCGTCTATGCGATTCGATGTGCGGAATATGTCCATCCCGGGTTAAAAACCATCCGGGAAGAGACCGGAGAGCGCATTCTTCTGACACTCGGTGAGCTCAGAATGGATACAGTTCTTTTCGAAATCCGCGAAGTTTTCGGACGCTCCGCTCGAGAGAACCTCCATGGCGTTCGGTTCAGTGAGCCACATTTTGGGACGGATGTCCAACCAGAAGTCGGCGTGCTCAAAATACGCGTTTCTGACCCTTTCGTGTCCTTTGCCGAAACTGTTTTACACGAATCGGACCGAGAGACCTACAGTGAACTTCGATTATACGGCAGTGAATCAGCCGACGAGCCAGGCAATCGGAAAAACCGCCTATGGATTTCATTTTTGGCAGATCCCTTATCGAAGAAAGTGCAAAGCGATCTCTCAGCCGGCATTTTTCTAGAGCCGAAAATAGTCGCCGGTGACGAGGGGGTGGTCCAGGTGCTCAGGCACACGCACGATTGGGACGCGTTTGCGTGCAAGAGCTTCTGGTGCTTTGGGCCCCACCCGCAGTATGGACCGAATGCGCTCTTGAATGAAACGTCACTCGCAACATCGGATAGCTCTTCCTCGGATTTGGATTCATCCGAAAGTGAGTCCGAATCAGAAGAAAGTGAATCTGAGGATGAAATACCCGCGGGCCGTGCTGCGAAGCACCCACCGCTCGACGACCTCCGTGACAGTTTCATGGAAGGCTTCCGATGGGCAATGAGCGAGGGACCTCTGTGCGGTGAGCCAGTCCGTGGGGTGGCCGTGCGGCTGACCCAAGCGAAATTTCCTGGTGTCAGTCCAGACGACCCGCTCGAACGCGCAAAGCTCCAGCGGTCTATTGTCCCGGGGACTCGCAAGGGCGTGACGAGCTGCTTACTCAACAGCCATCCCTGTCTCCTCGAGCCGATGTACACGTTTGACATAGAGTCCACACACGAGGCTCGGGACGTCGTCTACGCACTCGTCTCGAAGCGCCGTGGAAAGGTCATGCGGGAAGAGCGACGGCCGGGAAGCTTGCTGTACACCATTCGAGCGGAAGTGCCAGTTTTGGACTCCTTCGGCCTCGAGACGGACCTTCGCATCGAGACGGCCGGTGGGGCTTTTGCCGAGTCGCGCTTCAGTGGATGGGATGTGCTTCCAGGAGGTCCAGCGACGGACGTTCTGGCAGAGATCGAGAAGCACCCGTCGTACTCCCTCGCGTCGGCCGATGTCGACACAGAGCCCGTTCTCCCTCGTCGGCTGACGGAGGATGTCATTCTCAAGACACGGCGGAGAAAAGGAATGTTTACAGATTTCTAAAAGGCTGGGTGCGATTTGAGATGCAGTGAATGTCAAGACAAATCGCATTTGTGCGCTGATCAGCATGTGAAAGACTTCAATACACGGGCGTTCGTGCATTCTCAGTTATAGTTGAGCACCAACTGGGGAACAGTCGTGGTTTGTCTCGGAATTTATCCGTTCGAATGAGAGAAAGGGAGCTTTTTAGTCTATCGATTTTTGTATTGCTCATTATTGAAATTTATCGCTTTTGTACCATTCAACATGTAGGCAATCAGGCTTTCCATATGTGCTATGACGACCCATTTCGGCAAGTTTGATCGATCGACACTTTCTCGCATTGTGGTGCCTTCCTGAGAGAGATTAGCTTAGCGGCTCATCATGGGCCAATGAGGGTGACCTGTGAATCTCCGCTGCTTGAAAGGCTTGCACACCGATCGATGGTGTGGAGTGTCTTTCAGGCAGTGTAGAGGCAAACACACCGCACGTATTGGGAGGCTTAACCAATCTTTCAGCTTATCGCTCTATTCTTTATTGTTCGAAATTAACGTTCCTTCCACTTGTATGCAATAGGGTTGTTTACATGTGCTGACAAAGCTCTCGTGGCAGGCTTTAGTAGGGTTTTTTATATTCGAACTGGATAAGATGGAAAAGTATGCGGCAGTCGGGATAGTACGGAATTTTCTTGGTCATGGAACCGCATGCATGATCATACACTTGGCTTTGAGGTTCTTTCACACAGTATAAAAACGCTCGATATGGACCAAGCAAAATTGCTGATCTTCCCGAGCGTGTAAAAGTCCTATTTCTCAATGATGAGTAGCTATGTGGCAGTCTCGACCTCGACAGTCTCCCTGGGGGCTCAGTAAGAATAAATTTACTGCCGACCCGATGGATGGCCACCTCTCCGTGGTGGGTCGGACTACTACCCCGTCTTGGGGGAAGCCAGGAGCCACCCGATTCTACGGGGACCCGCCCTGGAGGCATCGGGTGACAACAAGAGCTTCAAGCATCCTCCACTGCCATGGCATTCTGGATTCAGTGGCCAACACGAAACGATCGGGAAATAAAAAACTAAAAAATTAAGAAACAAAATATCACAACACATCATTCCTCCGGCCTTCATTCTTTTACCCATACCTTTCAGCCACACTCTCACATCATACTTACCTCACCCGACGCACCTACCACCATGGTGCACGCGCATGCGTGCCGCAAGAGATATCAATCTCTCTCTTCTCCTTCTTCGGGCTGGGGACGTGCACCCGAATCCGGGGCCGGCCCTACGCATAGCCCAGTTTAACATACTAGGTTTTACGCCTGGTAGAAGGCTCAGCCTTTTGCACAAGGCCATTACTCACAACCTCGACGTCCTCCTTCTCCAGGAGCTGCACGTCACAGAAGACGAAGCCTCCCGACTCACATTAGACGGGTATAAGTTCTTCGCGGTTTCTCGAAATGCGAGAGGCGGAGGAGTTGCAGTCCTCGTCAGAGATGTATTCCAAAGCTCTCTGGTCTCGCAATCAATCACCAGCGTGGTGGAAGAAATCACCGCATGTGTAAAAGTCGGCGCACACCTGTGCTACTTTACCTCGGCGTACTTCCCTTCCGGGAACCGAGTGGGCTCCGCTACCGTCCATAGCCTTTCACAAGGTGCTTGGACCACCCACCTCATTGGCCTAGATTCCAACTGCCATCATGGGCGGTGGGACACCTACGCTGATGCCAATCCCGGTGGATCGCATATTGTCGACTTCTGCACCGACGAAAGATATGCGATCCTGAACACCGGTGACCCGACCCGCCGCAGCTTAACCGTTCGCAAAGGGCGCCTCTCCGCGCCCGATGTCACTCTTGCTCGGGGTTGCACCACTCAAAGGTGGCAGTCCACACCCGACCCTGACAGCGATCATTTCCTGATCACGTTCAACTTCGTGATCGGTGACGACGTTCCCCTGGCACACCACGTCCCAAAGCGCTCCTTCTACTCTTGGGGCAAGGCCAATTGGCAGGAATTCAGCCGCCTTGTTGCGGCGGACTGTCGCACATTCCCCATGCGAGGAAACCCCCACCAGCAAGCGAAGTTTCTCTCACGGAGCATCGCAAAGGCCACTGCTAAAGCCGTCCCAAAAGGAGTTGTGCGCGTCCGACATTTCTGGTCGGCAGACTTAGAGGATGCCCAGAGCAAGTGCGAAGCCCTCCTCAATCCGATTCATGGGACCACCCCAGCGCAACGGCGTGCAATTCTCGTCTCGACACGCGAAAGGAAAAAAACTCCTCGACATGCACTGTAAGAACGAGTGGGGCAAGGCGTGTGCGGACATGAAGACATCGAACTCGGCAACGTGGCGAATGTTGCACAACATCATGTCCACACGCCCGACGCCAACGAACCTCGTTGTTGAGGGCGGCCGTGAGATCCCCTTAACAAGTGCGGCGAACCACCTCGTTTCCTTCTTCAAGACGAAGGCCACTCGACACCCGCGGGCCAAGGTGCCACAAACTCCGCCGCGCCCTACCGGTTTGCTTCGCGCACTCACGCGCCACGAACTAAATGTCGCCCTCGGATGCATGAGCCATGCCACGGCATGTGGGCCGGACGACGTCTACAACGAGGCGCTCGCCCACCTCCCGAAAATCGCCCGGGTTGCGCTCCTCCGCACCTTCAACCGGTCTCTCTCGCGCGGCATTGTCCCCCGGGAATGGAAACGCGGAACAATCGTTCCCATCCTGAAGCCGGGAAAACCCTCCGGCCGAGTGGATTCCTATCGGCCCGTGACGCTGACAAGCACCCTCGCCAAGCTTATGGAGCGCATTCTTCATGGTCGCCTCCGACACCTTGTCCAGTCCGACAATCAGGCTGGCTTTCGCGCGGACCGGAGCTCAACCGATGCTCTGATGTGGCTGCGAGCGCATGTGCAACCCACAAACGCCAGCAAAACCCCGCTCACGTCTGCCGTCTTCGTGGACTTCAGCCGAGCATTCGACTCGGTGGACCACGATCTGCTGTTAAAACGACTTCAGCAGCTGGATGTGGACCCTTACTTGGTGCGCTGGACTCTGAGTTTTCTCCGTGATCGCCAGGTGCGCGCCCGCATGGGGCACAGACACTATTCGCGCGTGAAAACATTTACGTGCGGTGTCCCCCAAGGGACGGTGCTCGGACCGCTGCTCTTTAACGCCTTCATGGACATACTCTCCGCCGATCTCGATCGTTCCGGGGCACAGCATTACTTTTATGCTGATGATTTGACCATCATCGCCCGCGGCAGAGATAGGGAGCTGGTGCTCAACCAGGCTCTCGACGTGCTCGACCACTGGTCACGCGCCCACTTCATGGACGTGAACGTGGGCAAAACGAAGGTGTGCAATTTCCGCAGCCGCAGCAATGCCCCGGTCGTTCGCTACCGGGGTACAGAGCTTGCGGTTGACGACGCCCCAAAACTTCTGGGAGTGACCTTCAACAAGCATCGAGGCTTCGGTCACCACACCCAGACCATGAAGTCCAAGTGCCAGAAGAGCCTCCTGCAGCTCTCGGCGATCTGCAACACCGTCCTTGGTGCATCACGGGACGCGATACGGTGCTTCCATCTTGCGATGGTCACCTCGTACATGCAATACGCGTGTGCAGCGTGGTTTGGCATCGCGTCCGCCACAGATCTAGTGACACTGGATAGCATCCAAGCCCGCGGTGCCCGCCTGGCGTGTGGTCTGCCCGCCACCACAAATACGCACGATTCGCTGCTCGAGGCAAACCTGGCCTCCGTGTCCGAAACGGCGAAGTACCTCACGTACAAGACGTTCTTGCTGTCGACCTTCGTGGTGGATCCCGCGCGGATAATGTCACCCGATGCTTCCCACCATCGAGCGAGATCGGCAAGCTCCACACGGAAATCACGGAAGCATATGGGCCCGTCGAGCCTCTCACCGACGCTCCGTCACTGAACCCTCGGATACGTATCCGCCCCTGGACCCTTCAGGCAGTCACCAAAGAAATGGCTGATTCCGTAAAGAAAAGGGCCTCGGACGAAACGATAGCCCACCGACACCCGGCCGACTATAAACTTTGGACCGATGGGTCCTACGTTGCCG
This sequence comes from Perkinsela sp. CCAP 1560/4, assembly GCA_001235845.1. NCBI lineage: Eukaryota > Euglenozoa > Kinetoplastea > Prokinetoplastida > Perkinselidae > Perkinsela > Perkinsela sp. CCAP 1560/4. Next base: position 35,367 of record LFNC01000072.1, on the reverse strand, counting down.
AAACTTCCTCGGTTGCCGGAGCAGCGCTTCTCTTTGCCAAAGGAATCGAGAGCTACACAGCTGTTTCCGTCTGTGGTAAGGGACGCTCTAGTCTTCGCTCCGAGTGCCTGGCTCTCCATGCCGGCCTCCATCGAGTCATCGCAGACCGAACCCTCCACCGTGGTCAACGTCTCATGGTCGCCTCCGACAGTCAGTCATTACTTATGGCTCTGCGGTGCCACACAGCACGGACGACGAACTCCACTTTTACAGAGTGCGTCGAGATGTTGAATGGTTTGGCTGACAGGGGCGTCAAGATCTGCCTGCAGTTTGTTTTCGGTCACTGTGGCGTCTCACGCAATGAGCTCGCCGACGTGGCTTCGAATGCAGCGCACGGGTGCAGCACGCGCTACCCTCTCTGGCACAAGGATGCCCTCAGCATCGCCAGAGGCAAAATAGCGACCGAGGCGTCCAAGAAGCTGGAAGCCCGCGAATCGCATCGCCGGCGGGTGGTTGGGCTCAGACCAACCAAGACCAAACACCTTACTGGTGTGCGTCTCCTCGATTGCCTGGCAAGCCAGGCTCGTACAAACTGGTCGNGGCTCACCTCCCACCTTCTCCGCACCCATAACTTCGACCGCCGCTTACCCAAGCGTCATCGGTCCAACGACTGCGAAGAGTCTGTGGAGCACCTCCTGTTTCACTGCCCGCGTTTCTCCGCCCTGCGGATAAAGCATGCCATCCGGCCACCAGGAGACCCCGATCAATGGTTCGAGCGCAGAATCCCTGAGTTCCTTGTCGACGCCTTACAACTCCTTGATGATCCCTCAGATTGTCGCACCGGAGAACTGCCTTCTGTGACCGCTTCCCTGAAGAAGTCTTCAGCCGAGGCACGAGTTTTATCTTGTGCAAAATTTATCTTTTACAGCTGCAAACCTCTTATAAGAACTGCAGCAAACGTAGTGGCATCCCTTATTGGATGCGCCTCCCGATCCCTTAAGAAGAGAACCAGGGATTGACACTTGAGCGGCACGTGCTGATGCGCTCTTAAAAAAACAAAACTGTGCCTTTCGGCATGCATATGGCTTGTGTTTCCAGCATCATTTATGTGGGCCAATCCGGCGTTTCATCTTCCACGGCATTGGTAGACGTTCTATTGTCTCGCCGCCAGGGGGATCCGGGAGCACCTTGCGGCGGCTGTCACTAGACTCAGCGCCGAAACAGAGAAGCGACGAGACTCAGGAAGGCTACTGGCTTCCCTCAAGAAGGTGTACTAATCCAACACACCACGAAGGGGTGGCCTTTCATCGAGGCAGATCTAACGATTTTCTGCAATATTCACCTAAGCAAACTCAGCTGATAAGTTAAGTTAAATAAACACTTTCGGCGAAGTTATTCCTATTGGCGCCATGGGCATCGAATAATTGCGAAAGTCCGATGAGTTCCAAAGGCTTACTGAGCTGGTTTTCATAAAAGCTGAAAGGCAATCTTCCAAACAGTCCTTATGGACTACGCCAATCCAACGTATTTATGATGATCAGTAAGAAGAAGCGGTAAGGGGTCGTCGATTTTCATTCTTTTGTACATTTCCAATGCAAAAGGCCTTGTAGCAAAATAATACAGGCTTCTTTTTGCTCGAAAGAATAGATCACTTGTGGGGTTGTGTTATTGTACTCTTGTATATACGAAAGCTTATATTTAATCGACCTACCTCATATTCTACTCATTGTGGAACCTTGATACACACATTTCTGAGTTGACAGAATTTTTCTGCCCATCGACGACCCGTCCAAACAGGTTACCCCACAGCCTGATACTGACTAAAGATTGTGGCAACTTACCTATAATGAGGGTTTTCTGCTTCAGCTGATTGTTGTTGAGGCTGAATTCCTTAATCTTTGGCGGAATACGTGTCAGATTGATGGCTCCTGAGAAAAAATTATGGTCCGCAATGAAGTGGGTTATGGAATCTGGCAGCTTTGGTAAATTTAATGTTCCAGTCATTTGGTTAAATCCGATGTTCACCACTTCGAAAGGTTCAGATAGACTTTCGATTTCTAATGTACCTTGAATGCGGTTTCTCCTTAAATTGAGAAATACCAGGGACTGTGGAAGAAGGTTGGTGTCAATTCGACCACCTATTTCGCACTGTGAAATAGAAAAAGTTTGCATGTACAAAGGAATCCATCGTAGATCAATGCTTCCCGCAGATATCGGGGTGCTGAAGTTCCACTCCACACACGTAACGTGACCATCCTCGTCGAAATTAAGGTCTTGCCATTGTAGAATATCAATATAATCCCCGTGTATGTCCTGCAGTTTCTCTTTGTTTTTGACATTGGCTAAAAGTAACTCCATCATTGTTTGTTCAGAGAGAGATGCCATATCAACTTTGCCTGCAGATTCGAGGTCTGCTGACATCATCAGTAAGGACTCGATCGTCATTTATGTAAAATGAAAAGTCGCTCTGGAAGTAGTATCAGTTTCTAAAAGATTTTTAATGAATTGCTGATCGTAAAGTAAAAGAAGAACACGTCCTATAGTAACCTAATATGTGTTGACATATAATTACGGAAAACTTTCGTATTACGGAACTTTCGTATTTTTCCGTGTAAGGTTGCGCCTGCTCAAAACGCAAGTGATTTTCAACAAATGCGTAAAATAACTTCGGCGATAGTGGTTCATCGTAAAAATACGAAATGGTTTAGTTTAAAAGAGAATGAACTTAAGCGCTGGATACACTTAAAAGTATCTTGCATATTGCAGTAGATAAAACGACTCATTTTTCTGGTGATGGAAATGTGATGTTAAATCCACCGTCATTTTTGAAGACATCATTCAGCTTTTCGTTTTCCATCTAATAAAGGACCACGTACACAGCAGAATAGCGCTGTGTTTCATTTAGGTTTGTAGTTTATCAACATACCAGCAGTAATACCACTTAAGTGGCTGAAATATCCTACCTTATTTTCACCGTCTACACAGGTTTCTCATGAAAGAATGGATACTGTGCAGAACTTGCTAGATCGACTTCAACAGGCAAGAAATTGCAAGCCTGGGAAACATCACAGCTTCTCAGAAAATGAACTAACAGTACTTTTGAACCTAACCCGGAACGTGCTGCTGGAAGAGTCTACCCTACTTGAGCTGAATGCCCCTATTACTATAGTTGGAGATATTCACGGTCAGTTTTATGACTTGCTGCGAATATTTGACTTAAAAGGACATCCACCTGATTCAAAGTATTTATTCCTCGGAGATTATGTTGATCGTGGGGGACATGGTCTGGAAACTATCATTCTCTTGTTTGCACTGAAAGTGAAATACCCGGCTCACATATACCTTTTGCGCGGAAATCATGAATGTGCCAGTATTAATCGTATGTATGGGTTTTATGATGAATGCAAGCGCCGTCTAGGTTGTGCGAGTGACCAGCCCGTCGGTTTAAAAATATGGAAACACTTTACGGAAGTCTTTTGCTGCCTTCCTCTAGCAGCTGTTGTTGACGAAAAGATATTTTGCTGTCATGGAGGGCTCTCTCCAGAGCTCACAAACTACAAGAAAATCAAAGCAATTACTCGCCCTCGTGATATTTCAGATGCTGGGTTAGTTTGTGATCTTGTATGGAGCGATCCTGCTAATGTCAAAGGATGGGGGAGAAATGACCGTGGGGTGAGTTACGTATTTGGAGAGGATATCCTTGAAGGTTTTCTGGAACGCAACGAACTCGACCTTGTCTGTCGGGCTCATCAGGTGGTGGAAAATGGATATCTTTTCTTCGGGGATCGGCAACTAGTCACTATTTTTTCAGCTCCAAATTATTGTGGTGAATTCAATAACTTTGCAGCGGTAATGACAGTTGATTCGAATCTGATGTGTAGCTTTTCCATATTGAAACCGTATCCCGCGTGTAAATGAACTTACATGAGATCTCGCAAGGAGTAGTATTCACCCGCATATTCAATGGCCAACACCACGAATATATCTGTCGATCTCTACCAGAAACTTTTTCTTCAGATTTCAAACATGTTTTTCAGAAAAACCAAATGTTCATTTCTTCATCGATGTCGTACCCATTTCCTTTGTGCTCAGATGTAGTTAATTGTATATTTTACTCTCTTGCACTTGGCAAAACTGTGTACTGTGAAAGTTCACCTGTATGTTTTCTTACACATCAGACTGAATGCAATCGGCTCTTCCTACGATTGTGCGGTCGCTCTTTTCAGCAGAGTTGCCTATGACTCAGCGTTGCGGATATCCACGTATGGAAAACAAAATCAAGGAGCTTCGTGAGCGCTTCGGTATGATTTCGCAATGGTCAGCTATGCCTATGGATAAACAACAGGAACTTTTTGGCGAGCTCTGTGCGTATTACGATTCCCTTGTCTTTTATGACAAGCTGAATTGCTATACTTACTATGCACATGAGAAGGCATATAGAACAGGCTATTATGCTGTTCAAAAAATGAAAACCAAGGGAACGAAATATCCACGTACAGATCCATTCAAGCTTCTACGACGTCGCTGTCTACCTGTATCCGCTCCACCCATTCCAGAAACGCCACAATTGGAGCTTATGGAAACTATATTTTCAGATAGAATGTACAGCATGGCCACCATGGAACTTCTCATGGATTCATATGAAAGAAAGCTTGGAAGATCAAAGTTTAGCCGAGCCTTGTTTCCACTGATTCCGATCAGTCAGGCTAATCACCAAGATAAACCAGAACAATTCGTCGAGGAAGCGATAGAGGAGGATTATATTCACAGTGAGGACCAAGAAGCGCTGGAAGACGGGCAAATGGAGCTCCTTGAAGTGACATCTCGACGTTCAATGATAACGCACGAACGAGAAGAACACCATTTGAATGTCGACAACGGACCCCCTCGGGCGCTGGAAGAAAAGGCGGAAGCCTTTTTCGAGCCCTCAGAAGTGGTTATAAATCCACCGGTACGCGCAAAGTTCGTCCCATTTTCGACTCGACCCGGTGATAAAAATGTCACAACCCATAAACAAGCGAATTACATGGATGAGCAACTGATGCAAACTCCCCACAACAATAAGAAAACGACAGCTTTCATTCCACAAGGCTTCCACATTCTTGCCCGGCGATACAAATACATTACATGGGATACAAATGGTATTTATTATCCTCGACGATCATACACAGCGCTGACGTTTTTCATGAATCGCACAAAGCCTCCTTCGCCGCTTTCCCCAGGCGCGGGTGCCCCGAACGGCATCGTCCATATCCCATGGAGCGTACACCACGCAGCATGGAATGGTGACCGAGATTCTATCCATGAAATTATTCTGCAAACTTCGATCAACTGAACGAGAGGAAGAATTGCAATTCCTTTCGTTGCTATGTGAAAATCGTTGCCATTTTTTATGTTCTATTGGGCCTATTCGAGCATACACGTGAAGAACTTATTTTGCCCCACAATTAGCTCTACGCAAGCCTTGATGCTTTGCTCCACGAATAGCTTTTTTCGCTTCTTCTGTTCGACCTTTGTCTGCGATATCCGAAAATACGCTTGGCGACCCATAAGGAATTTTCTCCAAATAACACAGATGGACAAGGTTCTGACTGTTTGTATGAGGGATAAAGGTCTGGCCCGACATAACCTCAATGCCGCAAGAGAGTATCATGGAGCTCCTCGTGGCGGGATTGCCTGACTCTGGGAGAAGTTTGTACCATAACACGACTATCGTTGACATTGCGAGCTGGCATGGAATCGAATGAAGTTCGAACAATGAACTGGAACCAATGATTGAAAGACAAGGGAAGCATTTATTTCACCTGGATACCATTAACCACCGCACGACAGGAACTTCCCGAATTACTCCACAGATTAGACGTATCGAGCCGCAAGCTTGGTGGATCTGTTTATCTCACGCATTTGCCTTCAGGGATGGTGTTGTCTGAGAGAGAACTGTCCGACTAGTGACCGCTTCAGATGACTTACCTGCAAACTCGCCTCGAACGAAAGTACCTTTTCCGACAATCAATTCTCAGGTTCATTGGATCTTACTCGTTTACTTGCAACCTTACGGGGCTTGGATGTTTTCAGCAATGATCTTGACGGTACACTTGAACTTGTCCATGTGCCGAACAGTGCATATGAATCGATTCAACAGAGCTATAGGCCTTTTCGCTTACCAGACACACTGTTCACCTTCAACCTTGCATCAAAGCTCCTTACAGGCACGGTCGCCTCTCCCTCCCATGGAATACGGCAGGGTAACCTGAATGATAATTCTATATCAGAGGTAGTCGTCAAAGAAGCGTCGTCATGAGGCCAAAAATAGCTTTGGAAAATAAAATTGTGCAGACAATTCATCAAAATGAAGTAAAATGGTAAAATTCATCTCATAACTATGAATGCGTGAATTTGATATTTTATTCCTCGCAATGCGTAGAAGTTTCACGTTTTTCGCGAATATCACGCAGGATGGGACGTTTGCCCTCCAGCTGAAAGATATCAGAATCCCCGAGGACCGCTATTACACTCACTTCGCGAAAGGGTCTGGTCCTGGAGGTCAGGCAGTCAACACTGGACGTAACAAAGCGATAGTGCACCTCACGGGATGTGTACAAGATTCTCCGCTGCGCGGAATCTCACAGGAAATCTGGGAAAATTTTCTAGTCGAAAACAGTCATCGCGTGACCAATCAGAAAGAGCTCATTTTCACGAGTCACCAGCATCGTAGCTTGTACGAAAATGTCAACGAATGCCTTCGAAAGATTCAAAAGCTCTTGCGCGATGCCTCGTATGTATCTCCCCCAAAGGAGCCAGTGGTCTACAACCCGAAAACTCGTGAGAAAAAGAAGTTTAAAGCATGGCTATATGGTTCCAAAAACAAGCAACGAATTATGCGAACATTGCAGTGACAGGCATTTTGGGAGTGTTTCCAATTGAGTGTTCACTGTAGTGATATATTCGCAGATGAATTTGCAAGGATAAAGTTACGTTCGACGTATGCGACTGATCTGCTTGAAAATAGCTCAAATAACTTTCGACCCGAATATCTCCTTGTAGTAATACAATTTTCGAAAAAATCCAACGTTTGCTTGATGACCGATACTATCAGCTTGATACTTTTTCACCCTCAGTTTCGTTTTGTACAGTGTGCGAATGCTTCGGTACGATGAGCTATGGTGCCAAACCCGTTCGACTTCTTAGCCCCTCGTTCACCACGTAAGGCATATCGAACGGCTTTGGTCTACGATCGAGCGTGTGAACGACACGCTTCCGACGAGGCGCATCCCGAACGGCCAGACAGGGTCAAAGGACCGCTGAAACACCTCCGACACTGTGGCCTTCTGCGGTACTTTGTGTGGCTTGGGAAAATTACCCCATGCTCGCGCGACCGTTTAGTCTACGCACATGACGAGTCCTACGTTGATCGGAAGCTGCGAATAATGTGCGAATACCGAGACTTTGACGATTCGAGCGATGCTGCGGTCCCGGAATTCGTACGGAGCAGGCAGAGCGCCCAGCGGTACTTGGAGAGCTCCACCGAGCACTCAGCTTCCGTGGCGTCGAATAGCGAGGAGGATATTACAAGGGAGTGGAAAATCGGTGAATCTTCGGAAAGTGGTAGCGACTCGGCCTCGTCGGCGTGTGAAGGCGACATCTACTACAACGAATATTCACACGATGCATGTTTGCGTGCGGCGGGTGGCGCAGTCCAGGCTGCGCTTGCCATTGCCCGAGGCGACGTCGACAACGCAATGTGTGTCCTCCGCCCTCCTGGGCACCATGCCGGTCCAAGGAATGCCAGTGGATTTTGTATTTTCAACAATGTCGCGATCGCAGCTCGGGCACTGCAGCGCGAGGCTAAGGGGATTCACAGGGTTGTGATCTTCGATTGGGACGTTCATCACGGAGATGGAACGGAGAAAATATTCTACAATGATCCGTCTGTTTTGTGCATATCCATTCATCAATACGCACGTGGACATCCGCATCGCTTTCATCAAAATTTGCTCAATTACACGACGTCGAATACGTATCGTCAGTTGACCAATGGAAAGGTCAGCGGAGCCTGCATGGATGACTCAATCGATGGGCATTGGAAAGGGGAAAAGCGATTGGGTGGAAATTCCATGGGAGAGGAGCATCCCAATTTACCAAATACGGAACGGCTGACCAGCGCACTTTTGGCGAAAAGTCAGCGCAAAGTCACATCAGATGAAGAATCATCGGGGTTTGATGATGACTCTGCGAGTCGACAGGAGTATGTGGATCTCCCCGCGACATCAGTTGACTCAGATGACGATGGGTACGATACGCACGCTCCGGATTTTTATCCAGGCACTGGCCACGCGGAGAATACCGGGACATCACACGGCAGAGGTCGCAACGTGAACGTGCCGCTCCCGTGCCACTACTTCGGTGATGTGGAGTATTGTGCCATTATGCAAAATCTTCTGCTTCCAATGATCCGAGAGTTTGGGGCTGATTTCATACTTATCGCGGGGGGATTCGATGCCGTCCGGCACGACACGCTCGGAAACATGAAGCTGACCCCAAGCGGCTACGCGATGATGACACAAATGTTGATAGAGGTGGCTCCACATGACCGCGTGCTTTGTGTCTTGGAAGGTGGATATAATGTCCCACAGGTGTCATTGTGCGTTGAGGCCGTCGCGAGAACTCTCCTGGGGGCGAAAGGAAGGACCGAATCACGCTTGCCCCTTCACCGTGCAGCTGACATCGTGCGAGATGTTCGCAATGTATTGTCGAGCGACACGAGCGAAGCGGACGCCTTGGAAAAATCGAAAAAGCACTTGCGAATGGCTTTGCCGGATATGCAGCTGGGTCCGTTCTTATCGTGACATGTTTTCTCACTGTAATTCACACCGCTCCATCACTTCGTTGATGATTATGCAATGTGAGAGCAGGTTCTATCGACACACTCAAACCATATTATAGTAATCGCCTTTTCATATAAGATAGCTCTCAAATGAAACATTGCAAAGGGCAATCTCAGTTCACCACCTAGGCCAGTGCATCTATCAGAAAAAAAGAAAGGGGCTATACTGGGGATGAGCGATGCACTATGGAACATAGACTTTCCCTAAGTCATCGAAAGGCTCTCAAAACACTGTTTGGTATGGCAGTATAGTAGTCCCCCAGTTACGTACGCAAATTGAACCCGTGGGCTTTGCGCGTACTTATCCGGGAGAACGATGTATTTTCAATGTGCACTCAGTGCATGCGCTGGACGACGAGATAGCGTCAAATTCTACCTTGGTTAGTCCAGATCGAATGCACATTGCCGCTGCGAATCTCGCCGCTATGTTAAATTCCGCAGAGCTAATAAAAGCCTCCGGCGAGGCTTTTAGTCGTATCATTCACGACTTTGAATACTTAGCAAGGCGACAAGGGGTCGCCGAAAAAAGGAAAATACGCCAAAGGGAATATCACAGTTTTCATCCTCTCTTGCGTCAATGTTGAATATTTCTCTACGCACAAAGTGTTGTCAAAAATGTTCGCGTCAGTTTACTTCGCATGCGCCGACGATGGAATTGGCAGGTTTGACCGATCGACGCTGTCTCAGCAAGACTTGATGGAACTTTTCATATTTGGACTGAATGAGCCAGAGAAGATATGTGGCAGCCGAGATGATCCAGATGATGTGTGTGAATGGAGATGCGCAACATGCAATGATGACGGGGAAGTCGAGGAGTTTCACTGGGTTTTCAAAGGCGATGATGGAACTGGCACACTCGGCTTCGAGTTTTTCCCATGGAGTATAAAAAATGTGCATATGTTCGGGAACGCCCTCAGTGGTACAATCCAACTTGCTGATCTCCCGGGGCAGATAGAGGTAGTATCTCTGAGTGTCAACAAGCTGACCGGTAGTCTCGACCTGGACAGTCTTCCTGCCGCGGTTCGAAGAATAGATCTCAGTAGAAACGAATTCAACGGTGAAATCTCCCTGGAACACCTCCCAAAATGCCTCGAATATTTAGCGCTCGCGCATAATCATCTGAACGGTACAATATGTTTGACCTCCCTTCCGCCAGTCTTGGACTATATTTGTCTAACGGAAAATAACCTTGTAGGCTCATTGGATTTCACACGACTGCCAAAGTCCATCTGCACCATGGAACTGTCCGAGAATCGCTTTTCAGGCACAATCGATTTGGGGAATCTGCCTGCAAGTATGGAACATTTAGACGCTAGAAAAAACGCCCTCAGTGGAAGAGTGCAAGTGCCGGAACATTTATACCCCGGGCTTGACGCGGATCTATATGTGCACTGGTTTGAGCAAAACAAGGACCTCGTCGTGGAAAGAGTGTAGGCAGAGACATTCTTGAGTATCAAAATATGATGAAAATGTAATCCCTAAGAAATAAAAGTGAATATAGTGATACTAATGTGGTCAGATGGGAGACCTTTTTAGTGAATTATCCGTTATCCTCTTCTTTTCTCTTCGAGCATACCATGGAGCTTGGAGATGAAATTTGTGGTGGCAAATGCGAGCAACAGCAAAGCCTTGTCGAGCTTTTCATATCTGGACTCGCCGAAGTGGAAGATATACAGTAGCTTACTGGTTAAGTACGGAAATTGAACTCGCTCGCAAAGCGTCACAGATGGCACATGTGATCGTGCGGGGAGACTACTGTAATTCGCCGCGAATTGGCTGCAATCAACTGAAAAGCTATGGTCGTACACTGTTGGGGTGGCCTTTGGCGCAAAAAGGCTACAACCTCTGGCCATCAGCTTACTGATAAACTATACTGGAACACATCGAAGCTGTTAAATACAACATCAATCCGCAAGTTTCACTAGCGACAAGCTTAGGCCTCAACGAAAGGACATAAAAGACTAAGCTTCTCATACCAATTAAGTAGAAAAAGTGAACTATTATAGCAGAACTTGTTGAGTAAAAGCTTCAATCTGCTGCCCGTAAGTAACAAACAATAGTGAAGTACCACTTAATATGTACATCGTAGTGCACCGAACATTTGCACCGGCAAAGCTGCCAGCGCGTTATTCTCGCCAGTTAAGATTTTTCTATGCCTGGATAGCACCAGCTGGTTAAGGCTGACTCCACGCACTATGGCTTGTAGCAGAGGTCCTTACAAGGCCCTCATTCTACTTGGCAAGTTTAAAAATGAGGACTGCAGGGATTGAACCTGCGACCATTGGATTTGGAATCCAATGCTCTACCACTGAGCTAAACCCCCCATCGATGTGATGGATTGATGCTCATTGTCGTATAACGCTTCTTCTGGAAGTGAGGTTCTTGAGAGACTTTCCTGCGAAAGCTCGAATTCCCAGCGTTACATTTCGAAACGATGCACGGAGGCCGCCGGCGCGGAGCTACAGGAAACAAGCAAGTCAAACGCAGTGTAGTCGAGAATTAGCTTGCGTAGCGCAGATCTAGCACGTCTGTCAGATGGATTGTGATGTGGAAACTATTCCTGCGTAGCTCAAGCGTACATGGATACTCTGGAAGTACAGTGAGGTCAAGCTTTCCCGGTAGAAGCCGACATAAGATCATACTGACCCGGGGGCAATCTTGCTTCGACTGCGTGGACGTAGTCCTGCCTCGATATATTCACCATAGCCAAGGTTGCTGGTAGCTATTTCGGGTTAAAACATCGCATTTGTACTCCGTGCGGTTGTTCGAGCTCCTTGAAAATTACGTCAAGCAAACCCTTTCGGGGCATTTCACACCAGCCCATGTAGATGGGTCATCAGAGCCTTCTGGTCCTTATGTATTTTTTTACGAGAGTGCATTTGAGTCAATTTGCACGTGCCTTTCGGCATCTATGCACATGTTTCTAGGGTCAGTCTTATGGGCCGATTTCATCCCATATTTTTAGTACAGTATTGGTAGACACAGCTTTCGTCTCGTCACCAGGGGGGTCTGAGGTCCCCCATAGCAATATTAGGCGGTCTCCCGAACCTCCCCACAGTAGTACTCCACAGGGGAGGGAACTGGCCCTGACCCACCACCTTGCGCCGGCCATCAATCAGTGCGAAAACAGAGAATCGACGAAAGTTTTAAAGGTTCCTAGCTTCCCCCAAATAAAGGGTCACTGGCCCAACACACCACAAAGAGGGTCTTCTCTCGGGCCAGTTTGTCTCTTGTGAATCTTCGCATGACCAGCGCGCTCGCTACACTCGTATCAGCGATAGGCAGGAGATGGTCCATGCACACACGTTGCCAGGTCAAATGTTCCGTCGGAAACATCCGCTCCTTAAGGGCCTTCCTTCAGAACAGACAGTCAAAATGATAGCCATCACGAACATTGCGTAGATGAATAGAAAAGGTATGTAATTGAATGAAGAGCGGCGAGTCAAAACCCAATTTTCTCTTACATTAGCTACCACAAAGGTGAGCTTAATCCCCAAATGAGAAAGGAACACAAATGGCCATGCCTTGGTTTCTTTAGTGAGATGCCTATGGTATAAGCTTTGTTTGAAAGCGGCAAAACTGAGAAAGATGTAAATTGATCTATCCGCTACGATATCAGAAGTAGTTCGCGAATAGCCCCATGAAGCTGACACAGAAAGTCGATATACGATGGACCAGCATCACCGACTTGGTCCTCGACAAACCTGTCCATCAGCCCAGTTTCGTTGATATCCCCACTCCCTTGCACCGCACACACTGGCACGCATGCGATCGACGGCGAGCGCAAACGTATGGCTTGCATGAGTATCTGCTGGCCAGTCGAGAGTTTCCCCATCACGGCCTCTGCCTTTATCGATCCCGGCGATGCCTCCCCCCGCGGAATGTAGACAAACTGCGCTTGAGATGCCGAGTCATGCATCACATGCGCGTCCGCTTGCTGGAAGCAGGCCCCGCAGAGCTGGGCCGGGGGAGGCATGTAGAAGCACCCCACGTCCTGGTGCGTCGGATCCGCATCGTACTCGCGAAGGTTCACCATGTATGGATAAACATACGAGACGCGTTCAGTCGGCGGCAACGCACGCAGCCAATGGAGGTCGATCGACCTGTCGTCCATGCGCGTGTTCGAGCCGGCCCGTCGAAAAGCCTTCGTTCGGAGCAGGGCGTATATGTACAGTGGGAGGAGCTTCAGCGACTCGGGGAGAATGAGCTGACCGGTGTGCTGAGACGACGAGCACTGCCGCCGGTAGCAGAAAAGAAGCTGTGCGAGTCGATCAGTCAGCGCGTCTTTCGCTCTATGCACGCCGCTTTCCGCAAGTTCGTTAATGCCATGGTGAGCGAAGCCCGCAAATGTGCACTCGAGGTTGACGCTGCGGAAAAGCGTCGCGTATTGATTGGTGATGGGTAGTCGCAGGGAAGCGATCCGGAGCCGCCGAGAGCCGTCGGTGGAGGTGTAGAGGAGTGCTGCTTGAAAGTACCAAAATCCTCGTGTGTGTTGCTGGACTTCCTCGGCGTCAGCTTCGATGAGCGAGGCGCACTCTGGGGTGGAGTCGACTTCGGCCTCGATGGCAGATCCCTCGTGCTCGATCTCGGCAATGTACGAATGACTCGGCGATACCAGCGGGACATCGATTTCTTGGCTCTTTTGGTTGGAGAAAAAGTGCCCGCTGTATTTTTTCAGACGCGTCCCTTTGCTTACGCGGACACGAAGCACCCCGGCGTGGCCCATCGGTCGACAGAGCAATGCATCCAGTTGGCGGGCGAGCGGGTCGATCGCATTCGCTGAAAACGCAGTGCCGATTGATGGAATGAGTCGATGCACATTGAGAACTCTTCCCGACGAAAAGTGGGCGAGCTGTGTCAAAGTGTTCATTTCCAGGAAATTCGTTTTATCATTCAGAAAAAGCATATCAAAGGAAATGCCTCGCTTTGCTGCCTCGGTGGCGGTTTCCGTCCACCAGGCTGAGGCGTTCGCACCAGCGTTGAGGACGCCTTTGTCATCACACTTTCCCATCAGCGTGTTTTCCTCCCGTGGGGTAATCTGGCCGATTCCGTGGGAACAGCCATTGGTTGCGCACACAACGACATGACCTCCGCTGTGGTTAAGAATGAGCTGACTGCACCGAACGGCTGCCCCAAGCGCGGCTCTTGGGGTGACGGAACTTCCATCGAGGCCGTATGTGCTTACGCGGGGGGAATATTCACTCAGCACAGAGAGGAATCGCTGGATATGGCCAAAATCCTTCTGCAGTGAAAGCCAGCACCGTGTCGTGAAGGGAAGCGGGACGAATGGGCTGTGCGTGTCACCCATGCAGATCTGTCTTGGAGTGTCGCCGACTGCATGCGGTGCGTTGGCGGCATGAAAATCATAGAAATGGACGTCGCGCGCGTAGGTGATGAAGGACACCAAAATGTCAGCTTTCCCGTCTCTCATTTGATCGAGAGTCGTTGAAAGCGCTTGTATGGTCCACTCAAGGGAATTCCTCGCGACTGGATCAGCCGCAGGTGGAAGTTCGACGCAAAACAAAAAGTGCATCGGATCACGCTGAGGGATCGAATTCTGTGATGGTGCCCTAGCGTTTCGCTCTCGAATATTCAGCTTCGCAAGGGAATTGCCAGTATCTGCGAGCTGGTCACTGGCCTTTGCGTACATCTCTATGCCGTCCACAAGATACTCGACAGTCTGGCTGCAGAAGAACGAGCGATCAAAATTGGATTCGCCGTCGGCTGGCGTGTTGGAATATCGCAGTCCTCGATACATGTTTTCCAGGTGGATTGGGAGCCTATTTCGCTTCATCCCGCAAAAGTTGCATTTCCAGCTTCCATTTTCATTTATCCCCGAATAGACGCAAAAGTAGCTTCGACACCGCTCACATCGCGGAGGGCCAGCGTTGCGGGCAGTCCCTTCGTCAACAGGAGAGTTTGTGTATTGCACCGTGGAAACCTCACTATTGACGATAACAGGGATGTTTTTCGCTTGAGAATCCGTCGCAATGGGCCCATCAAAGGAAGACATCATGTTGATGCACACGACCCACGGGATCTTTGAGTGCTCAATGAAACTACTGTACTCTGGCACGCGCCGCACAGATGGCTCAAGCACGGAATGTGGACAGAAGCGCTGGTATTCGATTTCGTCCGTTGGGCGATGAAAGGTGCCTCCGCGAGGGTATGGATAGGGACCACTTAGAGAAAGGTCTTTGTGTGGATTCGGCACTTGCGCTGGATCGAGCCGGCTGACAGGTAAAGGGCTTTTTGGTTCGTTTGCCACGTTTGACTCACCGGAAGCTGATTCCTTGGGTTTCGCGATTGGTGCCGGTACGGCATGAGATGGCGGTGCATATGCAGGGCTCGGAGGTGGGTATTCCCCTTGCTTGACAGAATTGCTCAGCGGAGCTAGCTGGGGATGTGATGGTGGTACCTCTGCTTTCCTCTCATGCAACTGGCCAGATGGGAAGCGTTGCATATCATTCCATCTCGCCTCTTGGCTGAAAGAAGTCGGAGGCGCGGATGTCGCGGCTTGAAATTTTGCAAAGCGGGAACTATCCGCTGGTGCATTATAGCCCGTCACACTTGGGTTAAATTGCCCACTTGGGGCTTGTCGCTGTGCTTCTGCACCGGGCATGATTGGTGGCATATTATTCCTCGCTTCTACATTTCGCCCCATCGACTGAGAGAATCGATGTTCGGCTGAAACGTTTTCGGCAACAGCAGATTGATTTGGCGGTTGAAATGTGGGACCATCTGAGGGGAAGCTTGGATTTTGGCCATTCCACTGCGCTCTCGAAGAAGCTTGAAGATTGCCCGTGGCTGAATCTCTCTGGTACTGTGCGGGAAAACGATGCATGCTGGGGTCTGTGCTCACACCCCGAACGTGTCCTTGGGCAGGTCTCTGTGGTCCTTCGTTCTCCGCAGGGAACGGTTTGTATGGAAGACTTTCTTTATGGTGGTTGGCAGATTGAACTTTACTTGGGAATTGGGACTGAAGATTGAATTTCACCCTATCGTGCGGACGGGCAGATCCCATCTCCTTCTGGTCTGCAGGGGTCGTGCGAGAATACTCTGCGCTCATATCTCGTTCGTATCAACAATGCGGAAAAATTCGGAACGTATGTAGATAAAGGAAACAGTAACGAAAAGAAAACATTTCTACAATTTGGCCTTTTCGGGAAAAGCATTCGAGTGAATGGCTTGAAAATATGCAAGTGACGGGAATATCCCAGGCAAAACCCGCAAAAATCGAATCAGTATATGACAAATGAGCCCTCAAGTATCTCAATTTTATCATCTTTGCGTTGTCTCCTTTACTACCCATCACCTTTTTGCACCGATTCATCACGGTAGCTTGCTGGCGTCCTTCCATCAAATGACTTTAACGCCGAATCGTTGTTTTCCGGAGGGTATCGTCACCAACCTCAGAAAAATCAGTGTTGCCAATGCGTTTTATCTCCTCTCGTACTCTGCGACCGACCCGCTCTGCTCCGCTGTGCTGGAGTGGTGGCGACATGATAGGTATTGAAATTCCCTGCAAGGGAACAGGCTGCTCCGGTGGAAACGCATGATGCAGGCCTCTTGTCAACAATGTGGAACAGCGGACCCACAGACTGACATGCACGGCAGAGGAATGCAATGATGTTTTGATATAGTGCTTCGGAAGCTGGGAGTGAGGACTCCATGGGCCTTATTATACTACGGTTATTCGTCGTCAAACGAGTACAAGACTGTGAATCCATCATAATCTGAGAGTAAGCATTCATTGAGTTATCTGGTGTGGACGCTGCGCTGTTTTGGGAGGGAGGGGGGCTAGTTTGTCAATGCGATGAATTGTGCCTCAATCACTATCGAATGCCGGTGGCAATACCTTCAATCCAACCATTCTATGACGCTTTCCCGAACTGACATTTCCATTTCACACGAGTGATATACACCAAAACTTGAAACTCAAAAGTGCAACGTATACAACCGGCAGCTTCCAAAAACAATGCTGACTTGCCTACTCAAATTCTCGATTGGGATTATTTTATGTATGAATGTAACTATATCGGTAATTTGTACCTATTCTCGAGGAAAATAGCTCAATCCAACGACATGAGGGGACGCGCTAAACTGCCCGCTTGCAGCTGTAGAGTAAGTTCTTCAGCGCAATCAACTCCTTCTCGCTTTTAATGGAATTCATCCTCGATTGGTAGTGCTGCATGAAGATTGATGTGTGAGACTTCAGCATGCGGTCGAGTTCGTCTTTGAGCACCGGCGAATTCAGCGTGAGAATGCGGATCATGTAGTTCATCTCGCTCAGATGCATGTAGAAAAACTTGTTCTTCGCCGCACCGTACAGGATGCTCAGATCTTTGTTCACGAGAAGATACTCGTAGAACTTGACGTATTGCAGTTTGACGTCATCCATGTACCCGTTCAGGCACGCATAGAGCGAAACGAGGGCGTGCATGAAGTACGACGGGCCCTTCTGATTGAAGAGCGCGACGAATCGGGCACCGCGAATCATTGGAATCGTCATCATCTGCTGCCCGCCGACGGAATCTGCCGCGAGCTTACGATACTCTGCGAGAATCTTCTTGAGATCCCCGGCGATCTTCTTCATCGCGACGTTCTGCGCGTTTGACCCCACCCGCGAGACCGAGAGACCGATGTTGACGGCTGGGCGCTGGCCACCGGTGAAAAGCTTCGTGTCCAAGTAGATCTGGCCGTCCGTGATGGAAATAACATTGGTAACGATGTACGCCGTCACGTCATTGGAAAGCGTCTCCACGACGGGCAAAGCGGTCAGCGAGCCACCACCACGGCCGGGCGAAAGCATGGCCGCTCGCTCGAGGAGGCGCGAGTGCAGATAGAAGACATCGCCTGGGTAAGCCTCACGGCCTGGTGGGCGGCGCAGGAGAAGGGAAAGCTGGCGGTACGCGACGGCTTGCTTGGAGAGGTCGTCGTACACGACCAGGCAGTGCCTCCCGCGGTTCATGAAATACTCTCCCATGGTGACTCCACTGTATGGTGCCAAGAACTGCAGGCCAGCTGGCTCGGCGGCGGTGGCGGCCATGATGGTCGTGTAGCGTAAGGCTCCATAGGAGTTGAGCAATCGGTGAATGCGCGCGACATTGGAGCACCGCTGGCCGACGGAAACGTAGATGGAAAGCACAGCGTTCTTGCTCAGAATCTGCTGGTTCACACGCACCTGGTTGATGATGGCGCTGACCGCGAGGGATGTCTTGCCGGTTTGACGGTCGCCGACGATAAGCTCTCGCTGTCCACGGCCGACTGGGATAAGCGTGTCAACGCTCTTGAAGCCAGTAAGAAGGTTGTAGTTGACCGGCGAGCGAGAGACGATGTTGGGGGCGTTCGCGTCAACGCGGCCATACTCCTCGGAGTGAACCATCTTGGTACCGCTGGATTCGCTCTCAAACCCTGTTGGAATCTCCTGTCCGAGGGGGTTGACGACCTTGCCAAGAACGTTGAACCCGCATGGGATGGAGAGCAGCTTGCCTGTCGCCATGACTTTCTGCCCGGACTTGACCTCGTGGATGTTGTCCATGAGAATAAGGCCGACGCGGCCATCCTTCTCGAGATTGAACACGAGCCCGCTCGCGACTTCGTTGGCGCTTACTTGAATTTTGATAATCGTGTTGTACGCCACACCGTCGCTATCTGGAGTCGGGACGACTGTGGCGATTGTGCCGTCGATGGAGTGGATATAGCCAATGAGGTTGCTGACTTTGGTGTGGGCTTTGCTCTCTGTCATGGAGGTGTAGCGAGCCATCCCGAATTTCATCGGGGCGGCGACAAAGGATTGTATCGCTGACCGTGAAAGGCTGGAAAGACAGCGCATCGTATTGGGATGATATGATAGGGGTTTGAGAGGGAAATGACAATGGATCGCCGGAAACAAATCGAATTGGAAAATACAATAATACTTTACAGTTTGCTCATGACAACTTTCATGCCACGCTGCGTATCGATGGGCCACATTTCCCTGTAATACGCAATCTGCTTTGTACATTCTGCCACAATTGCCTCCTTGGGGCGTTCCGCATCGATATGGACAATATGTGCTGGGTGGTACTCATGAAGGCAATAGCTGTCAATTTTCCCTAAAAATCGAAAGGCTTGGAGAATTTCGTGTTCGGTCTGCTTGTACTGTTCGTATCGCTTCGTCAAGACCTGCTCATTGTCATCGGCTCGTGTCTGGAGCATTTCCGGTTGAATGCCCTCTGGGAGGTCGTCCAGTGAATAGACCTTCTGGGTTCGGGCATCGATTCGCCTGTTTGTGATCCGTCGCACTAGGCTATCCTTGTCGCAATGGAGGACAATGACCATGTCGATTCGAACTCCCGAGGTGCGCAGGAAATTGACTTGTCCGACCGTTCGAGGGTAGCCATCGATGATAAATCCTTTTCCACTCGAATTCGAACTCAGCAGCCGTTGGATAATGAGCATGGAGACAGTCAGCCCGGAGACGAGACTGCCCTTTTCGACGTCTTGCCGCAACAGTTTGCCGACGTCTGTTCCACGCGCGATCTCGTCGCGAATGAGATCGCCAGTGGATAAGTGCACGTAATCGCCCTTGAAGGCGGATCCGAGGGTGCTTTTTCCTGAACCTGGAGGGCCCATTATGATGACGTTGAGGTTTCGCGAATTCCCACTCATTCGGTTAGAAATACAGAATAGGCGACGGAAATCAAAACTCGTCCGAACCCGAAAAAAGACAATCACACATTTCTTCACAAGTGGACTCACTTTCTCCCGCGCTTGGTCTTTCGCTTCTTCGCATTGGCTTGCTCCTCATCTTCCTGAAAAAGAGTTTCCACGTCAAATCCAATGTCTGTATGAATCGTGTCCGCAGAGGCGTGACTCATCTTCTTCGAAATGTCTTCCAGGAGGCTGTCGAAAAGATCAAATTGCCGCTCATTGGGTTTGACTTTGTAAGTAAATGTCATTGGCCCATTTGTGACCTTGAGGAACATGCTCGGCTGTGGCTCAAAAGGCCGGTGTTTGATTGTGAAGCGTGTTGTGGTTGGGGTGTATTCATACATATTTCGGAGTGTGCCCCCGAATGACTCCAGGGAGTGCGATTCCACCATTTCTGAGGGTAATCCAAAGTCGAAATAGAGTAACGAGCGATTCGAAGTTTCGTCAAGAGATCATGTTGAAAAATGTTTGACGGAATCATTTCACGAGCGGATTCTTTCCCGAACAGTCTCCAAAGAAAATGTTGTAGACCTCATCCGCCGCAGTGACCGGCGGAAAGAGACCGATGTTGGTAAAGTACATAACTATACGAGTCGGTGGAATGTACTCGAGAAGTGAAGTGTGTTCGGTATCTCCTGACAAAGCGCTGGCAGTTTCATCTGTATCTGTCGGCCGAATGTCTTTGGAATTGAGGGGAAAAATGCGAGAAAACCGAAACACCTCAGCGATGGCGTAAAAGTCCTTCCCAAGCGCATGGGCGAGTATGGCCAACTGATGACACCCAATCATGCCCGCCGCGCCTCCACTGATTGTGACGGCAGTTGCCGGGACGAGGATAAAGTTCACTGATGGAATGGTTACTGCCGCCGCACTATCGGGGATAATCGAAAGATACTCGGATATATCCGTATTGCCAGTTTTCTCCTCCCATCGTGCGGTGACGTACGCAACGGATTGCCGCCCAGTGAAGAGTGGCGCCCCTTCGGTGAATATAAACTTCATCTTGTGTGCCGCGAAGGCGTGCACTAAGCTGTCACATATCACAGAGGAGTGGCCATGAATCAGAACAGTGTGGGCACGCTGGAGAAAAGGTTGCAAGTAGTTGAGAATTTTTCTAGGTCCTTCCAGCCATCGCTGCCGAATATCTTGGCAGTGCGTAGCAAGCGCCTGCATTGGGTGCTCAGGGGTCGGTTCTGCCGCTATGATTCGGCCAAATTCAGTGAGGACACTTCGGTATATAATTTCGCACCCGGAGTAGATTCTTCGACAGGTTCGACTCCGAAGAATTGGCGAAACAATCGACTCGAGCTGATGGTGTGTCGTCACTGTTGACTCGAGAAGTCGCAGTTTTAACTCGTCGAGGAGAAGCAAAGCTTCTTCCACTGGCACTTCCGTGACAGGGATAGCGTGAATTTCTGTTTCGGATGCCATGATGGATTCAGAAACTCAACCCCGGGGAAGCGAACATCCAAAGTTGGAAAAAGATAGAATTGAACTGTGTACTTTTTTGAAAAATGGTGAAATCAAATAACAACTGAATGCATACATTCATACTTGGTGGTGACGAAAGAGCTGCCTTTGTTGGAGACTGGAGAGCAACTTCCGTTCTTGTCGAATGCAACTTTCAAGTCGAACACACACATCGTTCAGTCGAGTGTTTTGCTCAGTTTCGGCCGTTTTGTCGAAACTTTCGTCGAATGCTTGGATCGCCTGATTGATCCCTTCTGAGAGTAACTCTGATGGAATTTCGATCGTTTTGAAAAATTCATTCCGCACAGGCTCGCTTCTATCATTCGATTGACCCATATTCTCGGGATTGCCAGCAGTCACACTTGGCGTCCGGGGAAATATCTGCAGTTGATGCGAAGTTTTGAACATTCCGCCGTGTGTAAAATAGACTTCTATGCCAATAACAAATTCTCCCCAGCCCATCTCAGAAACTTCAAATGGTCCGGGCGCAGATATTTCCCTCGTTTGCGGGGTAAACGTCTCGTGGAGTTCAAAGACAACCTTTGTAATGAGCTGCTTGATGGTTTCTTCCGACAGGAGAAATCGAACGTAGACGTTCCAGCAATGCGCGTGGCTTTTGCCTTCTTCACGTGAAGGGGATGAAACACTGCCGACAATAAGCGGGACACGGGAAACTCGAGCACTGCCGACGGCCTTGGAGCCGAAAGACTGTAGATTGTCGATGAAGATACGCCTTGGAAATACAGTACCGAAGGAAATCCAAATTTGCTGAAGATATTCTTTCGGAATGAGGAGAAGGCTCATACTTGAGGCAAGGCGAACGTCTCGAAACCACGCACTGGCATCTGCGAGCACTTGATCAGCTGTAAACGCCTTGTCAAAAATTTCCAACGCCGAGAGATATGACGCCACAAATCTGATGAGTTCGCCAAAGTCCTTGATGGACACTTCTCCGTCGTCGATTGTCGCCGCAGCGATGCTCATATCGAGCTGATAGAATCCCTCTGAGTTGTGAAACAAGCCTGACATGGCGATATCATAATACGCACATAAGATAAAGTGAAGAAAGCGAAAATACACTAACGACCCAAGGCGCTCTCCTGCGGAACGAAATTGAGCATATTTAGGAATCATTTCATCATATTTGATCGACAAAATTTGACCTTCACGATGTCGCGGAAGCTCCAGCTGCTATCAGTTCTTATTTACCCGCTTGTTGCCGTCTGTCTTCCGGGAGCCTTCCTGGCGACGTCGGTTGATCTCTTGTCGTCGCCGAGCACGGTTGGCGTCGAGGCGGTCGAAATCGCGAGGTGCGCGCGCTGTGCCTTCGAGGCGAATGTCTTGACGGGGAACCTCCTCGTAGCGAATCTGGATGGGCTCTCTGTCCATGCGACGATATTCCTGCCGGCCTTGGATGCGGTAGTGCCGCGGGAGGCGTGTGACGTACTGCACTGGAGCGTAGCGATAGCGTGTCTCGACGTAGCGCGGTGCGTACTGGTACTGGGGGCGTGAAAATTGAACATACTCGCCGCCATGAGCGAATTGCTCGTGACGAACGCGCTGGACAATTCCTCGCGAGTTTCCAGGCTGGCGACGAGCATATGTTAATCCCCGGCCGCGACCAGCTCCTCTTCCCCTGGCTTGGTGTCCACGTCTTTCTTTCTTCTTCTCCTTTCGGATGCCCTTCACGAGGTCGTCGAGGGGTTTGTTGAGTGCACCTTCGAGATTTTGATTGTTTGATTCGAGGTTCATTTCAAGTAAAATGGATGATCCGTTGATTATCTTGGAAAAATAAACTGACAAGACATACGCAGTGGGAACATGACGAGGTATATGCGCCTTGCTCAGGGGCGAGACAGATCGCTGTGAAAGGGCGAATATGGGCAGGGCAGGGGGATTCCCATCCTCGAAACTGCCCTTCGGTGCAGCTTGCACAGAGCTTAAATTTACTTATGCAATGCTACGCAAGTCATATCCAAGTGCCTCGCCGGGCATCGGTGGACGCTACAAATGGCCTCTGTGCCCCTCACGACTACCTAAAAATGTAAGCGACATACAAAGCTTTGCCGGCCAGCTGAAAAGCTGGCTTGGCTGGAATAAATCAAAATATCAAAATTCAGTTCAAACTATAACTCAACTATTCAGCCGTGCATTGTATGCTTCGTCGAGAATCACATTGGGTTGAAAGAAAAGAATGACTCGCGAGTGCTTCCGCAGGTATGAAGGACCGTTCGTACGATCAGATCTCGGGTTCTTGGATCAATCAAGACCACAAGAAGAACACATGCCTGTCGTAACGTCGAGGATTTTGGACAATCACAAGACGATATTCCGAGTGGTTGTACGGAATTTTAGTCATTCCCAGGGCACAAGTGTGTCCAACCTTCTCACATACCTCACTCACCTTCATGAGTGCTTTGAAACAAAGACTGTTTCTTCACCCAATAGAACCCTGCCAGATGAATGTCAAACTGCCATCCAAAAGTGCTTCGGTTTATCCGAAAGTGCCCTCTCGAATTCCAGCAACACATCGGATAGAGGATTAGCCTTCGACGTTCATGACGCATTCGGGACTGATATACTTCAATCGATCCAGGAAGGCCTGGATGAGTATAACATGGTGAAATGGGATGAAAGTTTGTATCCAAAAGTTACAAAAAAGATAATTTCCGTGCAACGTCATAGCTCACAAGCAATTCTCAATAACATCTCTCTACTCTTTCTTTTTCGAGCTTGCTGGCACCTCGACGCCTTCCGCAAACTTCATAATTGGGTTATTCTCCGTGAATGGCCGCTTCAGCTCGCCGATCGCCTTCTCGCCCAACATGTAAATCTGGAAAAGTGGAGAATCATACACCGTCATTGGGTTGTGGATGCATTGGTAGAGCAGCGGGGGAATGACTCCCCACTTGTAATGTACCAATCCCAAGATTGCCACTCCAACCGCTAGACGCTTGACTGCAAGCTCAACGAACTTTTCCTGGTCGTACTCGAAGACGGTTGTCGTGACCGCCGCTGATTTGACATTCATGAAATTCTGCTGGTACTTTTTGTGATACGACAAGGTTGACTTATCGTGCTTTTTCAAAATTCGGCGGTGCATTTCGAAGAGAACAACGCAAATGGCAATGTGAACAGCACAGAAGATCGTGTAGACTGCACGCATGACGTTTGCATTCGTGAAATCGAGTTGCTTTGTCAGTAGGAACAGTGCGAGAAGTCCGATCGACTTGAATGGGCTACCACTTGACATTATGGAAAATGATACAAGGAAAGTATTAGGGAATACGATACGCTTTTCGGAAAAATGGGAAAATGTGCTTTAACGGAATTTCTATGGGGAACCAACAAAAGAGGGACTATTTTTAGAAACCTCCTTACCGATTGGTGCGAAAGCGCACCGAGATACCAGTGCCTCACACAAAATTCCAATAAAATGAGATTTTTTCCCAAGACAGGTCTTGTGTCTTTTGGCTAGTGCTTATTGTGGGGTAACTTCTATCGACTTTGACAAAATCAATACACAATGCATCCACACAGTCGGAAGAACATTTATAATAAGCAACGTGTACAATCCTCGACAGTGAAACAATGCCACCGCCCTCGATAATTGAAACTCGGGCATGAAAAACTCATGCAGTGAGGTGGTCAATATGTACAGGACTATAGTGACCAGCGCAGCAAGGTAGTGCATGATAGTCAACGCATGCGAGTCAAACACCATCGCGATCATCTGCAACAGCAACGCAATACCATAGGCAACTGTGCTCAAGAGGGTCCCTTCAAGATCTTCCCCGAAGATCCAAAGTGTGCTCAGAACCAACAGACACGCCTGTGCCTGTCCCCGAAGAATAAATCCGACAAAGACCCGGCAATTAAAGCACTTCCCGGCGCTCACTTCCCGATAGAGGGATGGATTAGCCAAAAGGCCGTCTTGTGGGTATGCTCGATCGAAAATTGTGGCGAACGCGATGGGCATTGTGTGGAATCCATTCCACAGTGTCAGCTGCACAGAGTCCCAAAAACTTATCCCACGAAATCGCATGAGAGGGTTGAAAACCAACTGGGCAAAGCTCACCAGCATGGACTTGTAAAAGCAGTAGAGAATTATATAGGCAGTCCGCCGGTAACAGTAGTACCCATGGACGAGTAGCAGGCGCGAGAGGTGTCGGAATCTCGTAATTGAAAAGTCTGCAGCCCGAGACGCGTGTGTACTTTCTCGTCCATATATGCCAACACCAACATCAGCAATCTGTATCATGGCAACGTCATTTCCACCATCCCCGACGGCAAGTGTGACTTGCTGTCGCTTACAGTGCCTTTGAACGAGACGAGTGACCATTGCCTTCTGAGATGGAGCCGCCCGGTAAATGAGAACTGATGTGGCCTCCATGGCGGAAACAACAAAAAACTCCTCGTGGTCTGCAAGAATTGTGTCGAGTACTTCACCGCCTTTGATCGAAATGGAAAATCTTCGCCTGTGGGGATTTTGCAGCGCTTTGCCCATTTTGTTGAGCTTCTCCTTGACCGTTTCAATTGAAGAGAAGTGATAATTTTTGTGATGCCCTGAGATAATGTGGCTCATTTTGGCTATTTCAAATGCGGTTTGGTATTTGTCACCTGTCAGCATCCAAATATGAATACCGGCGCCTCTCAGTGTGTCAATGGTTACAGGAACACCGTCTTGTATGGCGTCACCGATGGCACATGCGCCGACGAGCTTGAAACCGCGCTCCATAGTATTCCACAGTGCCTCCAATTGTTCGTGTCCCGCGAATGATGTCTGGCATACTTTGCTTTGCTGCATAAATTTCGTATACTCATCATCGGAGACATCTCTTTGGGCCATCACAAGAACTCGCAGTGCCCGCTCCGAAAACCCATTGATTACTTCTGTAATTTGTGACCGGTCTTCACCATTCCGAAGCCTATCCAGAACTTCTTCTTCCGCCCCTTTGATCAAGAGCACTCGCTTTTTTTCATTTTCATCATAGACAAGTGCGCTCATCCGGCGTCGCTCAGGAGTGAAGGTGAATTCTTGAAGAACCGTGAAGGATTTTACTTCCGAAGGTGTATGCAACGTGCATTTTCCATCAGGGAGTCTTTCGATTAAATCAAAGCCGAAACGTGCACTAGCATTGACGAGGCACTCGTCTTCAGGGGAAACGAAGCCATTGGTCAGAAAGGAGCCACCGTCGTCCGAAGTCGATTTGTATATCGAATGACAGAGAGCCATGTGCTTGAACAGCTTACACATAGCTGGTGTGCAGTCTCTTGTATTTATCTGCTGAACAAGGTTTGTAAAATCGAGAAGCTTTCCTTCTTTGTCGATGCCAAATTGATGACCAGGTACGCAAAAACAACGGAAATTCATTTCATTTTCCGTGATCGTTCCAGTTTTATCTGTCATTATGTACTTGACACATGCCAAATCTTCGGCGATTGATGTATTGGAGACTGATGCACCTCTTTTTGAACCCTTCATACACTGACTCATCTCTGCGTCCCATTTTATAAACTGCGAAGCCATATACTTTGATATGTCAGTGACAACCTTGAAGGAAATAGGAATCATAATTGCCATGAGAAGGAAGAATCGTGCAGGTATAGTTAACCAGTGGTACCAGCGCAAGACCTCCAAAGCGGGCGAATTCGGTAGATTGAAATAGCTGCCAGCCAGCCCAAATGATACCACAATCAGTACTTGTAAGGCAAATATACCCATGGCGAAGCGACTTATACGAAAGTCAAGTTTGGCTCGTTTAAAGATCGAAACGCTGTTTTGACGAGTACAAGCTCTGTCTGCACTTGTATATATTACTATCCCCAAAATCCATTTTGAGGACTTTAGAGCGCTTGCTTGTGGCAGAAGCTGTCTCTCATCAATAGAAAAATGTAAGGATTTGAAGCTCAAAACACCTTGAAACATTTCCTGGTGATGATGAATCAGCGAAGGACATTGTACCTTTACGTTTTTGAGAACGTCGATGATCACTTTTTCGCCGGAGATAGCTTTCAGAAATCCACTCTCTACTTGACGCCCTTTGAGCCTAGTTTCACCATCGATTTTGTCCGTTTGAATTTGGCAACAATTTTTCACGGAAGATGTTGCCATGAGAATCATATCGCAAGGAACTTCTTGATGACAGTAAACACGTATGACATCGCCTGCTTGAATATCTTTGCTCATTACGTTCACTTCAGAGTCTTCTTCTAGTTTCGAATATATTCTGTCGTTGAAAATGCGGTCTTCTCTGTGACGTTTCAGATCGTCGAGAGCCTCTTTTAAAGCAGTCAACGCAAAGGCGAGCACCAATGGGAGGAGGGTACTTAAGGGGTTGACAGGTGAAATTACCGCAAAGAACTGCATT
Source organism: Perkinsela sp. CCAP 1560/4 (assembly GCA_001235845.1). NCBI lineage: Eukaryota > Euglenozoa > Kinetoplastea > Prokinetoplastida > Perkinselidae > Perkinsela > Perkinsela sp. CCAP 1560/4. Next base: position 7,968 of record LFNC01000072.1, on the reverse strand, counting down.
ATCGCCACCACCAGAAAATACACATTCAGTGGATAGGAAAGCTGTTCTCCCAAATTTATTGGGAGAAAACTGAGCACTGTGTATCTCGAATTTCGCAGAGCATTCCCATTTTTACGAGCGTAATGCTGTTGAAACGCCCGAACAATGCGACCACCTCTCACAGCAGCCTTTTCACAGAACATTCATCGAACCAACTTTCCGAAAAAAAATACCAAACTTTAACCCACAAGCACACAATATTATTGGATTATTTAAACTAGAATGTTGGTACGTATTTGGCAACGGACTATAGCAGAAACGTTGTAGCGTACGGAAAACCACAGGAGTTTTTCTCGAAATGCTGTAGAGAAGCTAAAGAATAGCTAGCCCCAAAGAAAGCACACGCACATCATCATAGAATAAACTGCATTGCCAATACTACGCATGGAAAGCTATTCCTGAACAAAGAATACTCTATCAGAAGTATCGCGAACTTTCTAGACAGACATCCTACATCAAACTAGAGCCTAATGATAAACAGAACTCTGAGGTGTCAGAGCTTGCTGATAAACGAGGAGACCCTTCTGGATATTTGGTTTCATAGGTGGAAATAACCATCGCCTTCACTATGTTCCATTCCTTTCTCCACACTTTTAGTTTTTCTATAACTTTATCAAGTCTTGAAGAAAGCTCAATCACTTCAGAATCCGGGGCTTCAGGGGAGTATTTACCCATCTCTTCGCTTTTCCTTATTCTCTCCACAATTTCACTCAGCTTCTGAACTTTGCTCTCAATATTGCTTATTTGCGACTTATCACATTGACAACTTCCCAGTACATGCACGGCTTCTCCCGTTGGCTTTGCCATTCGCGACTTGAACCGTGATTCTACCAGCCTTTGAATATACCCCTCTAAGAAAAATTTCACCAGTATTCGTAGTACAAGGACAAGTAACATAACAAAAGTTGCGACCACACCTAGCGCTATGATTTGTTCAGGATAAACCTCATAAATTCCCGACAGATTGGAGATAGCTAACCAGACCATGAAGTGATGGCATTCAGCAGCCAGTTCTTTCAGTGGACGTAGGAAATCAGCGGTGCACAGTAAGTCGAATGTTAATGGAATTTCGTTAGAGAGCTTCAGCCATACCGCAACTGTGGAAATAATGAAGATAGCGGCAATGAGTTTCATTGGACATTCAGTATTTCGTAGAAAGGCAATTTTATAAAAAAGGATCCACGAAATTACTCATTCTACAGATAGAATATATTCAACTTTCGTAGGTAAATACGTTGACCCTATACCAAACGAAAAACATATTTGTTCCAACCAAACTGCTTAGAGCTATGAGATTTTTTAAAAAAATATATTCAATTTACTACGTAACCTCATTGCTATGGAGTAATACAATCACACAGATACTTTGAGAACGTAATATTTTGGTACATAGTTTCAATATTTCGAAAGTTTCGCATTCAGTGACTACTCAATGGAACCAGGGACACAAGTATGGCTACCCATTAAAAAAGGTATCTGGTGGCCCGCGTTAATTATTGATCCCGAAGAGCAGGGAATTGAGTTAAAGGCAGGTGAGCGATGCTTGTATTGCTTTGGGAGTAATAACATGTGTCAAATGAAAATTTCCTCTCTGGTAGCTTACGATGAGGACGCGGGAAAAACACATTGCGAATATCCAGGGCTTGCCCATGCAATACAAGAAGCTAATAAGCATCTCGGACCTAAAAGCTTCGTTCAGGATATTTCTAAGGAGAAATCTGTAGCAGACTCACACAAGGAATCACTAAATCTTCGAGAAACGGTGAACCTTTTAGACGAGATTGACGAACCGAAACCTCAAGCTAACAGTAAACGGCAAAAAAATACGCATAAGTTTGTAGAGACAATGAGTAAAGTTTCAGTAGTGAACGACTCGGAAACTAGCTTAAGTGAATCTTCTTCATCAGAAGATAGTGACGAGGACGATAACTATGCTGCAGAAGCCAAAAAAATGTCAGAAAATATCCGAATTCAAGAGATCAAGAAACTCAAGCTTAAAATTGAAACAAGGCCATCATTGTGCGAGCTAAGAAGATTACTTCTATGCCTATCAAACATGCAGATGAGCTACGAGCATCTTCAACTTACCAGAATAGGTGTTACAATTGCAGAGCTAATTAATCACCAGGAGTACGAGAAATTAAAGGATCTTTGTAGAGCCTTAATTATGCAGTGGGTCAATCTTATTCCACATGATGTTCTCTTTGAAGTAGTGAACTGTCCTGTGTGATGAACTCTCTGGTGGGTCAACCCGCAGCTCTGTTCTCGCAGCTCTGCTTATCAACGAAAAGTTGTATGTACAAGGTTGTCTGTGTTTAGTTGGATTGCAAGAAACGGCGAGTCGTGTGAACTCTTGAGTATTTATTTAAAGACAACTCGGGCCGGGCGATGAGATCGATATAGTCATGCCAATAAAAGCTCACCAGAACATAGAGCCTCTGAGCTTTACTGATACGAATTTGATAAACTTTTCCCGTGTCGTAAATTGAACTCGTTATCACTTTATTTGGAATAATTACCTTATGCTTCCTGACGTTGCTACAATCAGCCATTGCGCGCGCCTCTTCCCGCGAACCATTGAAGAAGTCTCCAAGTTAGCTACAAGCGCCATTAACGAAGCAAAAGCTTCTATTGGAAAAATTCTAGACGTGACTGATGAAAACTGGATTAGCGTTGTGCGCGCACGGGACAGTGCTATTTCAGCTTTCACGGCCACCCGAGATGTACTGGGGATTGTTAAAGAAACAGCAATATTGAAAGACGTTCGATCAGCGGCAAGTCGAAATTACGTTGATATGGAAGGGTTCTTCAATGCAAATATTCGGTATAACAGAGATTTAGAAGGAAAAATCCGCAATTTCATCGAGAAAAATCCTGGTGAGTATAAAGATAGTTCAGAACGAGCATATTATGCCAAAGAAACACTGAAAGAGTTTCGTCATCTGGGTCTCTCAGCAGCCGATGCACAATTTAAGAAGATTCAGGATATGAACGCAGACATTCAGGTTGTAGCAACCAAATATGACGACGCAATCAGTGCTGATGTCAAAAAGATTCCTTTTACGCTAGATGAACTTACAGGTGTTCCGAGTGATATTCTCAATGGCCTTTCGAAGGACCCAACAGACGAATCCAGCGTGCTTGTTGGACTTGATTATCCAACCTACTTTGCAGTTCAGCGTGCATGTCAGGTATCATCCACAAGGGAGAAGCTTGCAACTGCTTTTGAGAATAGGGCATATCCCCAAAATATACCCGTTCTGAAGAATCTTCTATCCCACCGAAAACTGTTTGCGGCCGAGCTAGGATTCAAGAGCTATGCTGCATGGGACTTTTTTCGCAACATGGCTGGGGATACTTCAACAGTATCTAACTTTCTATCACTGTCCGTCCAACCACTGCAAAAAAAGTGGCGATCTGAGTTGGACTCTTTGCTGACATCAGACGACGGGGCTATTAAGCGCACCACCAATGGGAAGATTAAACAGTCCGATATTCAATTCATGATGCATCGTTACAAAACCAAGCATCTCTCAGTCGACGAAAACATTATTCGAGAATATTTCCCGGTGGATTACACCATTCCGAAGATATTTGAGGTCCTTGGCTCTTTCTTCGATGTCCAGTTTTTGCGCGCAGACTATGCGGATTTCTGGGCCGATGATGTTTTTGCTATGACGATTATCTGCAAGCGTACTGAGTCTCTTCTGGGACACATCATTTGCGACCTTTACCCACGTGAAGGCAAATATGGACATGCGTGCTGTGCCTCTATTATCCCGAGTGAACAGTCGTCGGATGGCTCTTCGCATTCTCCCGCGTTGGCGGTTGTGCTGGCCAACTTTCCGAAAAAGACCTCCACTTCCCCAGGGCTTTTGCTGCATAGTGACGTGGAAACACTTTTTCACGAAATCGGACATGCGCTGCATGCGATTTATGGCAGATGCGAGATGACAACAGTTGCCGCATACAATGTCAAAATGGACTTTATTGAAGTTCCTTCGCAATTTATAGAAGAATGGGCTTGGGAGAAAGACATATTGCAAAAAATATCATGTCATTACAAAACGCAGGCTGTTTTACCCGAGGAGCTGATCAACGCCAAACTGAAGGCACGTTATTTCTTCGCTGGATTTTCGAATTTGCGCCAAGTATTGCTCGGTATGTATTCGCTCTGTGTGCATCAAGATGATATCGAAGCGCAGACAGACTTGGATGATAAAATGCGAAATCTCTGGGAATCGCTGTTTCCCGAGATCGAACCCATCCCCAATAGCCACTTCTCATGCAGTTTCGGCCATTTGAGCGGATATGGTGCGTCGTATTATTCCTACCACTATTCCAAAGCGTTCGCCATGGACGTCTTGGATTATGTGCAAGCCAACGGTGGCCTCTATGACCCCCAGGTTGGCAGCAGGTATAAGCACGCTCTCTTAGGAAAGGGCGGCTCGATCGACCCAACCACTATTATGCGGGACTTTTTAGGTCGTGAGCCGAACCTCAATGCGTACTGGCAGCGTCTTGGCGTGTAATTACATAGCAAAGGCAAGCTGAATAGTTGCAGCAGATAGTCAAAATGAGAGTGCCATTTTTATTGATTATAGAAATATACAGGCATTAGCTGTTTCACCCCCATACATAATGTCAACGGAATCAAAAAGCGAAGCTGCAGCCCTTCCAAATCTCATTAAGCTCTCAAGCCAAAGTGAACTTTCTATAGAGTTTCCCGAGCGACTCAGACAAGCTGTTCAGGATGCGTACACAAAGGCCGTATCTGATCAAATGGTTCCCCCATGGCGAATGATATCCTATATCAACACATTCTCCTTGCCTAGCGCCGCTGGGAACCAAGCGATGAATATGTCTGACGTATCAAGCATAGAGGCTTCCTCGCCTCTCAGAACTTCCACAGCCTTCGTCCTCGAGCAAGCGAGAGCACACATTGATAGTGTCAAATCGAGCACTATGGAGAAGCGCATGACAATGCTGAGTTTCAGCTTTTTCAAGGACCTCCTTGGCGGTGTGATCCTTCTCGGGCTTGCGAGCACTCCAGAGGAGCATGATTTTCTCGGCAACCAATGCCGTATAGTGATGAGTACCGCGAAGAAGAACCCCCTCAAGGCTGACAGCGAAGCCTATATGTTCTCTGAGCAAGTTCGCAAGTATGGCGCTCCATGTCGTCCCAACTTTGCCTACTTGTTCTGTTTTTTGCCCATCGAGTACTTACTTCGCTTCGTGTCGATGCTTCCCCGCTTGATGAGCCACTATGCTGGCCTCTATCAAGGCTATGTCTTGGGGAGTGTGTCACACCTTGCGGTGGTAGTCAATTTACTTTTGCGCTACATTGATGAAAACGTGGAATTAACTCCACTCGATGAATACTGTAGAATACCTTCAGATGACAGTATATAGAAATCTGGTTGGGCAATAGGTACGAGTAAGCGTGGATTGAGCTCCGTCCAGTCAAACGTCCTGTGAACTCTTTAAAATTAGTCGCATGTGACCACCAAGGGATATGGTATGTAAATAATTGTATAAGTTTCTCTGTTTTGGTTTATCGACACCAGATAACTCGATACGCTCTCCATTCAATTATTTTCTGCTAACAATGTCGATAGAATGACAGCTCCGCCACACGCAGTATTTTCCCCAGTAAATTCTTCCACGCTCCGCGCATGCAAAACGTGCCGCCTGATTCAGCCCATCGAGGGATTTCGCAAAAGGGGATGCCCCAATTGTGATACCGATCCAACGAAAGGCTACCATGGCCAAGATCTGACGAGACGGATTACCTCACAGTTCGATGGATGTGTAAATGTTTTGTCCACTGAAGGGTCATGGGTGTGCCGAAGCTTGCATTTGCATGGTGAGATTGTCCCTGGAGCCTACGCGATGCGTTTACTCAGTGGAGACAGAAATGTCGACTCCACCGTCGGATGAGAACACTGTGTGTGGATGTACTGTTTTTCAGCTTTTGGGGAATTCAAATTATTTTTCGGCATCTCCGTATCTACATGAATCACATGAACTTTATTCGAGCTTTCGCTGATTCGATCCCACCAGATGAAACTCCAGTCAGCTCCCGGGATGACAGCCAATTCGATGATTACGGGGTGAATACTTCAGCCGCTGAAGCGACCCGCAGTGAGCCAAATTTGGTGAAAGCAACGAGTTCGGATTATCGCGACTCTATTGAAGAAATACTGCGTCAGTCGAAACGGGGACGACGAGGTCAAATTCCAAAGACCGCAATGGCAGGGGCGGTCCCGCCGAATATTCAAATCAAGGAGAATTTCGACGAGCCATTGGCGACACAAGATGCTATGAGCTTCGAGGATGCTATTGGAGCGAGCAGTCTCCCACACACGGTTCCAGATGCGGTTCTGCAAAAGTTCAAGGACGGCACTGACAATTTGGGCTGGGAAATGCTGATGAAAACTGTCCGCCCGTGCAGAAAAAAACGCGTGATAAGTTGGTCGCTGGCCGAAAAAAGGCGATTCACGGATTGCCTGCAGCAATTCGGCCTCGATTTTGATGCCATCGCAAAAATGTTCCCCAGCCGCACACGGCAAGAAATCCGCAAGGCCTTCAAAGCCATACATGGATCGAACCCACACTTTGTCAATCAACTCTTGAAGAAACATAAAGTCACTTTCTCCCCTGAGGAAATACAGGCATGTGCCGAGAAACACAAGTCTCAAAACAAGTGAACGCTTGCTGCTTGATCAAATGATTCACATTTTCATGGCACATTGGAGACAGTACTGTGAAATGAAGCCTGTTATTTTGGACTGTATATCTCGTACTAATGTGGAACGTCTAAGATGAACAGTGCTTGTCAGCCATTGCTTTCAGAGCGGCTTGGTGCACTCGAAAAATCGCTACAATCGTGTATGACACATATGACGAGTACCATTCACGCTCAACGAAAACTTCCAGATTCGGTGCTTCTTGAACATTTTCGAAGCGAAATCACCTTTTTCAATGAGCAAACCGCTTCGATGGATAATGAGCAACACATCCTCTATACCACTATGGTGCAACCGCTCTATGAAAATATTCAAAAGTTGCATACGCTGCTCAAACAAGAATTNAGCGGCTGAAGGAAATTCTTCGCGCCGAAATCGAACGAAACAATCAAAACTTCACTGTGCTGACAAGCAACACAAGTCAATTTTCCATGGTCAACGAAGAGCAGCGGACGCTCGAGAAAAATCTGCACAGCGCTTCGAGGCATATTGTGACGTTAAAAAAGATAAGGTTCACAGAAGACATTCTGGAACGGTTGGCGAAGGCATTGTTCATATCGGTTTGTGTACACATCTGCCTTTCCAGGCTTGGGGTCTACTGGGTTCTCCGTCTTCTCGGCCTTCGATCGATGCCGCAATATGCCATGAAAATCAGTCGAGCAACCTCCCGCCATTTGCCAATCATATCTCTTCACAATATTCTTACTCTGTATGGCATGCCCTTCGTGGAGTTCCTTTATTATTCGCTCAGCCAAGCTGGAACCTTTGGGCATGAGAAGCTCGATGCATGGACTACAGCTGCGATGGGGTATTTGTTCTTTCCTATTCTGCTTCTCTAAGCAATGGAAATAATTCTGTTTCAGTCAATTTCCTTCTTCATTGTTTTCTGAGAGTTTCCCCATTTCATTTCTTCGTACAGAATGACTGAGTCTGTGTCCACCCGAAAGAAGGTATTAGAGCCCTGGCAGGCAGACTTTGCCAGCTCATGGTTCACCAGCTCCTCGACCACGATCATGACCTTTCCACTCGACACTATGAAAGTCTACTGGCAAGCGAAGAATATGAACCCACGCGCGACGCTGAATGAGCTTGGATTCCTCGGACTCTACCGCGGAATTCAAGTGAGTCTTCTGGTGAATGGCTGCATGGTCTCCCTCATATTTACCCTCTACGAGTGCTA